>BLKM01000606.1:438183-512525 GCA_013340265.1 Coptotermes formosanus
TAAGGACTCAGTGCGTACCGCGCTGTAAACACCAATCTCTTAATGTTCTATTAGGCAAAAGTTGCTGTTTGTTCTGAGATCCGTACAAAACACATAAACGCAATGTGGGCACCACGTAGAATTTTTTAATGTTAAACCTGGTGGTACGTAAAGTTACCGCTAGGCTTTAAAAGGTTAAAGGAAAAAGTTTATAATAGATGGAGAAATAGCGCACACAACTGGGGAATTAACGGGTTGTGCTCTTTGTACACCTTTTAAGGTCAATTTAATCAAAGCGGTTCAGATAAGTGGATAATGTAGAAAACGTGAAAGTGAGAAATGTATACATATTTTGAGAGGAATACCTTAAAGGAAGTGGCCACCTAGAACATATTTTTCTTGTGCGTGAAGATAATATTAAATTGGATCTTGAATGTAGCTAAGGTATAGACTTCTACTGGCGCAATATAGGGTTCAATCGGGAGCTTTAGTGCGTTATTGATGAAACTTCTGTTACGATATGCAAAACTTGTGTCGAATTTTCATTATAGAATTGATTTGGGATTAATCAGTGAGTCTGTTTAGTTTTTAGAGAATGAAGAAAACTCAATTAACTAACCCGAAGTTGAAACAATTCTGCGAAGGCGAGAATGTGTAATTTCTTGACGAGATTATTGCATCTCGCCTGCGCAGTACGGAAACTGCTGAAATTGCAAAATTGCACTAAAACACGCATTGTTATTATATAAATATAGCTGTCGTAGCAGACAGTTACGTTAGTGTATACATCGCGTATATTTGCCTGAAAGAACAGGGTGCAAGTGGCAAAAGGTAGAATATCTTCTCCGAACGCGTACAATTAATCACATTGTCTATTCCTACGTAAATAATCACGAATTCTAAAAACAGGCGCAGAAGTGATATGCAGTCGCTTTGGGCCCAGTGGCTTGGCAAATATGCATGTGAAATGTGACTGGAAATTCACATTTAAAGAAGAGTGATGCAGAAGTTTTAGTGTAATTAAAACGAGGACGTTTTGGTGTTATAAACGGGGTACTGAGTTTGATTATGTAATAGAACTCTTTCCCTACTGGCATCTTGCAAGTGGGAATAATGTCCTTCACATTTAACGTATACGGAATATGTACATTACTTCTTTGCAGAGGTAAAATACAATAAAATAAGCATATTAATATACGAGTAGTAACAGACCCCTTTGTTTAAAAATCTATTCAGGTTGGCAGTAGGCAGTATGAATTTATCCCAAATTTTTTGTAGTCACAGTAATCTTCAAAAGTTTCTACGTAGAAATTACATTGTTTTTCGTACAAATGTCAGACCAGGAAATCCTTGCTTGTTTTGAATATCGTCTGTATTTTTTCACTGAGCTCAGCAGAAGGCTTGAAGTATCAAGACTCCGTATTGAAATTTTTTGGAGTAGCTAAGGTAGATATGAATATCGCATCCAGAATGTCTACTGCCGGACTTGCGCCTATAATAAAATTCAGAATTTTGCCATTACGAAGCAGGTCTATATTAGGACTACTGTTACAGACACTGACGATTGCGACGGTTGTGCGTCGGCCATATGGAGCGTTTTGCTCTCGAAGCGCGCTGGATCTGTTGTCGGGGTGTGGTGGTGTGCAGTGCGGAGGATGACGCTGCAATCTGCGGTACGCCCGCAAAGACAGCTGCTGGATCTCTTTTATTCCGATACACGTACATTTCAAAGCCATTTCTTGCGTCCCTTCACGTCCGTTGTATGTTGTTCTCTTTTCATTTGAGGCGCTTTCTAAAAAAAATTGCGAAAGCGGCTGTCGGCTACGTAATATTCGTCCGTCCGTCCGTCCGTCCGTCTGTCTGTCTGCCTGCCTGCCTGCCTGTCTGTATGAAACAGCTCGACTCACAATGGGCGAATTTTCATGAAATTTTATAGTGGGGAATTTTACTGGTGTCAGTTGTTCAGATTAAAGTTTTGTCAAAATCAGAAAAAATAAGAAATTCTTTACACGAAGACTTACGTACATTTGTGACGTTGTCTTACAATTTACGGGGGAAGAGCAAAAAATACGGTTCATGATCTAAATACACCATGAAGCTGCAAAAGCGGAGTCCTAATATTTAATATGTATTCCTTTATGCTTTATTGTAATTGTATGGCGCCACATAGAAGGAGATTTGTTGTGGTGTGATGTAATAACCCAGTGACGTAGCCGTAACCGTGCTCGGCCACGTTCCTGCGTAGTTATAGGCTTCTTCCTTCGTGCAATTTATATAACGCACAATTGTAAGGAAAATAACATGGCAGGCGATTGTAACATTTAATATGTATTCGTTATACCTGCGTGTATGGAATTTGGTATGTAGGCCTACACTGATTATGAACATCGTGCAAACTGTGTAGGAAATATTGTTATTCACCTCAACAAATACAAAGCGTTTCTGCCATAACGCTGTAAGGTGGTAACGTAATCTGTTTTATTTAAAGTTCCAGTTCGTACTGCGCAGTAAGCACTCTTCATTTGTGTTATAAAAACCAGTTAATGTTGCACGGGACACAAGCAACCTTCCCTCTATTTTTGTTACAACTGTGCGGACCTGCTGCTGCTCTGAGCAGAAAAATTTTTACGCGACCTGACGTCTGCGCGGTACTTTAAATTTTTCTTGTAATATGCATAATAAGAATATGTACAATGAAAATTGAAAAATTCCAGCTGCGCGGCAACAATTCAGTGTGCGCGGGAGCATTTCAGTTAAATGCGCGGCCGCACACCAGCGCAGCTTAGAGGGAACATTGGACATAAGTTTTTTTTTCTGAGATCCGTACAAAACACATGTATAGCAAAACAACAGACCAACACGTGCACAAATACTTTTATTGCCTGCAGAATAAGTTGACTTAGAAACGCAACATGTTTCGGCACACTGCGGTACCATCATCAGGGGTGACGGTCGAAACATCAAACACCAACAATAAACATCCGACGATGTCACGGTGTCTGGTTGAAACAGTTTCACTTGTGGCACAAGCACGTGTGTAAACACCAAATCTGATGTCAATAGCGTTAGTAAAAAACACAATAAAAGCTAAAAGTGGAAATAAAGTTAAAATTAAAATGCTGTGCTGTGCTGTGGCTACCAGGTACGATATTGCTCGTCATAAGATTCGTAAGATTCAGATGAGGTTGCACTGTGGGTTTCAAGCGAGATGCAGTTCATCACTAAAAATCATATGTTTTGGATTCTTGATGCAAACGGTAAAGCCTCGGGTCTGTATGGCACATGCATCAATATTCCAGGTTGCCAAAATGTGGCGTCGTCCTGGCAATCATTAGACCAAGTCTGCAATGGAATTCAAAAAGTTTTAAACCTGGAATATTGATGCATGTGCCATACAGACCCGAGGCTTTACCGTTTGCATCAAGAATCCAAAACATATGATTTTTAGTGATGAACTGCATCTCGCTTGAAACCCACAGTGCAACCTCATCTGAATCTTACGAATCTTATGACGAGCAATATCGTACCTGGTAGCCACAGCACAGCACAGCATTTTTATTTTAACTTTATTTCCACTTTTAGCTTTTATTGTGTTTTTTACTAACGCTATTGACATCAGATTTGGTGTTTACACACGTGCTTGTGCCACAAGTGAAACTGTTTCAACCAGACACCGTGACATCGTCGGATGTTTATTGTTGGTGTTTGATGTTTCGACCGTCACCCCTGATGATGGTACCGCAGTGTGCCGAAACATGTTGCGTTTCTAAGTGAACTTATTCTGCAGGCAATAAAGGTACGTGTGCACGTGTTGGTCTGTTGTTTTGCTACACTAGTGAACACATGCTCGGCATGGAAAACGCAAAAAAAAAAAACGCCGGAAATACCCTCTGTGGGCAGAAATTAGAGTGTTCTAATTTTAAACCTGAAAGTGCATAAAGTAGCCACTAACCTTTAGAAGGCTAAAGCAGCGGCCAGCTGAAATACTTTAAGTTTCATTTCCATAGAAGTGTCATGTCTGGGTAATGGTCAGTCTGAAGGCTAGGAACCTCACTATCAGCAGGCTACATAAAGAGACTTCAGCGTGCTTCAATCGCTGCAGTTGCTTATTCTGACGAAACTTGACCACTTACAATTGTATGCTGGTTGTGACGTAACTTTACCTCAACATTAAATGCTACGAATCTGTCACAGCCTTCCCATTAAATAGAATAATGGCCTTAGAACGGTGTGTGAAACAGTGGGTGCTGACGTTACGATGGCTAAATTCTCTAATTTTAATCCTTGTTTACTGCACATACTAAACAATGTTTAACGCATGCCTCTTGCTTTTTAGATTTTCGACCGCTTAATGCACGGCAGCTCACCAAGGATTAGTCGAATAATGTCACCACTCAACTGGACTAGAGGCTTTAGCTGTTTTGCCCGGATAAACACACACGGGTGCTCGGGTTTGTTTAGCCACGCTGATGTATATGGGTAATCAGTGTGCCTAGTCTCACGCAGCAGAATAACTGAAGCATACGTATTAAAATAACACACTTTTTGTATAGTTTCCGTAAAACGTATAAGCCAGAGTTTTAAGAGACACTTGTACCAAATCGTGATTCAAGTTACAACGTTCGTATATGCCGTGTGAGTTAATCCACCACATGCCAAATTTGAAGAAGATACTAATAATGATATGTTATTTCATATGAGGACGCCAGACATTATGTAAACAGTGAACACGCCGATACAATCCGGATTTAAAAAAAATCAGTCAAGAAGTCCCTGAATATCAAGCAGAAAACCACGTAATAGTAGGAAAGGGACAGATTAGTGAATACCAGTTAAGGGATGCATGACAAAACAAGCAAGGCATACTTTGACGTTACCAGCTTCCATATATTCGGCATGTGTACAAACCCTCCGAACAACACAGATTACGTATCTGACGCCTGTCACTATAATTTCTTCTTATACGCGATTTCAGGAACTCAAAAACATTAATATTTAACAAAGTGTATCCAGCAATTTTACCCATCGATTTTAAACTATTTTGTTGATAAAATGTAAGTACCTCTGGTCTAAAGCACATGAAACTGTTAAAACCGTCATTCTGCTCCAGATTGACCAAACCATTGTACATTTTTACCACTGTAATAATTGTGAACGTGTGGGATCCCACACAGTAAAATCAGAATAACCAATCTATATGTATTACATTTTGCCTTCTTTTAAGTATTGCTTGATAGCCCGATGATGGTCAGTTGTGACTGAAAAACGTAGCTACTCTTTTGAATAAACACATTTGTGTTGGACGGAGTGTTTTAAGGATTCGTTGTTGAATAGTCAGTAACACAACGAGATTAATTCTGTCAAATTCCAATTGTGTGTTTAGCGCAGGTTAAACTTTGCAAGAATGCTGTGCACTGAGTTATATTTGGAGGAACATGGAACAAATTTCTTCTTATTTCATATGTGTCTCCTAGTATAGACGGAGTAAGGAGTAAAGGCAGCGTCTCTATCCACGCTATAAAATTATATAGGGGGAGCAGATATGCGAGTAGTCAACTTCACGCCTTAGCCGATTTACCCCATGGAAGGAACCCCGGCATTCGTTGACTTCGGCATCGAGTCTCGGTGCTTTATTGTGTGACGACGTGCTTTTCTTAAAATGTTGCCTCACTGCTGAAGAGATGGTCAGATTAAATGTGTTTAGTACATCACCGTGTTTACAAATCTTCGCCAGGATAAACTGTCCTCGGCTGTTTTAACTAGGTGAATATTTTTTAAATCCATTTCTATGAAATTATTTCTAACAATTTTTTTCCATTTATGCTTGTGTCTCTCAAGGTGTCTTTCTCTTGCGTATTATCTTATCAAGAATCCCATTTTCATTTTCCCGGTGACTCACTCAATAGATTCCTCTTGAGGAAACTGAATAAACGCAACAGATTATGAAAATTATCACTATGCTGTTTCGCTTCGCGTAGACCCAAATATTTTCCTCAGCACTTTGTTCTAAATTACCCGTCTCTATCTTCTTTTCTCAGAGAGAGAGAGAGGGAGAGAGGGAGCCAAACTTTCATACCATTATAAAACACATGAAAGATTATAGCTTCATATATTTTAATTTCTAGTCTTATATAAATAGCGGACTGTAAGATAAAATATGCATAAGCTTCTGCTTGTCTGAGGTAGCCTGTATCAGACACTACATTTTCATTACTGACAGCAGGAAGAGTAGCAAATTTTTATGTGCCATGTTAGAAAACTCTAGAAAGCATAGTCTGTTGTTAAGTGGAAACTAAGGTTGAAATAATATTTAAGCAGTGTTGGCGTTAGATTTTTTCCCGTTTTTGATCTTCCTTATGATTTTTTCAGAGGAGAAACTAACTGATTAAATAAATTTAATTTTAATTAACACCGGGGACCGCGGTGGTTGAGGCACTGTGCTACAAACCGACAGGTCGCGGGTTCGATTCCCGATGGTGCCATTGGATTTTTTCGTTGGCATAATCCTGTCGGTTGCACTATGGCCCTGGGGTCGACTCAGCCTTTAACAGAAATGAGTACCAGGAATATTTCCTGGGGGTAAACGCGGCCGGTGCGTATGGTTGACAACCTACCACCTTCAAATGCCAATTGTCTAGAAATCTGCGAGCCTCGACCTCCTGGCACCCTGCGGGCCTGTCCAGGCCTGTAATGGGACTGCTTTACCTTTACCTTTACCTTTACCGGTGAACACCGTTTAGCCTACCAGTAGCGGTACGCGTAACACGGTTGGAGAAACCAACTAGACTGTCCAATACTTTGTCTATATTTTAACCGTTTAAACATGAGAGGTTACTGTGTTTAGTACCAGGTTTAATATTCACAAACCTTACGTTCTGTGCACAGACGGAATTTCTGTGTTTTATGTGGTGCTCAAAACAAACAGCCATTAGTTCCTTTTGCAGCGCGAAGTTAATTATTTTTATTATCGAGACAAAGTGTTTGCTGCGCGGTACGAACTGAACCTTTGAGTATAATTCATTTAACTTTTGTCTTCAAAGCTTTAATTTGTAACGCAGTGGGGACTATCTGTGGCATTGATTTTAGCTATGTGCTGTACGTTTGAAGTTTTCGTGAGATTTAGTAGTAAGATGACAGGCCTCTGACTTGTGACGCTCTGTTGTCTAGTAATTGGTTACCAAAATTTGAAGATATATAAGTACTGCTTCGTTCTTGAATTTTAAAGTCACTTATACTCTGAAGATGGAGGAGGAAATACCCTCCGAATGTTAGTAACTATCTGCAAGGTTATACGGCGACTCCTCCGAGAGGATATTTCCGTGAACGTGAAGAGAAATCTGAGTGTTTCTCTTTCTGAGTGTCCTGCTATTTGAATCATCTTTTCACATATTTCTACACGTTACTATCAGTTGTAATTATCTAGATTCCATGATGTTGCTTCCTGTGCTTGCAGTGATGAATCATCTGTAAACTTGAAACTCTTTGAGCAAAGAGAAAGAATAGTAGACGATGGTTGACAAAGCGCTGACGAGTGGGGGACAGGTATAGCAAACACACCCCGCTGAATGACGTGTGTCTCGCTATTAGCTGTACAAGCAAAATGACATTTTATTTTTGATATGAAAATCTTAGTGATTTACTTTGCTTTGCGTACCTTGCACATTACTTTGTGACTTTCCCACTTTTATGAATATCAGTACGTTCACAAAATTTTTTTTCTCTACTTCTGGGTCCGGTACATCTATTTTCAATATTTGGAAGCGACACTCTAGTGTTAAGAGCTCGGTTTGGGCGTATGCTACAGAAAATAAAGCGCCACGAATAAGATTCTTTCAGCATATTACAGGCAATTTCGATTTACGCAGTTTCAAATTACGGAGTTTCAGGCTTACGAAGGTTTCAGAAAGTAATTGGTTGAACTAACAACATTAACTGAAACGCGCGCAATGAGACAAAAGTTGTGGAAGAATTCTGCTCGGCGATTACACCGCCTTCGGGGCGATCGTTCTGCAGCCGATCGGGTTGTAGTGTGTTTGGTTTCTGATATCAGTGGGATAGCCTTGCATATGCTTATACAGGGTGATTCGTGGATATTACTGCAGGAGATTATACCCTAGGTTTTTGTGATAAAAAGTTCATGTAATTGGGCGTGTAAATACATATAAATACTCAGTTCTGGGTTGCGCAAAATTCGACTTGCACTTGATCGTCCGCAATTTGACGAAGTCGGGGTTGTCCGTATTCAAACTTTCTGTGTTGTGAGAGTCACTGGATGCAGTGCCCACATTATCATTGACTGGGGTTGGCCTGTGTCAGAGCTGTAGTGAATCAAAACATGCAGATTCACAGCGATTTCTATCAAAAATAGCCATGTGTTTCTTTCAACCGGGTTGCATCTTTTACGCTCTCCTTGTATGAGGTGATGCTGTCCGTCTGTCTGCACCTTAGTTTCCTCTCCGAAATTATTTAACGAATTTGTATGAAATTGAGACTTCTGAGTGTACACTTAAAGAAGCTGGTCACTTCAAACTTACTTTTCTAGTCGGCACTTGCCTTCACTTTTTTTTCTTAGTGGTGAAGGGCCCCGCAGCAGACGCTACGGACGTGATGAAGATGATGATTATTTTTTCGTCCTTTTTCAAATAGTGGAGCACCGGTGGAATGAAATTGACAGGCGAAAACCGAAGTACTCCGGGAAAAACCTGTCCCAGTGCCACTTTGTCCACCACAAATCCCACATGGACTGACCCGGGATGGAACCCGGGCCTCCGCGGTGGGAGGCCGGCGGCTAACCGGCTGAGCCATGGCACAGCCCCGCCTTCACGTTACTGTACCTCGTTCGATGTCACACAAGGTCAGAATATAGCAGAGGGAAATACAGTAACCGAAAATATTACCTCCTATGTGGACACATTTGTCTGCAGTAAGGAATCGTGACTTTAAACTTCAATTAAATGCACTTTACTCATTTCACGAACACGTTGTTACTTGTGTTGTGAAACAGACACAAATAATTAAACAGCCAAGTAAACAGACCAACGAAATGTCTGTTCGTATAACTACCTAAATAAAATAAGGGTGGAGAATCATCATACCACCTTTACAGGGCTATGATCAATCTGCATTTTGCCTATTTTGGTATTCACCTCGAACCTCACAGAGTACAAAATGCCCTTTCATTATCAAGACCAAAAATTTGGTACAGTATAAACAAAATTATTTATTGTACGGATCTTAGGGAACACATTTATACAGCGCGTGTAGAAAATTCAGAGATTTTAGTGTCACGTCCGCCTTTATGTACGGAAATCACCGGCTTCTCAGGGGTTAAAATTTCATAGTTGGACATCTGGTCAAGTCTTTTCCATGTTTAATATCATATTCTCAAAAGCCTTGTGTTAGTCTGTGTGCTGAGCCAGTTATGTTTAACCCACACCATGGCGTCGGGTTTTTCGTAAGATCTGGTTTCAACTTATCCTGTCATTTGAGGGGTCGCAAATGGTCGTTAAAATTCTGTACGCCTTTATCAATAAGAAATTCGTGCTACATATTCCACCCTCTTATTGTCCCTCATTCGTGATTCTAAAAATAGAATATTAAATGAGGGGTAAAATTTATGAATATTTTCGGTATACAGTATTTTCTGTCCGTCTGTTTCTTTATCATTTCTTTTCGTAGTCCTTACCTCTTCTACCTACTCACAGCAGGTGTCGAGGTTGATTATTTTCACTTGATAACACCCAGACACACACCACAGTCGGGATTACTCCTCTGGACGAGGGATCGGCCCGTCGCAGAGACCTCTATCTGACAACCCAAACACTGTACAAGAGACAAACATCCATGCCTCCGGCGGGATTCGAAACCACGATACCAGCAAGCGCTCGGCCGCAGACCTACGCCTTAGACCGCGCGGTCACTGGGATCGGCCTGTTTCTTTATATTTAATGATAATATTCTTTCCACTTTGTTTTTCCCATATAACTTCCAGCAGGTTGAGACGAAAACTTTCAGGCGGACGCAAAACAACAATCCGTATCATTTATACCCTCCAATGCTACTACGTCAACACTTTTTTCTGCTTATGGAACTCTATATTAATGCTTATGTTGGAATAGTGCGAGAAGTAAAGTTAACTAGACGCTCTTAGTCGCATGACGTCCAGCCACTACAGAATCGCTGCGTTCTTCTATCGGTTTCATGGTGGAATGCTCTGATATCTCTCATGCTTTACGTACCATTGCAAAATCATCCAAAAATAAATATACATAACGTTACGTCGATTCTGTTTTTATTTTGTGTGTTAGAGTGCCACTTGTGAATTCCCACTTGGAGTGCCAGAGAAGAGGTCTGTCTGCACTACATTCCTGACAAACAGCTCAAACGTCAAACATTTCACGCGAAACGGGATGGAAGAGAAAGGGAGGGGATAGTAGAGGGAAATAAGTGAAAATCGATTGTTACTGGTTCTAGCCCTGTGATATACGGTCCCATTCTCATCCTTTCCTCCTGCCCTGACCACCACCATCACCAACAACCACCCGTCAACGCTGGCAAGTTAAATATCGTTCAGAGGGAGTCTCAAAAAGTCCCATTATTTCCCAAACTCTCACCCACAGACAATGTAAAACGCATTTCAACCACCGTTCCCTACTCCATATCTGTTTCTCAACAGAAGAACGCATTATTACTTTTTCTGGTTGAAGTGACGTCTCTAGTCTTGAAATACTCGTATACAACCAAGCAGCGTCGTGAATATGGCTGTGTTAGAAGTGGGCTATGAGAAACAGAAATAGAATCAGCTTACGTATTCTGGAGACAGTATAATATAATATAATATAATATAATATAATATAATATAATATAATATAATATAATATAATATAATATAATATAATATAATATAATAATATTTGCCTGTAGTGCACCAAAGTGCAAGAGTGTCACAGAGTATGGCATTTGTAATATAATTCTGCTTAGTCAGTGTGCAGATATTTTACCGGAATCGCGAATAGCCATTGAAAACGATTCCATTGTTCCGTTACACCGTACATCAGCGATAACGGTAGCGAAATGCACTTCTAGTTCATCTGTGTAGGCGCATGTGTGTCTGAACTTATCTGATGCTGTTAGCCGGACGCAAATTTGAATATTCTGTGGGCCTAATGCAATATTATGTTAAAAAGCAGACTTTGCATGTTACGAGGCGCTTCTTCTTCCGCTTCATATTTTCAAATATATCGTAACAGGAAAGTTAAAGTCTGTTCATCTAAACACGCCGCAACAGAGGGATACAGAAAGATTTGAGGTGAAGTTTTGTGCGTTTACGTAGGGGGACGAGGAGGAAGGGAGAAGGCGGTGGGTGGCCATTTGTAGATCTCTGTAAGTTAGGCTGTGTGGCACTGAATGCCGGAATGATTGATGAATGGAAAATTCCGCAGAGTAATCGAAGCGTAGATGCAATAGGTGGATTACTTACTTAAAGTTCTTGTCATTTTTATAATGATCTTCAGTGCGAGTCTCAACTGAATTTCCTTTCCGCCTACTTGTCACATGGTTATAGGTATTACATATAAAGAAGCGGTATGTTTTGCCAGCATGCCCTCCTCGCTGACTCCAGAAGGACGTTAAACTACCCGCACACGGCTGCAGGACTCTGGTGACTTTAGCCCAGACTATCTGACTAAACACCAGGGACGTCATGGAAATAAAAGTACTATTATATCCCTGAATTTTCTGGGAGGGAATGAGAAAAACCATTAACCTCAGTTAGGATACGGTGTGCCAGCCAAGGTTCGAATCAGACGTCTCGGGAATGCAAGTCTAGAGCGTTATTGCTTCGTTAGTCTGTTCTGTCCCTTGTACGTCCCGCGCATTCTAGGTCCTGTACCTCTTTACTCATTATATCTGAGCGTTCAGCTTCTCGCCTCCTGCGCTTTAATCGCGATACTCATTATGTATGAGGATGCGAATGTGCGGTCTTTTTAACGGGTCTGAATGCGGTGACGTAAATAATAACCGCGCCCGAATTGGAACAGTTGTTGCCCAGTCTGTAGGTGTGTATTCTAAGGCCACAAACAAATGAGGGACTAGGGGAAATGTGCGAAGAAACGAAAGGCAGTGTTTGTTACTTTGAATTCCGGTGGATGTACACTTGAACCAAAATCGGTTCGTGATATTCATATGGAAAATAGTCGTGAAAACCTCATATCACTTTTTGCCATTTTCTGCCGTTAGTTAACATTGCATTTCGACGTGTAATGACAGGCACATATCTGCATAATTGCATTACGCCAATTTCTAGTTAATTCTCTCCGAAATAAATATCACACCAAAGATTTGATTTGTATTTTTTTTGTACTGGAACAGGATTGCTCTTCAATAATGCGAATGGCCATGCTACATGAATTTCAGTGATTATGTGGGAGATGACCGTGTCCTCTTTCAACTAACTTCTGCCTGCAGCTAAAGGGGATGGTTTTGCTTTTTTGGACTATGACGGCTTGCCTGAAAGCTATGCATTGTTGCTGATATCTGAACACTAAATGTACTCTGGGGCGCTGTTTCCATATTACAGCAATTGCTTGTCAAATTGTGGGAATTGCTACAGCGTTTGATCTCTATAAATTGTAAATGGAACATAAATAAAACCTAAAACTTCGTCCAAAAGTCGTCCAAATGGCAACATCGACGTTTTCACCAAAGAACTAGCTATAGATGCAATGTGCAAAAGTACAGGTTATTTATGTATGACGGCAAAACCGCTTTACCCAGACCCTAACATGAAAATATTGCAGTAAAGCTTTCGGCTAGGAATTACCGAATTACAGTGACTGAGATTTGGCTTTGTGGTTAACGGATGTGTACTCTGCTTGATTGATCGTGCTGGTATGTTGGACGTGCTTGTAGACTGCAATCATGAAGACCAAATACGCTACGAAAAAGTGTATGTTTTGTGAAGGTATGATTATTATTATTACACGCGGTGGCGCAGTTGGTTGAGGCACTGCGCTACAAGCCGGAAGGTCGCGGGTTCGATTCCCGATGGTGTCGCTGAAATTTTTCATTTACATAATCCTTCCGGCCGCACTTTGACCCTGGGGTCGACTCAGTCTGTAACGAAAATTAGTACCAGGAATATTTCCTGGGTGGTAAAGGCGGCCGGTGCGTATGGCTGACAACCTTACCACCTTCATGTGCCGATTGTCCAGAAATCTGGGAGCCTCAACCTCCTGGAACCGTAAGGGCCTGTCCAGTCCTGTAATGGGATTGCTTTAACTTTGTTATTATTACGTAAATAACAACCGGCGTGGAGAATAAATGCTTGCTCTGGCTAAAATCGAGATCCTAAATACACTGCTGTTACGACGCTGAACGTATACATTTCTTAGTACAGAGCATCAGGTACCGTTCGGGACTCATGTTTGCAGTCCCAGACGCTGGGAAATGTAGGTGAAGCAGGTGGGAAGATTCGCGGCTGGAACACATCTTATCGCTGCTGCGAGAACGAGTGGATACTGTGTGGTGTACTCTTCGAAAACATATGTTGCAAGACCCGGTATGAGGTAAGAGTGGCTGCACAGCAATTCTAACTGGCGAACAAATGTCTTCTCTATCGCTAGCAGCGTGAACTACACAAATTAGAAAGGGGGGTGTTCTGTGAAATTTCTTCCGGAGACGCAGAGCTGAGTCCCGAACTGTATAATGCTGTAATGAGTTTTATCAGCGCATAGTTATCAATACAATGCTCCTGTGACACTGACCATAAAGAGTTCATAGTGCAGAGTGTCAGAGTCATATCAAAGACATTATAAAATAAAACTGTGCCCAAGACGCAGTTATTTCCATTATTCGGGTGACATAATGAAGTCCATTAATTTGTGTGTTTATGGACCATAAGAAGATGGCTGTTGTTTTAGTTTTGACTGAAAGTATTAACCCCTTGACATGGCCTTTAGAGGCAACAAACTTTTGAAGTTTCACCAACGCAGCTCAAGTTGTCTTCACAGGAAGAAATTGTTAGCTGCAGTTAACGAAAACTCGTGTTTATACATACCTTCACATCTCAGGCAACTTTAAGTTACTTAGAGTTGTGCCGGACTAAATTGTGAATCCCGTGGCAAGTTTCCAGACCGGTTCTCTGTCCCATGTAACCTGCTATTCGGTGGATAGCGGTAGGTGTTGCCTCTTGGCGGAGCAGGGGGGGGCGCCCGGCTTAAATGACAGGGGTATGAAACTGACCACAAACCTCCATTTAGTGTCGAGGGGTTAAGAATGATTGGATCTGTGCCTCCACTCCTCCGTATGCCTTTATGGCAATCACGGGGACAATATTATCTTCAGTTTTCGGTAATTGTAACATATTTCTTCTACCGTAAGGACAGATGTCTCTCTCGCCGTGCTGTCTTGTGTTTCTCCTATTAAGGCCATTTTGCATGAAATATGATATGAACCTTGGGGGATACCTGAAATTCGTACACTTAAGTAAGTTTCCTACAGTCGGCAGTAAGGCTATGGCTGACACAGATATTTGGGGTGGGAGTGGGGGTGGAACAACACTAACACCGTTTATTTTGGACGTGGTAACCGATATTCAAAAAGGTATGTAATTTTTATTACGGCAAATTATATAGACGTAGAGTAACATCATTGCTCTGCAACACACACACACGCAACATACCCAGCCTTGTTTGACGCGTTTTTTCTATAACACCCTTTGCTAGTTTACACCACTTCATAATTTACCCCCTCTCATTTTTAGTTTAACTCCCCTTGGCTTGCTGCGTTCTATTACGCTAACCCCTCATGTAGGATGGGACCATCATTTCTGATTTACGCCTTTTTTATTTACGCCTACATTTTAAGGGACGCAATTAGGGCTGAAAACAAGGGCTGAGCGTATATAAATTTTAGTCTGACGTCCTGAACTAATTAATCAATGGAATTTTAGACTAAGATTGGAAAGTAGGTAGATCATAGACGTCCATAAAAATTTATATGTGGGGTTGATTGTAAGTCAACAGTTACAGATGTGATGCAGTTGTGACGAGGAGATGCAGCACTAAATCTCTGTACGTACTTACGACACCCTTCCCGAAAGGGAAATTTTGTGGCTGATAATAATTACTACTACTACTACTACTACTACTACTACTACTGCTGCTGCTACCACCACCAACACAGTAATAATAATAATTTTTTTTTCCACGGCGCAAGAGCCCCCAGTGGGCCAGGGCCGCCTCATTATCGAGGCTTCACGATCACACTCAGACACACCACACTCGGTGGGACTCCTCTGGACGAGTGATGAACTCGACGGAGAGGCCTCTACCTGACAACACACAAAACTCACAAGACACAGACATCCATGCCCCCGGCGGGATTCTAACCCGCAATACCAGCAAGTGAGCGGCAGCAGACCCACGCCTTAAACCGTGCAGCCACTGGGATCCCCCAACAATAATAATATTAATGATGATGATGATGATGATATTATTAATAATAATAATAATCTACAATATATTGACGCTGTTTTTGCAATAGGAATGTTGGCGTTGTGACTTGTTAAAACGGCATGTGTTTACTACGCGTGGTGATTCATGTCGGGCCAAGACATGTGACTTTCCAGCAAAAAAACACACACAGCACAGATATGAACGTCTGCTGATAATGGCGGTCGTCACGATGTTAACACTGATTTCTCGTGTCTTGAGTGATAAAAGTGTTTTTCTTGGTGTCTGTAATCGCCTCCTTCGATCCCAAAAATAAATGTAAACTTAATATAATTTTATTGCGTCGGGAGTGGTATGTATGTGCCTGCTTATCCTCTTGATCAGTATACTTGCAAAACTAACGCCTCTCAACAAATTTATAGTCAAGAATAAATCATTTATCCTCAGTTACATACGATAGCGTGGTCAGTTTCCTGCCTTCAGGGTGAGTGGGTGGGTGGATGGATGGAGGAAAGGGAATAGAAAGAAGGCTGTGTTTTACGTAAGTTCTGAATCTTTGACCATCCAGTACAGGCTTGGTTTGCGCAAGCTTCAGTTGATTGGCGTGTTGTCCGCGCGAGGACTCTGCTGTCGCTAACCACAGTCTCTTACGGGGCCGTGTGGGCGCTGGTTGGCAGTCGGCGCGCGAACATGTGCGACAGTAGTGGTGTTTGCGGTATTGGTTCGTCTGACGATTTGCTACTTTGTCTGTGACTCGGGGCTTCAAAGATACAGGTTTCATCATCGTTTGGTGTGTGGTGTGGTTAGTGCATGGAGTGACTTAACAGTGCGATGAAGATACCGTTCTGAGAGAGATGTGTAAACACGAGGCATCGCTCACACTGACAAGTTCGCGGATTGCTATGGCGTGAGAATTCATACATCATCATGTCTACAGGCTTCGTAGCCTTCTGTTTAGTCCTAGAGTTCGGGAACGTTTTTGGTGGTCGTGTTTTTGGTAAGTAAAAGTGCCACGTAACCTAAAATGTCGCCGGGAATTTCAGAATTAGCCATTTTGGAACAATGTTTCGGAACTATGTAAGTTAAAGTTATAGTGTTAGCAGACGTTGAAATTGAGGTTATAATCGTTTCTGTAGGTTGGCAAGAGGAATCTGACGAATTAAAAAAAACCTTTAAAATTATCTGAGTATTGCGTTCTGTAGTGTCGTCGTAAATAGGAGCCTTGCAAGAACAAAAATGATATTAAAACGGAGTACAGATATAGTATTTCAGCTTTATACTTTCATTTTAACATGATGTTAAAATGTTATGGACTATACAGTGTATATATAAGCGTGTTATGTGTTTAGTTGGTGTCAAGAGCGTGTAAAAGAATTAGTTATGTAGAATGTTCGTTGCCGGAGGCCCTGCCGCGAGGTTGTCAACTGCTCGTGTGTGTGACATGTTACGTCATCAAGGAAAATGACGTGCTTGTAGTTCCCGAGTGACTTATTTTGCAGACAAAACAGCGTACCCATTTTGACTGAACAGAAAACACTACAGACGACAGCAATTACTGGGGCGTGTATACACAAGAACAGGTGCGCGAGTTGTGCTTTGTGCTGTTCTGTAGTCATAAGGGGAAGGTGTCCATTTTGACGGTTTCGGTTGTATTAACCTTTTACAGGCTAGCGGTAACTTTACGTACCACCAGGTTTAACATTAAAAAATTCTGCGTGGTGCCCACATTGCGTTTTGTGTGTTTTGTACGGATCTCAGAACAAACAGCAACTTTTGCATTATAAAACATTAAGAGATTGGTTTTTATAACCGAAGTGGAGAGTGTTTACAGCGCGGTACGCACTGAGTTCTTATATAAAACAGATACGCTTCGTCTTTAAAGGGTTAACTCTTATTGTCACCGCGCAGGTGTGCGAGTGGCGTTAGGTCTGTACTGTTGTGCAATTATATGAGACAGGATGTCCATTTTGACGGCGTCAGTTGCGTATAAGTACGTTATACGTTCAGTTGGTGTCAATAACTTGTAAAATAATTTAGTTATGTTGAATGGTCGTTGCCAGAGGCCCCACTGCGAGGTTGTCAATTGCTAGTGTTTAACTGAAGTGTTGTCACACCGTTGTGTTTTATTAAACCAGATTATTCGGAAAATATAATTAAACTGAAAATGACATGCTTGTAGTTCCGAGGAACATTTTGCAGACATAGACATTCCGATTTTTCTAAACAGCATGCCCATTTTGACTGAGCAAAAAGCGCTAAAGACGACAGCAGTTTCTGGGGCGTGAATACACAAGCACAGGTGTGCGAGTTGTGTTGTGCTGTGTAGTGTTGCGCAGTTATATCGGGAAGGTGTCCATTTTGACGTTTTCAGTTGTATTAACCCGTAATCTTGTCACCGGACGTGTGTGCGTGTTGCGTTGGATCTGTATTGTTGCGCAGTTACATGGGGAAGGATGCCCATTTTAACCGTTGCAGTTGTATCATACACCCTCAAGCCTGTCATAGTCGATTATTTCGTACTGTCTTATGCTTGGAAGGTGAAGTCCCGTATTTGGTACTGAAAGACCGTGCGTGATTCTAAACATTTATTCGAATTAATCATGCACCTTGCAGTAGGTTGAAATAACTGAAGCCGATATATAAAACTTTCAATGGCGGTATTAATTTCCCAGATATCGCAGCGTGTGTAAAATTAGTAACCTCCATTTGCAAAGCCTTTTTCATTATGCGTTGTAGAAAAGGTTTCGACTGAAATAGCTTTATAAATGGAAATTAATTGTTTTTTAATTGGTTGAAAGGGGAATATAGATATATACCGAAATAATGAGGGAAGTACGTGCTCATCAGTTAAATTTGTGTGACGTGCGGTCTTCATTATTAGGAAACGGATACTCGCTTGCGTATTGAGCTGTATGGTGTGTTCTAAGTCGGCTTCAAAGCACACTGGAGAGACCAATAAAAGTTACTCTTCGTTCGAGACAGCTGGACCTCCGCAACGTCGAGGATTCACGTTATTTGTTTCGAATGTTGGGACGTGAACTTGACCACTCACCTCCGTCTGGGGCTGAGTTTAAGAATGAGTGGAGCCTTACCTCTACTCCCTTATATGACTTCATGACGTGGACAGGGAAAATTTTACCTTTGTAGTTTAAAGATCATGTTTCAAGTGTAGAGGTTTTTTCGATGTTGATTAAGATGAGAGGACGCCTATATATGTTGGGGTGGAAAGGATTCGGAAGGATATTTTTGTAGCTACTTTCAATTTGATATGCCGGAATTAGTTAGAAAGAACGGAGAAAAGTCGCGAAAGTTCGTAGGATACCTCGCGCCTTTCCAGGTAGTCTACTGGCGTACCCGCCTGTCATTTAGCAAATAAGGTAACCTGGTCAGTTACTCGGTGCTGGTGGTGTGTTGGTTGGTGTATGACATCTCTGATAGTTATTGGACGTTAAAAGCGTATAAACGGACATTTGAATATTTGATACTCGTAGCTGAAATGGCGGTTTAGTGTATTAGATATGAAATTATTTTTGCGCAACTGTGGCCCTAATGTGACAGTGGAAACGTGGCGTTACGGTGGTTACAGTCTTGCTTCCATTTCGAGGATGAGGCATTGGTTCGGTTTCCAGCTTGAAGGTCGGTCGTATGACACGTTTTACACTGTGTCCTCCAGGCATGTTTTGGAACAGTAGTTTAACCTTTTAAAGCCTAGCGGTAACTTTACATACCACCAGGTTTAACATTAAAAAATTCTACGTGGTGCGCACATTGCGTTTATGTGTTTTGTACGGATCTCAGAACAAACAGCAACTTTTGCCTCATAAAACATTAAGAGACTGGTTTTTATAACCGAAGTGGAGAGTGTTTACAGCGCGGTACGCACTGAGTCCTTATATAAAACAAATACGCTTCGTCTTTAAAGGGTTAAAATAGGCCACGGTCGCCGCATTTCACACACTTTATAAAGGTCTATGTAACTTTTTATTTCTTATTCGATACTGTAGCGTAGTCGGTGTAATGACTAGGCTAGAGATTTGACGGCCAACAAATTGTGTTTGATTCCTGGTAAGGGTAAGCGATTTATGTATTCTTCGAAACATCCGGACCGGCTGTGGAGTCCAACCAGCCTTCCATTCAATGCGTACTGCGGGAGATTTACACCGGGGGCAAAGCTTTCGGTGGCTGAGACCAGTGGTCGCGCGGCCTAAGGCGTGGGACTGCGGCCGTTCGCCTGCTGCGATTGTGGGTTCGAATTCCGCCAGGGGCAGGGATGTCTGTCCCTTGTGAATGTTGTGTGTTGTCAGGTAGAGGCCTCTGCGTCGGGCTGATCACTCGTCCAGAGGAGTCTTACCCGGTGTGGTGTGTCTGAGTGTGATCGTGCAGCCTCGATAATGAGGAGGCCCTGGCCCACTAGGGGCTGTTGCGCCATGAAAAGAAAAGCGTTCGGTTCGTGAAGTTGACAAATGATACCCATCTAATTTCAAATTTAAAAATTTGTGGAGCTATACTTCCACTCCTCAATAAGCCATTATGGCATACATAGGGACTTTTTTTTACCTTTATGGGGATTATAAGGAATGCAGTTGACGAGGGTTCGTAAACATTAACCGAAGATCCAGACAGAAAGCGCAGACTTTGAAATGTGAGATAAATACTTAAGGTGCATCACTTTTACGTCTTATCTATAACTGTCTATGGAACATTTAATCCCATTTGACGTCCTTGTCACCATGTCGAGTGGTGTTGCACGATTTTGAAAATAATTCCAGAACACCTCGTGTTTCAGAATTTATATCATTTTGCCTTTTTTTCTCTTACATTTAGACGCCCACCGGCATACGTGATTTACCTACCAGTGAAATTCAGCCATTGAAATTGGCTGATGACTAGTACATTGGAATCTTGAAAAAAAAATAATAAAAAATTTAGAAAGTCTGAGATGAACTTAAAACAAACCAAGAAGACTAGACACTATGATTTAAATGAGACGAGTCTTATATCTGTATGTGTATAATTGTAGTTGCAAATAATATTATGTTACAATTATATTTATGACATGGTTTTTATAACCTAATTTTTAAAATCAAGCATAAATTAAATAGGTCCTTATGGTCATACCGCCATTGAAGAATTCTGGATGCCCTCCTGCTTACATTGCAGGTCAAATATTACTGGAATAAAAGTGAAGTAAAACCTGCTATCGAAGTTAGTGATCCGCAGTATGTTAACAGGAAATGGCGATTAACCTTTTAAAGCCTAGCGGTAACTTTACATCCCATCAGGTTTAACATTAAAAAATTCTACGTTGTGCCCACATTGCGTTTATGTGTTTTGTACGGATCTCAGAACAAACAGCAACTTTTGCCTCATAAAACATTAAGAGACTGGTTTTTATAACCGAAGTGGAGAGTGTTTACAGCGCGGTACGCGCTGAGTCCTTCTATAAAACAGATACCTTTCGTCTTTAAAGTGTTAATATATTTAATAAGTCAGCACAGTGCCTATGCTTTCTATGCTTGTTTTATCTAAATTCTCGGCAGGGACATAAGACTGATGTGTTGCTTGACTTACTGTATACGCAAATTCTGATGTAGCATATACCCATGAATTGCGAGCTTAAACATTAAATTCTCTTCGAAGTTCATACTCACTTTATCTTATGTGAAATTCAATGGGTTCTGACGTTCAAAAAGATTTTTTAAATAACATAAGAACCAGTCGGTATATAGTGTTCGTTTCTGGACATTTCAGTCGTTTGTGTAACCTAACAGGCTACTAACAGAACCTGTAGAGTCAGTATCGCTAATTCCAATCTCAGTCCTCAGGCGTTCTCGTCCACCCGTCATCACCCAGTCTGCATTCACATCAGTGTGCAAGCTTTCTTTTTCATTATTGGCAAGACGTGTGCGTTGGTTCGAGGGACGTCTTCGCAAGAGACTTTTTTTCTTTTCTTTGCTGTTTGTCTCTACATGTTATCTTGCTGTGCGGGCGGTAAGTAGCTCTGTATAGCAGCAAAGAGCAGTGTGCAACAGTGTCTAGCTGGATACAGCAGTGGTTATGTAGTGATGATAAATCCCCCAATTCAGGGATCCAGAGACTGAACTAAGTACAGTCCATTATATAATCATTAACACACTTACTGTTATCCATCTCTTTCTCCGTCTTCTGGTTGGTTTTTTTTTGTATGCAAAATATGTACACAGGTGGTAGTTTACTTTTCTTATTGCCGACAGTACGTAGTAGTTTACTTTGCTTTTACTGCTGACAGTAACTGATAGTGTACAAGTATTTTTGTTTTACTGTAGACTGTGAGCGGTAGTTTATTACAGTTTTATGACTAACAGTAGTTGGCAGTATCGTGTTTATACAGCTGACAGCTGGTATCAGTGAATTTTTATTTGTTAGTGAGAAGAAATAGTGTATTTTTATTGCGCTGCTGACATTATTTGGCGGCGTCTTGTTATTTAACTGCTGATAACACGTGTTGGTATATTTTTAACCATATACCGCCAGGTTTATCACCATTACATTATGTGGTTTCAACAAACAAAATGGAGTGTCCATACACAACTAATCCTTTAAGGACTACAGTTAAACTGAATGATATTTAAACAGCCAAGTGTGTACCGCGCAGTAAACACACTCCCGTTTCTATAATGAACACCGATCAGTTAATGCTGTGTAAGTAAATAACCGCTGTTGGTTCTGAGATCCATACAAAACGCACAAAGGCACTCTGTGGCGGAACGTAGAATTTGTGAATTTTAAACCTGGTGGTACATAAACTAACAACTCAGCTTTAAAGCGTTAAAAAATTATGTCTACACATATTGTAAATTTTGTTTCTTTTTTATAATATTATTTATACAATTAATAAGAAAAAATGAGTGTAGTTATATCGTACATACCCTGCCTTTTATCGTAAGTCAAAATGAACCAAAAATGTCAGGATTGCTGGTAAGTGTAAGGTATATTTGCCAAAACATGTTTAGGGGTTCAAAATGTACCTTACGCTTACCAATAATCTTGTTCGTTTGCTGGTTGATTTAGTCTTAAGTCTAATTATTTTTACAACTACGGTTTACCTAACAAGTTAACTGAGCTGTGCGTTACCTGATCCGTGTTCTGGACGTATCGGGTTTGAATTCCGGACTAGACAGAATGAACTTGGGATTTCCTTATTCTTCAAATCCATGCAGATTTCGAAGCTATGCTTTGAAATAAGTCACAACTGTCCACTTTTACCTCTTGAGAGACTACTTAACATTTCTTATCCCACGATAAGTAATTTTGTAAGTAGCCTAGATGTAGCACTGATGAGTGTCCGTATTTATAATTTTTTGTTTTTACATTTTTTCGGTGGTGTAAATCTCCTGTATCCTTCATGACTATGAAGTTCATGGTGTGATCAAATGAAATTGAATTATATTTTGTTTTGGTAAGAATGAAACATGCGTCAGATAACAAAACATTCGCTTCTGGAATTTAAATAACGCCAAGACAAAGGTCACAGGTAATGCATTCGTCTAGTCTGTCGGCTGATTTTAATAATCCCGTTGTTTTTACATCAGTTTCGACTGTCTCTGAAACCGTCGAATGTAACGTTATGTATGTGCATGTGGTTAAATGGATATCGCTATCGCGTCATTCGGTGTCGATAGTATATTTTGAAATTAAATGGAATGTAATGTGAAGTTATAAAACTAAATTAAGTTGTCCAAATTTCCGTCTGAAATTTACTTCTTCTTTGTTAATTAAAAGCTGTATGTATCACAGTAACATTATTTTACAATTATAACTACTATCTTTACAACTATACATGCGGTTACTGCAAGCATGAACCACGCTTCGGAGTATATGGTTTTTGCAGTCTGGCTTGGAGAGAACTCCTGTCGTATTAACGACTATTGTATAATGTAGTTTTATTTAATTTTTCATTTTTCCGACCTGCTGAAACGAATCTCCATTCTTACGAATTGTGCTGTGTAATTGTTGACGCAAATCTGATGGAGGTGCCAAAGTTTGCCACCGTCTTCGTAGGCCTCTCGGCAAAATCAGATATTACACAACAGAATGAAAAAGACAGTTTCTTGAAATGGAGAGTTATTTTGTGGCCTGAAAGAATCAGTAATATTGTAATAAATTGATGTCAGTTTAAGAAATGCGCTGTGGTATTTTTCCTGCAGCTTTTTATTTATCAATGTTTGGAGAAGGTAAATATTTGAAAAGCACATTGTCATGCGTTTATGATCCTCAAACTGTTGATAAACTTCATGTCTGAAAAGCATATTGTAACCTCTTTCCGACAACAGTTGGGTGATGTGTTCTGCTCTTGTATAATTTGACTTAATTCCTTGCTCTATTTTAAAAAATAGGAGAAGATCTCACGAATTTTCAAACGTGTTCTGAATAGACGCAGAGTGCAATTCACTCTGAACCGTCAGCGGAAGTTGGAAATTTCTACTGAATAGATGGACTAATTACGGGTATAGATTAACTCTTTTCAGAGTTACTTAACGTCGCTTTTATTTTGCTACTTTGGAATAATGGAATGTAACACGCAATCGTAGCGGGGCAACAGAGGATTTTGTTGATATAATGAGTGCTTTATGTTGTTAGTGTGTGTTAGAGATAAAAGAGTTTTAATGTAAGGTATGATCAGAATTTAATATTAATTATCAGCCTGACAAAGGGCATGAATGCACAAGTTTATTAACACGTATCCACTGAGTGCAGGGGTAGGTTTTCAGGCTAATAGTGTGATCGTGTAGGGTATCGAAATAGCGTAGGAATTATTTTAACAAGTAACCAGTGTCTGCTACCTCTCTTTATGTTAATATAAACGTTCTGTTGACGTTACATTGTTCAGGATATTGACTACTTATTTGAAATTATATGAACAGTTTTAAACTCTTGGTACCATACGTGAGAGCGAAATTGACTGCGAAGTGACAGATGTACGATAACAGACATGTTAAGAACATGAATATGGAGACGTGGCAAAATTAAGAGTATGGGGTAATAATGACAATGATAGACTTGGGAAGAACACGGATATGAGTTAAGGAAAACAGTGATAAAATTGGCGAGAGCATGAGTAATATGAGGTGATGAAGACAGAGTAATGGAGGGGGTAAGAATTGACAGCACGCAGACCTTCAAATGGATAATCAACACAGAAATGAAGTACTGAATTAATTGAGCAATTTAAGATAATAGAATTGATGAGACAGAGAACATAGGAGAAGTCGGCTAGAATGAGTGGGGACACGTGTGTGACGGTAGTAAGGAATAATAAATGTACAGAGTGAAAGTAAGACGTGAAACAAGAAGGGCTGAAACGGCGGTTTTGACACCAGTACAGGCATCACACTGGCAAACGGACAAAGATTAGAAGAGGAAGGAAAATAGTACTAATTTATTCATTATGTGGTCTGTGTTGCGACAGATCTGTGGCTTCTTCGAAAGCGAGTTCTCCACAGAGTGCGAACTGCTCGTAGTACTTCATATTTCAAATTATAGTACGATATATTCTCCTTTCCTTAAGGCCATCCAGTAGCTGCTTACGTCTTCTTTCTCGCCTTTTTGCCCCTTATGTTTCTATAATGAACATTTCTTTAATGCATAAAATACATACTGTGTCAGTGCGGGTGAAATCAAACTCTACACATTCCTCAGGCTGCTCGTAAGTTTTCTGGCTTAAATTGCAGGTTTATTTCTAGTGAAGTAATGGTTTGCTCTTAAATTCTTCATACGTGAGAGGTAATAAACGTTCAGTATTTTTAAAGCTGTATTAATTTGTTGCACCATGTAGATAATTATTTTGTTTAACTCGGTAGTATAGATTGTGGATGCTATAAAGCGTCTTCTCAGGTTTAATATTAGTCATGAATAATGAGGCGTTCAATCTTCATGAATCGTTTGAATTCAGTCACCAAGAAGTAGTCGAATTCAGTGCCTGTGAAGTGACTGAATCTGATTCCAAATGTGAGTTGCTGGCCGCGCGAAACCTAGTGGCAGTGTTGTGCGTCACAATGTGAAATAGAGATCATAAGTTTACAAAAAGAACAGTCGACATACGTGAACTTGGGACGCGTCAGGAACACTTGAAGTCACTATGTGCTGATGTCAAATGATTCACTCGAGCATTACTGCTACCCCGACGTCACTCGGTGTGAAGGAAGTAAAAGTGAATGCTTCATGTTTCGTACTGAATTTCGTACTGTTTCAGAAATTAGTGATCTTGTTTCGTATTCCGAAGACTTTGGTTTCATTTCTATGCTTAGAGACCAGCCGTGTCATTTTGTTTTCCGCAGTTCTTGCAGGCAGATTTCGGGATCGCGTCCTTCCAATCGAAAGTACATGACCAACACAGCCGAGGATTTATCGTTATATAAATTAATAATAAAGTTTTTCTCATGGCACGACAGACCCTAGTGGGCCAGGGCCACCTCGTTGTCGAGGCTTCACGATCACACTCAGACACACGACACTCTATAGGAGTCCTCTGCACGGGTGATCAGCCCAACGCAGAGACCTGTACCCGCTCATTCTCGGACACATCATACTCGGTAGGACTCCCCTAGACGAGTGATCGGCCTGACACAGAGGCTTCTATCTGACAACACACAACACTCACAAGAGCAAATATCCTTGCCCCCAGGCAGGATTCGAACCCGCAGTCCCAGCAATCGAGCGGCCGCACACCCACGCATTATTGTCTATATCCTGTTTTAATTTAAAAATTCTAATATTATTCATGCTCTGTGTTACCTGATGAAATTTGTTATCAGTTCTCTGCGTGTTTCCATTGGTGGATTTTTGTTTGATACATTTTTGTGTCCCTTGGCTGTGTATATAACTGGCCGAATTGCTGATGTGTCAGCATGTTGATAATAGTGAAGAGAATTAAAGTGAATTGTAACACTCGACCATTCATTATTTCAATTTGCTGAACATGAGGATCGCCATGTCTGTAATTTTTGTAATGACTGTTCATTATGTGGTATACGTCAGGACTAAAGACGGCTTATGTGGCATCTTACTCCTTCCAGTAATGTTAAGTATGTAGTAAAGCATTGCCTCCAGCCCCACCCCGCTCCACCCCTCTTTGTCGATTCGTCCGTTCACCCGTCACATCTCCTTATCGATCATGCCTTTGTTTCTTACATTGTTTAAAGACTTTTATTCCAGTGTATGCATTTTATAAAGTGACACGCGAGAAATATTTTGTGAACGGTGCACTTAAAAGTATGTTGGAAGGAAGCTGTTTGCTCTGTTTGAAGGCCCTGTGACAGAATTTGTCTGAAGTGATTTTGGTACAGTAACTGAGCAGCTTAGCACTGTGCGAGTTTTTAGTCTTTCGCAACCGGCCATTTGAGGTCTTTAGTCTGTTGTAATAATGCGAAGCTTGCTACCCGAGTGGTCCCACCTGTAAGGGTCGAATGTGCAATGTCTTCAAGCAGATCTGTTTGTGTGTACCTCAAGCGTTTGAACACTGGCTTTTTTTTTTAAATTGTATATATCAGACGGGTTCCTCCCGCCCAGTAAACACCTTTTTGTTTTTCTTTCCTGTAGCTTAACGGCCCAAATCGGGCCCAGGTCGCCTCCTTTTGGAGGCAACTAGATCACACTCAGACACACCACACTCGGTAAAACTCCTCTGGACGAGTGATCAGTCCGTCGCTGAGACCTCTACTTGACAACACAAATATTCACAAGAGACAAGCATCCAAACCCCCCCCCCCCCGCTGGGATTCGAACCCACGATCCCAGCAAGCCCTCGGTTGAAGGCCCACGCCTTAGAACGCGCGGCCACTGGGATCGGCACTGTAAAGAACTGCTGTGTCCAATCAAGAGACCAGTCGGTTAATGCTGTATAGGAAAATAATTACTGGCTATCAATATTCGGTATGTAAACTGCAGAGTTTAATGTCACAGAGAATTGTGCATAGAACCATGAATTGACACTCTCATATCAGAAGGACTGTTTCCAGTCTTGCATGTTGTTTCGTTAAATGTAAACTGTAGCGTAGACATTTGATCCAAAAGCTGCAGATGTTAACCCTTTAAAGACGAAGCGTATCTGTTTTATATAAGGACTCAGTGCGTACCGCGCTGTAAACACTCTCCACTTCGGTTATAAAAACCAGTCTCTTAATGTTTTATAAGGCAAAAGTTGCTGTTTGTTCTGAGATCCGTACAAAACACATAAACGCAATGTGAGCACCACGTAGAATTTTTTAATGTTAAACCTGGTCGTACGTAAAGTTACCTCTAGGTTTTAAAAGGTTATGTGTTACGTACCAACATTTCTTGTGTGATTAGCATATCTAGACGCATTCACACGCCTTTGCGACGCGCCTATTAAACACGTTTTCTCCGTCCAGCTGTCTGTCGGTTCAAGATCGGCACAACGTGTTTTCATCAAATTTGATATCTGAGAATGTAATGAACGGTGGAGTTCTTTTGGTTTTCTTCTGGCCTTCACAAATTTAACAGCCACTTTTATGATTACACGCATTTACGTCAGTTCTGTAATCGCACGCGAAGTTTTATGAGCCTCGGTTGTGTCATTATTGTTAGCATACTGTATAAAACACAAACTGTGTGGAGCATTAGGGCCGTTTTCCACAATCGTGTTTGTGGCGCCACAAATAGGAGCGCGACCTGGCGAACTGTTGATTACAGTGGGCTTCTTTCCACGTAGTAGCGCTTCAGAAACTGAAGCGCTACAAACGCTATCGGTCGCTTGTCCCCGCTACCAGGAGCGCCACAAGTGTGACGCGCCACAGCTAGCGATACATTGTCGCTTATGATACCGTTTCCACGAGCGTGTTCAGTCGCGCTACTCCTTCGAACAGTCAACGTCCGAGTCGGAAGACATTTACTTGTACATAATGGATCACAACTTATCATTTTGTGATATGCTGGAGCAGCTCTTCGAAGGAGACGATTTACGTACGGAAATAGTATAAAAATTTACTTTCGTCATTTCCTAGGTCGGTAAAGGCAGTGTAAAACACGCCACGTTCCTGTCTTGAATTGAGCAGGGAAGTGTACAGAATTTATGCTTCCTTTTATTCTTCTTCCATTTCTTGTGCAGTAACACAAGAAGGATAACTTCCTCTTCGAACTCTATTTCAAAACTGGAACTGAACAAGGAAACGAGGGTTGATACTCTGGTGGCTGAAGCGCCACACTCTCGTGGAAAATGGTTCGCTTCAGTCGCGCTCCTATTTGCGGCGACACAAACACACTCGTGGAAAAGGGCCCTTAGACTTGTGGAGAAGCGAGCGCATAGAAATAGTTGTATTGTGCCTACGTATCCTAACTTGCAAAAACAGACAGTGTTCGAAGTAGGGTTCGTGTTTTGATACGATGGGAACGAAATTAAATTCGCCCAGCCGTTCTTCATGCAGACTTCCAGCACTGTATTTAATGTAATACATGTGCTTAGCAGTTCTGAAGATGGGTCAGACGTTTACTGGCTGCGTACAATGAAGGCGTTAATACAAATCTCGCCGTGTGCAGTACCTAAGACCCCCTGCTTGCGGCCTTCAGTTTGCCATCCGTGTTCTGCTCCACTGACTCTAGTTAGGAATTTGCTGCAGGCCAGTAAGTACTGAAGCATACCAAGCGAGTTAGCTCAGTGGAAGAGCAGCTTGACGTGCATTATGGAGATCCGCGGTTCGATAGTTGTTTGCTGGATTGTTTAAGGATGCTGTTGAGTACTCGTTATAATGAGGTTATTTTGTATGAGGATGTGGAACTGGTAGGGACTGTGGTCGTGCAGGCTAGGCCAAGTGTCGTAGATCGCAGCACGTAAAATTACAGTCTGTGTATTTCAGTTTAGGCCGATCCCAGTGGCCGCGCGGTCTAAGGCGTAGATCTGCGGCCGAGCACTTTCTGGGATCGTCGGTTCGAATCCCACCGGGGGCATGTATGTTTGTCTTGTACAGTGTTTGTGTTGTCAGGTAAAGGCCTCTGCGAGGGGCCGATCCCTCGTCCAGAGGAGTCCTACCGACTGTGGTGTGTGTCTGAGTGTGATTAAGTGAAAAACAAAAACCTCGACACCTGCTGTGAGTAGGTAGAAGAGGGAAGGGCTGCGATGCAATATTTCAGTTTATAAGATTTTGCGTAGTAGATGGAGAGAAAAAAGTCCTTAACTGAATGGAATGAACGTTGCCTAACTTAAGCTCCCCCAAATTTTCTCATGAATGCAATTTTGATTTGTTATTATCTTTCCGAAATGTTTGAATTTGCCACATTTTGTGCATATTTATTAGATATCTTTTTCTTATGATAACTTGCTGCATTTTGGCAACGAAATTTTAAACATTTACTTAATTTTGTGTGTATCTACTTCTAGACCATCTGCATTACTACGTTTTGACAGAACTGGAGTTGTTTTGTCCCACCCAACTCCAGGGACCGTTGGATTTCTTGTAGCCTACTCCCGATTAGCATAGTCCAAAGTAACGACAAAAGGCGGTGGCAATGACGCCTCCTCGTGTCTCATATCGTTGTGAATATCAAATGTGTATGATAAGTATTTCCATATACTGTGATGGGTTTTCCTTAAATACATTAACTACAAATAGTTTCATGTCCCTACTTACCTCGTTAACCTTTTAAAGCCTAGCGGTAACTTTACGTACCAGCAGGTTTAACATTAAAAAATTCTACGTGGTGCCTACATTGCGTTTATGTGTTTTGTACGGATCTCAGAACAAACAGCAACTTTTGCGTTATAAAACATTAAGAGACTGGTTTTTATAACCGAAGTGGAGAGTGTTTACAGCGCGGTACGCACTGCGTCCTTATATAAAACAGACACGCTTTGTCTGTAAAGGGTTAATGAAGTATAATAGACACTTCTTGTTTCTGGAGTCTGTAAATAACTGATGTACCTTCCCATTTTACTACAATTCTTTTTCCTTTATCTGACGATTAAAAATATCGTATAACCAGTACGTATCTGTCACTCCGAATTCTACACAGGATATTTTACAGTTATGTAATTAGCCTTGAGAGAATAATGTTGGGTGACTTGCTGCTGGGTACATTATGTGTGTGCCGATTCCAGTGGCTGCACGGTCTGAGGCTTGGGTTTACGGCTGCTCGGTCGCTGGGATTGCGGGTTCGAATTCCGCGGGAGGCATGGATGTCTGTCTCTTGTGAGTGTTGTGTGTGTTGTCAGGTAAAAATCTCTGCGACGGACCCATGACTTGTCTAGAGGAGTCGTACAGAGTGTGGTGTGTCTGTGTGTGATCGACGGACCTCTTACGGGAGCCTGGGCCCGCTAAGGCTGTCGAACCATGAGAAAAGAATATTACATGTGTAGCGGGGAGCAGTAATATGAGTCTATAACGGCTATAGCTAGCTTCATCTCCCATGCTGTAAGAACAATAACAGATTGCTTCCACTGTGGAGGAAGTTCGCCCATATTCCAGAGCTAGAAAGTTTTTAGATCTCAGAGCCTAATATCTCACTTACTAGTAGATAGATTCTGCCTGAGCATTCGTACGATGCGATTTATGCCTTTTTAAAGTTTCCAGTATCAGTTCCAATCCCAAAAGGTGTGGACTCAACTTCTGCTACCTCAGCACTATATATTTCATTCTAATGTCATTATTCCCATATAAATTCAAGCAGTTCTTCCACTTGGTTAAAAGCTTGTAGTAAATCTCCAAGCATATCTTCTTTTTTATCCCATACCAAAATTTTTTGTGAACTCGTTTATTTATCCATACGGTTTTCTGCTGTTTCACCCTTACTGTTTGTTTCAAGGGCAGTCATTTTATCTTCAAAATATGTCTGACATTTTTAAATTGTCTGTCTGTTTGTCGCTGTATATTGTTTGGATTGTTTTTGTTTATTTGTTATTTGTTGTGGAAGCACTTTTGTATAGGATGTTCCTTTTAATGTGATAATTTTGAACCCTTCTTCCTCAAACCATGATTTATGCTGCTTTAGGTTGTAACAGCGTACATATCTTTCGGTAAAGTTTGTGTATTACCTGTGATGTCAGAATTAGCTTCCACCTTCCCCAGAGCTGCAAATTTGTCGACACCTAACTTCGTAAGTTGAAGTTGCACGTCGTGTAGCTTAATAGAGATCCCATTTATCTGCATAGTACTACTACTGCTGCTACCACTACCATTACTAGTGATAATAATCATAGTTATTATTATTATTATAAAAGGTGCTAACATTTGAAGCGTGTTAGTTTTTTTACCGTTTCTGTTATCATAATGCCTGCCAGCATATATTAAACACATTCTGGACCATATTTTTATTTTTTGGCAGAAACAGCTGCACCGAGTTACACTGAATATTCTGTTAGTTTTAATTTGCATCATTAGCGTCCAGAGTGCGCTGTGATTCGACTGGCTACAAAATGCTCACACTGAAATAATGGCTTGGGGAAGCGTTATTTTTTTTAAATCAATAGTAATAGTTGGTATTTACATGTCATTGGGGACTGCGAGGAGTCTAATCTGATTTCGGGGCCATTAATGATGAAAATGAACCTGTATGTGTATGGCGTTGAGCGCATTTGAAACCTAAAACTGTTCCACAAAATGTGCATAAAAATGACACGTGTATTAATGTTTCTGGTGTGAGTACTTGTTTGTAAGTTTTATAAAAGTTGGAACAGTAACTTTAAGTTGAGCTTCTGAATGTAGGTTTTTCCTATTTTACTTGTGTTTTATATTGAATGTATGAAAGTAACGCATAATGGGGAGGAATTGCTGTCTGCCTGCACTCCCTTCCCTCATGTTCTACCCGAAAACACTTCACAGATTTTAATGCTATTTAGCATTGCATGTTTTTAATAAAAGTAGCCAGGCAGATTTAGTTGTAATATGTGTCCGGCCTCTTCTTACGTTTTAAATAAAGTAATACGCTGTAAATACTGTGAATTGTTCGCGCTGTGAGGATTAAAGAAACTTAACCCGGCACTCAGACTATGATGAATTTAGTTTTTAGGTCAAGTAGCTGACTTCTGTGCCCTGATTATTTTGTTGCCTTTGTGTGGGGGCCCCCATTGTTGTCGGCAGTTTCTGTCTGTAGTAAAATTGCATTTTACGTTTTTATTTAGTTACGTGTGTTAAGTCGGTTATTTATAAATGACGGCTGTTTTTGATGTGTTCTTTCATGATCCTACCGTTACGCTGCTCGGTCAATGCTTGCCCTGACTCGCCTGCAACATACTTATAATATTGTGTTTGTGCACGGTCAGTTTTGACACCTAACTAAAACTGTGCTCACTACGCGGCATTGTATTTGCCGTTACCATCATAAAACCACCAGCCACTGGTGGACCCTCCCTCCTCTGAAAACAATTACGAAATAGGGACAATGGTCGAAGCATAAGTCCTCAAAATTGATTTTCAGTCCGAAGGCCGGACCTGCGTTTCGAGTTTAGTCTTCCGTCATCTGAAATGCGCTATTATGTAGCGTCCAATATACACCAGACCGATCAAACAGCAGCCAAACAGAGTGACGTTAACCGTCATTTCTGTAGAACTTCTCTGTACAATATGGAAGAGGGCGTCCATTTGTCTCTATTCAAATCGTTACATTACATGCGTCAGACGAATGTAAAATGTGGTTTGAAGAGCTTGTGGGGAATTCCAGAAGTGGCGAAAGCTTGTGATGCGAAGCGCTGTGCGGTGACGTACAGCAGGAGTTGAGGTACAGCGGCACGCATGTGTAACCTTGATGCAGTATGAAGTTGTCCCACTGGTGTACCGTAGGCAGGATCCCGAGTGTCAGCTGAGAAAGAGGAGGCGAAAAGAATATCCTGCCCTGCCAGGAATCGAACTTTGGTACCTAACCTCTATCCCCCAGTGGATGCGATAAAAATCAAATGTGGATATTTCAGAAAATTTCATTGAAATTTGAACTGTTTTGAATTGAAGAGACCGATTTAGTTGCTGGTTGCTTTCGTCGGGGTGAAGAACGGCAGGCTGGTAAAAACCAAGTAATGGACACGCACCACCAGGCTCTTTCTGCCGTTCACAGTGATGGAAGCTGTGAACGCAATCGTGACAGAATAAATGTTTCTGGAACAGCCGTTACGTTGCCTCTGTAATTCAGACGTATCATAGCAGCGGCCAAGCTGTACGGACTGCAGCCCCTGTACTCAGCCAGGAAATCATCTGGTCCGTACAGTACCGAATTCAGCTCATTCAAGAAAAGGTGCCGTGGCGGTTTTTTTTTCGTGGTGAAAGGCGCCGTAGCGAAAGCTACGGACACACCGTAGCCTTAAGGCTTATTGTGCAAGCCTTGTGTTGAAGGTGAGGGAACGATGGTATTTTTCGTTTTTCCAGGTAATGGAGCACCGGTAGAATTAAATTGACGGGGGAAAACGGAAGTACTCGAGAAAAAAACCTGTCCCAGTACCACGTTGCCCACCACAAATCCTGCGCCCTGGCGGGGTTTTGTGGACATGCCATCGAACATGCGGCGTATTTAAAATATCAGTAACGATGAAATTTTCTTTGAAGAACCTGCAACATGGAATTAGCGGAAGTACCAGCATAATGCGGAATGACAGTACGGGGCCCATATTTCGGAGAACGGAACGAATTTGAAAACGCGGCACTGAACGCAATTTGTAGACTCGTACAGGGCAAGTGGTCAGTACACCACACATAAACTAGGCAGATTATGAATATGTTGTAAGCATCTCCGTTAAAATTTGTGGTTAGTCATGTGTCAAACTGGGGGTGGGGAGTGTAAGCGCATCTAAGGGACATTTATTCATACAGTAATGTATATACAGCGTACTTAAACTGAATTTCTAGCTCAGCTGAAAGTGTGAATTTCTCCTGTAAGGCTGTACACAGTATCTACAGTCTACAGAATTTTAAGAGTAAAAATTCACGTAATAATTCCAGCAGCACTGCAGATGTTTCGTTCTTGCATCTAATTGTTCTTACACCTTTTATCACTTTTAATTCCATCGTTCCTTTGGTTTTTTTTTCTCCCCACTCAGCCTGTAACAGAAATGAGTACCGGGAATATTTCCTGGGAGGTAAAGGCGACCAGTGCGTAATGCCGACAACCTTACCACCTTCATTTGCAAATTTTCTTGAAATGTGTGAGCCCGAACCTCCTGGAAACCTCAGCGTCTGTCCAGGCCTGTACGAGAATTGCTTTAGCTCTCTATGTATGTTTTTTCTCTTGTCTAGATTGAACGAAGTCTTTTTATCTTGCCTCATTCGTTACAAGCAGGTGTGTTTACCAGAAGGTAGAATAGGATTCCTTTACTAATGGCCTTTTGTAGTCCTTGTATCGAACGTCGCGGTTAAGTGGTCATCACTCCTCCTCACTCGGGCGGCCTGGGTCCCTTGTGCGTCTCGGCATCCCTTTGTGGCTTTACGTGGTCCTTCTAGGCAAATTCTATAAAAGTTACATCTTTTCCAAAACCTTCGCAGTTAATTATTCGAATCTCTTGGACGTTACGTGACGTCTGAAGTCGAGAAATTGTTGTGGTATATAATAGTAACTGCAATTTTCCATCTAAGATTACGAAAAATGTGTGAATTTTATAATTTGCAAAACGTAAGTTTTTTCCCTGTCCACTTCATGAAGGCTGATGGTAGGAGTAGATGTACAGTTGCACTCATTTTTAGCCCTTTAAAGACGAAGCGTGTCTGTTTTATATAAGGACTCAGTGCGTACCGCGCTGTAAGCACTCTCCACTTCGGTTATAAAAACCAGTCTCTTAATGTTTTATAAGGCAAAAGTTGCTGTTTGTTCTGAGATCCGTACAAAACACATAAACGCAATGTGGGCACCACGTAGAATTTTTTAATGTTAAACCTGGTCGTATATAAAGTTACCGCTAGGCTTTAAACGGTTAAGCTTCGTCTGTAGACTGAGATGAGCGGTCAGCTTCACGCACCGGCCGATTGAACCCGACAAAGAGCCCCGGCATCCATTGAATAAGAGGACAGATCTTCCAGAATACGATGCAGTAAGTTACATTATGGCGTATGGTCTACCTCTGCATATTGAACATTTCATATCTTTGCACCGACGCCCTAGAACCTTAACGGCGTTTCATGTCAGGTATGAGGTTGCTTTCTCATTTTGGAGGAAGAATAAGTGCGTAGGTTGAGGCTGTTTGGCAACAAAACACTGAGGCGAGTATTGGAAGCTGAGAGAGGAAGTTCATAGGGGAATGGTAAAAACTGCATGCTTTTTACCTGACGTGTCGTGGGCATTAAAGGAAATTATGGAATAGATATATACATTTTTATGGAAAGCTACAGTAGAAGGGAATGTCTTGCTGTTAGCGTTAATATGGGAAGGGTAGTTCTGCATTAGATTAAAGAAATGGATTTACGTATATAATGTTTGAGCCAAATTGGAGAGTTTGTGAGCATTAATGAATTTACATATTTCTTAATAACTGTAGATAGCCTGAGTAGTTGGATAACTATCAGATTCTCAAAGAAGACCATGTGTCATGGTGTTAGTGGGTTTATTTAGTAATAACGCACGGAACGATAGGATTAGTAGCCTTAAATCGTGCCACTCTTATGTTTAGCACGCAACGCTTTCATTACAGCTACATGCTCTATCGCAGTTTGCTTGTATTTCGTAGCGCAGCTGCAAAAGCGACCTTAGTGCAGCTGACTTACACTTCGAGGTTTGCGTCACGTGCAGTGTCAAGACTGGTAAAAGGCTGTTGTGTAACTGTAGCTCATCCACACGGACAGAAGATCTGTTTAGAAAATTTTAAACTTAATACAAGATTAGAATTTAGTTTACTTGGATTTCAGTTAAGAAAAAATTATCTGTACGGAATTTGTGAACGTTCTTGGCGAATCGCTTGATGATTTGATTTTGAAACTTTGCAGAAGAATAAACGATACGCCATACGCTACTAACATGTCCACCAAGAGACGGAATAAATACACGTGGCTTGTGTGTCAGTTAAGGCCTTCGCTCTTCTGGGATGTTATTATACGCGGCCCAGGTTGGTAGTTGGCTACCGACGTTTCAGGACAACCAATCCGTCACAGTGCGAGAATAATTCCCAGAAGAGCGAAAGCCGGCGCCGGATTGAAAACTCGCAGGAGTGTCATTTCATCCGGATGTCACCAGTAGGCGTTTTACAAGGTAAGTGGTGTGTTTGAGGACGCCGATTCACTTCTGCACAGGTCACAAGTGAATTTTGTTTAAATAATTTAAAGTGGGTGTTTCTGCGGTGCTTACAGTTCTTAACATCAATTACATTTCCACCGCACAGAAGTGTGAGTGCGTGATACTCGGATCGACGTTATTTAATAACTGTTGAACTGATCTAAGGTAATGTGGTGAACTTAAGGTTCCTGAAGATTTCACATTTTGTATTCATTAAATGTGCTACAATACACGTTTCTGTAAAGCTACAGTGAATATTCATAATGTAAAACCATGACAGGCAATGTGTGTATAAACGTACCATTCAGGCGCGTTCGCATAACCATTGTTGCCGTGGAAAAGCAATAAATACTAAATTTGTGTGTGTGTGCGTGCGCGCGCTTGTGTGTGTGTGTGTGTGTGTGTGTGTGTGTGTGTGTGTGTGTGTATAGACTTAGGCACCCAGCATGCAAAGCGCATGCGCCATGTTGTATTGTCATCTGTGGCCTGTCTGGCTGTACCATATTTTTCCACATTGTCTCATAAACGGCACGATTTTCGGGCAAAGTTTATTGAACATAAAATTTGTCTTTTTATTTCCTCTATAATCCTCGTCTAAAACATTTCTCACTCTAAGAAGAACTCTGATACTGTCACAAATGTACGCAGGTCTTCATATAAAGTACCCGCTATTCTTGTTAGATTTTAATGAAACTTTAATTTTGTGGACAGATTTTAGAAAAATACTCAAATATGAAATTTCATGAAAATCATTCCAGTTGTAGCTGAGTCCCATGCGGACGGACAGACGGACAGACATACGCGACGAAACGAACAGTCGTTTTTCGCAACTTTGCGAACGCGCCTAATAAAATGAAATATTTTGCCCCATCCTCAGAAAGGGAAAGTACAGAGAAAGAAAGAAAGAAAGAAAGGATGAAACAATGAAAGAAAGAAGAAAGGAGGTAAAGAAAAGAAAGAAGACTACAAAAAGAGGAAATAAGGAACAAAAGCAGGCACGAGACAGGAGAGGAATAAGTAAAGAACTATGAATGGAGGATAAGTTTATTAAAAGAAAGATTGCCATAACTGAATAAAGGACGGATAAATAAAAGATTCGAACGCAGTAGAACTGGAGGGAGGGAGAGAGAAAGAGGGAGAGAGAGAAAATTGAAATAGAAGGAAGGACGAACGTAGAAGATCGACGTAAAGTACGGTATTAACCGGATACTAGCAAATGTATCACACTGCAATAAGAAATTTGATTCCAGTCAACTGAATCATATGATGTGATATTAAGGGCAGGGAAGGTGCGGGAGGGGGGGGGGGAGGTTGAAGCGATTAAAATATCTCCCGGGGTTTCATGAGTTAATAACACACACCCTACATCTAGTGGCGTAGCTTTCATCCCTTGAGACGCGGTTCCCTTGCGTTCCAATCCGCTGCCGGTTACTAGCTATGAAATTGGGATGACAGCGAAGGAATTGAAACCCACCGCAGTGGCTCACGGTCCGTCGCTTACAACTTATCACGTGTATACAGAAAGTCCCTCAAATCCCCCTGACCCCAACACAAAACCAGTGCGGCCATAACCTTGCAACAGTTGCCGAGACTCAAGTTTCTCGGTACGAAGGTTGCGAGAAAGTCATGTTCCATCATGGCGGATTTCTAAACACGAGCCGGGTTACGTGTTGTGATGGAAACGTGATGGAAATTTCTGATGGACTACAAAGACGCCGCCACTGGTTGCTGAGTATTCGGATTGTGACTAGGGCTTGCGTAAGGTAATTTGGACAAGGCATTTTGTTGATTCGATCCATATCTTTAACAAGAGTTGAAACGTGGTTGTCCAGTTACATGCACGCTCTTTGTGTTTTTTACGCACCACTGACTTTAGAGTTTATTCGGTTCGGATAAGAATATCTTTTTACAATGCTGATCGTACTGCCATTATAGGTAAAAGGTTTATTAGGAAGAATCGTTCTATTTCCTTAAATATTAATGTGTTTACATAAGCCCATGGTAAACGTTCCCTCTATTTTTTTACAGCTGCGCGGACGTGCTACTGCCCTGAGCAGAAAAGTTTTACATGACTTCACGACTGCGCGGCACATTAAAAGTTTTTTTTATATGCACAATAAGAATATTTAAAATGAAAATTGAAAAATTCCAGCTGCACGGCAAAACTTCAGTGTGCGTTGGAGCATTTCAGTTACTAAGCGGCCGCGCACCCGCGCAGCTTAGAGGGAACATTGCCCATGGTGTGGAGTTCCTTTCCAGTAGCTGGCAGTTCCTGTCGTGATTTAAAAAATTTCCTCCCGTTTATGAAGCCTTGCAGTTCCGTTGCTCTAGGCCTGCCACAGGCCCCTAACCTGGCGGAGAAGAATCACCTCGAGTCTCTCATATCATCGCCTACAAAGGACTTTTTGATGTTTTCGTTCCGTCTGTGACCAGGTCTGCCAAGATATCTTTTGGCATCAGTTTCTTAGACAACAGTGGTACATGTATGTTATACATACACTCTACCAACATCTCATTCTCTGCGTTTCGGTAACACTAATGCTATTCATTGAATAACGACATGTGAATCTTCTGAGTATGCCATTTTCTTCGCCCTGCTCCTAGTGATTCCTTCTTATACAAGTACTTCCCATCTTCCTTTTACTCTCTTCCCCTTCAAAATACTGTACTTAACAACTTGTTCTGAAACATCATTCCCCCTTTCTTCTTCTTCCTTTGGTCAGGAGCTATGTGGCCTGCACTGAAACACGCGTTGTCACAACCTGGACGTTTCCTCATTTTTTAAATTGTAATAATTGTGCTTTACAGGCCTGCTACCGTGAGCCGTTATGAAGTTAGGCATCATGTGGGAGTCGCATGGAGTGCTAATTGGATTCTGGGAATGTTTTTATAATGCGAATATGAAAAACGCAAATAGAATTCAACGCTTTAAAGAAACTGTCTTAACGTCTCATGACGTGCTAGTATTTTATAGCGAAATAAGTTGGGGCAACAGCCACTGTCCACTGTGCGTCACTACTCACGCAGTGCCTAAAATTTAATTAATCTTTTTTTTTTCAGCGCAGTGAGAGAAGAATTAACATCGGGTGTAAGAATTTGGAGCTGTCTTTTTTGGATTTTAATTATCAGTATACGAAATGGGCTTATTCTGAATGGAAAGTAGTTGTGAGAAAGGTTTTATCACGTCTCTTAGAATGTGTGGGACTGAAGGTGGTTTTTGACAGCTGTGAGGAGGCAGCAACTGTAGTGAAACTCTACGAGCTGTCAAGAAATGTTTCAGTAGGAAATGGCAAACAATAAGCACTGACTGTAGTAGTCTCTGCCAATTAAGACGTGAGCTCCAGCCACCAAGCAGAGCGGATGTTTTTCGTGTTTTTCTTGTAAATTAAACGCACCATCTTTACGTAAGTTCTTGATAAAGTGCACGAGCAGCAGAGTCACTCCCTTGGGGGCGACATAAATTCTTTATGAACCCGGAAGAGGCGGGGTTAAAAGATATGTTTGTATGTATTTTGTGAAGGAAAAGGAATAAACAATGAATATTCGTCGCCTGGTTAACGTTAGCTTATTTACATAGGGTAACTGCTTTAAGTAACATGTTCAGTATTTTACATGATTTATTTAAAATTGTCTCTGTGTTTACGTTTACTTATATGGAACTTAAGTGGCTGTTTGGGATTTTCTTTTTGAGCTTACTCTGCGAAATACTGGCTGGAAGTTAAGACTGATTTGATAAAAGACGAGATTGTCGGATACATCAGAAGTGTTCACTATCTCGTCTGCAAAACAGAATTATTTAAATTAAGCTTGTGACAAATTTTTACACACAGTATACTCGTTCAAGCTGTGAAAAGTTTTTCGGGACCAAAGTGAAGAGAATTTTTTTTTTGTAAGATTACAAAATGTTGTATTTAAACGGAGTTTGTTCTGCTTGTTCTGGCTGTGGGGCGCCCATTGGTTATGAGAAAGAGTGATAAATAACAAAAACTGCCTGACTTATGTGAAATGTATAAGTGGCTGCTGGATTGTAAAATGAATAAACAAGAAAGCCACGAATTATATATGTGCATATATGACGTAAGATGTTATTTAAAATGAAAACGACTTTTATATAAAAGGCAACAAGATAGAATTTCTGTAATGGCATGTGCTATATTCCCACAGGAAAACTGAAGACATGTGAAGCTGCAGGTACAGGGACGCAGGTTCACCTGCGAATTCTGGCAAGGTGTTCAAGTCGGTGTAAATAATTTGTAAGCTGGAGAACTGCGTACTCTTTACGTAAGAGATTATTTTGCGCTTCCTATTGCTTATTAGAAGTTGCTGTGTTTATTTACTGAACACTTACTGTACAGTTATTTGTACTTCGTCACTGAACACGTACTGTACAGTCATTACATCAACCAACTCATGCGCTGATTAATACATATTCGTAAGCTATTATAAAATCCCTTACGTGTTTCAGCACCAAAGTGCCATCTAAAGGGGGCCTTCGATACAAACGAATGCAGGTGCAGCACACCAAACTAGTTATTATGTCGCCTTACAAGCATACTGTTCAGTTATTCGTAACTCATTACGTTGCGTGACTATAAATTCTGTGCCTGACAAGGTAACAAACATCGCAGTCTTCTTGAAACCAAACGCTTGAGAGACATTATCAGTTGCCAGGGAGTCTGGCTTAAGGATTCGACTCTGAGGATCAAACCTTATCAAGTAGGTTAAGGTAGCGGCAACACTAGGTACCCTGTTTGTTTCCTGAATGCTTTACCGGTTGTATTTATAAAGATGTCTGTAGTTACTGTCTGTGTGGATATACACCGGGATACATTGTGACAGAGCAGGAGATACTTTCAGATTGGCATCTGCTTTCATGCGACCGTTTAAAACTTCTGCCATTGAAACAATCTAAGGAGCAGTGTAGTTTCCTGTTTTACCTATAACCACAAAAGATCGAATTACAAAAAAACGCGATATGTGAGCACGTCTTGAGTATTTGGCATGTGTGTAGTCTTGCCATACTCCACACGTTTTCGACTCTGGGGAATTCGATAGAAATTTACTAGATTGTACGCATCTTTTTTTTTTTTTTCAGGCAGAGGGTGATTCACGGTTGGTAACTGAAGTTTTCTTATTTTAAGACAGTGTTTAAATATTTTGTGATGAGTGCAGAATTTTGTCATGATTTGAGGAAGCAAACTTATAAATTGAGTTAAGAGGCCAGGGGCCTATTGCTGCATAGGACGAAGTACTTGACGCAGCTTCTGTCGACATGTAACTGTTTTATATTTAAGCTGCCTGAAGTGTTGCGGGATTGTTGCTGTGTGTTGCCCAGGGCAATGCACAGCAACAAGCGTGCCTCATAAATGCGCGTTATCCAGCATTTGTGAACATACTTTTGTCACCTTCTCATCGCCGTGTTTTGTTTGTATATTATCTCTGTTTGCAACGGTTGTCATGTTTATGCATTCATCATCCAGTGATATGTGTCATATTCTTTAATATGCATAAAGCAAGGTACGTTTATGACATAGGAGGATTGTTGTTCATTGCAGCGTGTTGTTGGTCTAGCACCGTATCGAATTGTTTAAAAATATCAGAGGTTTCGAAGGAAATCGCTGCCTCCTCTTTCAGAATCTAAGTAACGGAACATGGTGTTGGAGAGTTTCTGGACAAAAGTGCACTGAATTATGACAGGACAGAGCGGCAAGAGCATAACTGGTGCCTACAGAAATATCCAGTGGTCATTTATTAAAGGCAGGCCATAATTAATGTTGCTGTTGTCGGTTTTAAGTGCACTTACGAGGTCATTTGTGAAAGGAGTCACTGCGACGAATGCCATTGCTATTCCTGACCGGTTACAATTTACGACTGTCTTAAATCTCTGTAAATCCTATGACAGTTTAATCGCTTCAAACTCGATGGACAAAAAGACTGAGTTCTTCCGACGCGCCGGTAACAGTTTCCGCCTTAACGCGATGTAACATCCATAAGACGTTGCGCTGAATATGGAGACCGGTGTATTTGCTTGTCTCGTGCAGAATGGTTTAGTGTCACCTGGAAGTGCAGGCACTCCTGAGTAGCTGAAATGTTGGCAGTGCGTTCGGTTGTAGAAATCCATGTTAGAAAAATGTAAAAGATATCAAATCTTCGCATAAGCGCAAGACTTAGGTGTAACAGATATGATTATTGTAGCAGTGTGATTGTACAGTTCGTTTATTCCTTTGTGGCTGCTGTGTTTGTGTTGAGGGGAAGTAAAGCAGTAGTAGTAGGGATGCGCAGAAGTTCTATTTGTTCTGTAGTAAGTAAGCCTACCACGTGTAACACGAGTCATTAAGTGTCTCTTTGCCCGAAAGTTGAAAAAAGGGGCCTCTACAAAATTAAACAAGAGAAAGAGTCACTCTGTTGCTAGTGCTTTGAATTTTGCATTAGCACGATGCTGTTATTGATGCGTATGTTTTGTTTATAATTAGCGTGCTTGTGGTAAGTGAAGCAGTGTTTTGCCGAATTGGCATTTTATATCCGTTTGTGAACATATCCAGTTAAATTTTGGGAACGAAAATCTATTAAACTCTTTTTTTATTCTACCTGAAAACAAATGGAACTTTAATTGTGAACGAAATGCGCTAAAAGAGCTTTCCACTTTAAACCCCTGCAGATCGCAGTTCAACCGAACACATCATTATAGCTTCCCGTATTGTAATTTCGCATAGTAGCTTATTGACAATCGTGTATTTTCTTTGTCATGCGTTGCAGTCTGTTACACGCATTTTCAGCGTGTGTATTTCCTCTTTGATACTTCAGATCGAATAGGTAATAACAGTATTTTTGTCCGTCATTCAAATCGTCATTACGAATATTTTTCATCGATCTCCCGCAGAAACGTTAATTCGTTAAATGATTGAGAATATCAACCTGCATTTATTTCTCACTTCCATATACGCTGTAGGTAATTCTACTTAGCTGCTTCCTTTCAACGCGTAAAAAAAAAAGGCACGTGCATTAAACTACAACGGCTTCCAATAAAGTTTACCTACTGATTACATGGGTAACAAACCGTGAATTGATTAAAGTGGATGCATTTTAACATTATCCCCCACTTTCTTATCATTTTCATTTTTCTGATACTGTCATGCTACTTAGGATTTCGACTAGGTTTTGTGGGATTCTGTTGTCTTTCTAGACAACTGTAGCGACCGATTTCTCCGTTGTCCTTTCATCGAATGGGACTGTCCTTTCATCGAATGGGACTGTCCTTTCATCGAATGGGACTGTCCTTTCGTCGAATGGGACTGTCCTTTCATCGAATGGGACTGTCCTTTCATCGAATGGGACTGTCCTTTCATCGAATGGGACTGTCCTTTCGTCGAATGGGACTCTCCTTTCATCGAATGGGACTGTCCTTTCATCGAATGGGACTGTCCTTTCATGTTGTTTACTGCTAAATTATGTACGATCTAGCAATCCTTCTCCTGCCTTCTTCTGTCTCTCGTCGATAAAGAAACTATCGAATGTTGCTGTATTGGCAAGTTTTGAAAATTTCATCTCTGTCTGTCTGTCTGTCTGTCTGTCTGTGTTGGTTGAAGTAAGATGTCACGTATTGCTGAACTGTGTGTGTGTGTGCACCTAAATCGATTCTGTGATTCACGTATCTTATGAGATTATCTGTGGATTTATACAGATAATCCAATTAAAATAACTGTTTTGTATTTTAAAAATACCGCTGTTTCCTTGTTCAGAAATTATTATAAATGTTGAGATTATTGATTTTTAAATATACTATGAAGATCCATCGTCGAATTTTTAATGAGAAACGTAACCCGGCAGAGATTAAAATCATCCGTGCATACTCTGTGTAGATAAGACAGTTTTTATTCATGCGATGTAGGATAATATTGTTCCTTTGTAGGTTGCTGAATTCAGTGTTTGATTTATAGTGTAAGCTCCTTCAGACTCCGAAAGCGCAGATAAGTAAGTATGTTGATTTATGAGTAGGGAGCGATCATTTGTGTAAAAAGAATGCGAGGGGAAGAGGAGGAGAAAATAGGAACAGGAATAAAATAAGAAGAAAATACTGGATAAGTACGTGAGGGGCGATGTGGAGGAGAACGAGAAGATAAAAGAAATTAGAGGAGAAAATGAAGACGAGGAAAAGTAGAAGGTTATAATATATGTAATGCTATATCACTTGGATCAGAAAAGTTTTGGATCGTAATTTTTACCGTATTTTTTATGACGTAAGAACAATCACTGAATTCCCTATTAGTGGAGGACGCGTAAAAGTAATTGCATAGAAGGACACTGTGACCTTACTATAAAGCGGGCCACATGGTCGTGCGATTTAGGAAAACCACAAGCACCTTTAAGAGGCCAAAAGTGCAGACTGGTTGGAACATCGGAAATACTGATGTGATGTGAGGGTTTTATAGCTTTGTTTATCTTTCGGTTTTCAAGATTTCACTCTGACGAAGTGCGTACGTTTGGAAAAAGAGCTGACTCATCTGTAATGTCGGATACTGCCCGATAGACTGCAATCGATTCTGTCGAGAAAAGGAACTAACACAGCCGTTGTGCTAAGGACACACTGATTTAAACGCGTTCTAGGGAAAAAATAGAATATCATAGTAGAGTGACGTGGCAGAAGAGGCAGCTGGGAGACGTAAGTGCTGAATATTTCAAGTATCAACTGTGTGGGCGATGCACAGTTGAACGACAAGTTGCTGTGTTTCGTGAACTTTGTAAGTATTGTGTACAGAGATCGTTCGTGTAACGTAGCGGCTAGTTTGATAAGTGTGTTATTTGAAATTTGAAATGTGTGTTAACCGTTTGAAGAATGTAAATGATGTGCTACACACACACACGCACACACACACACACACACACACACACAGTTTCAGTTCGTACCTTACAGAGAACAGTGTGTAAACATTAGCGAGACCAGTCGGTGAATGCTGTATACGGAAGGGATGGATGTTTATTGATCGAACCATACGGAACATACATATATACAAATGTGAATGAAGTGCACTTTTTTTGGTTAAACCTAGCGCTCCGTACGTAGCATTCACTGCTCCATAAAGGGTTAAAACATTTTAGGATGCGCGTACCTTAATACTAGGGCGAAGTTCAAAGTATTAATCGTCGTCGTCGTCTTCGTCATCATCATCATCATCATCGACGACAGCAGCAGCAACAACAACAACAGCAACAACAACAACAGCAGCAGCAACAACAACAGGGCAGTAAAATACATATTTATGAGAAAATTAGCCATCGGGATTCAGTAGATACCAGAAACCCACGATAATTCGCGGATGAAATTTCTTGTATCACCTTTCCTTTCACACTTTAAGATATGTAGCAAATTATTCTTACAGGTATTGTGGATGGGTGCAGAGCATTTATAACTCGGTTAGAATTATACTATTCTCTGCACATTGTGCATGCATTTTGATACTTACTACTGTTAGAAGCATAAGGAAATTCGAGGCGTAATACGCAAAAGAAAAGCTCTATCCAAGAACGTATGCATATGAACGTCTATACGTACATGCATTCTTACATGACTGCATACACAACAGGCATTTCTGCATTCAGTCACACATATAGGAACACGTACCCACTTCCAGGCATATACGCCTACAGCCACAGATTTACATTTGGGCTCGGTTTTGTGTACCATCAGAAACTGGATTATATGTAATGTGTCCAGAGAGGGAAATGTTTAAGAGACACACATCTAATAAATTATTGCAGTTTTATTGCTGCTTTCCTAGTTGGGATTCTTAGGAACAGCGACTCCTTAGCGCATTCGAGATGGATGCTGCTAGCATGCCAGCCATCAGCGGCTGTTGACCGCTCGCCAGTCACGCTCTAGTGGGCAGACACACACATACACAGTGGCGTTAGCACCGACTCCATGGGCTTTAGGATTGTTATTGTCCGGTGCGTTCAGTGGTCCAACACCCCCCCCCCCCAAACTTCCTTCAGTAAGCCCTTTACACACCTTGCTGCCTAAGTGACTCTTATGATGAATTTTGCCACACTGTTTCTCAAAACGTTTGGATGGAGGGAAACTTTGGTTTGGCTAAAATTACTGCTGAAATCTAGCGTCAAAACCAGCAACTACAAGCCAAAGATGTGGAAATGAACACAAGTTTACTCTGATTTACGAAATATTTGTTGTGTATTCTTCATTTGAACGTAAATTTCACCTTATAACCTGCCATGAACGCACGGGAGGGGGGTGGGGTGGGAGCAGAGCTGTAACTTTACTCTTTATTTAAGCTTGGTGCCAGATGGGGTGGGCGGTTAATCTCACATACCCGGCCGGCTTTACTCATTGTAATCTATAGGAGGCTGGGTGGGACCCAGGGTCCTTCTGAACGGATGCAGAAAATATTGCCTTCCACCGGGATTCGATTTCCGGACTGTCCAAGCCGTAGCGAACAGCGGTACCGCCTACGCTATCCTGGCCGTTATGTTGATTTACGCTACCATAATGCCTGAACGCAGATAACTGCTGGGCGTTTTTCGGCGTACTAGTGTTGAGGACACGGCATGGCGGTCTCTTTACTCAGCGGAAATCCCCCCCCCCCCTTCCAACCGATGCCCCTTCAGGACGAATCTGTGTGAATTCCAGAACCGAGCTAGTCCGCTTTGAAAAGAATCTCTTATCTATTCCGGGAATCGAACCACGGTCCCTCCGTTGTGAAGCCCAATACTGGAAAGCTAGAATCCGTGTAAGTGATTGATATGCGGCTTTTGCTGTGTGCAGTAAGACCAGATCACCAATGAAGTACACACACCAGTAAAATAAATGTTTTCTGGTATTAGTGACACTGAATACAACCAAATAATTTGCTGCTAACGTGATGGCATACGGAATGACAACAAAGTGCATAGGAAGCCTGGCGTGCCATTACAAAGCCCTGGAATGAAGACATCTTGTGTACCTCAAGCTATGAGGGTGGAGGACTTCTAGGAAAGTGCGGGAGGTGCAAGACGCTTAAAGGACCGCATAAATAGCGGAAGTTACTAAGCAAGGTTATACGAAAACGCGCCAGCCTAAGGCTCATAAATCTTTGTATATGTGTAAGCCTGTGTTATGCCACGCATTTCCCGTTCTTCTGCGCTTAATATTAAAGCAGCGGGTTCGTCCAAAAGTTGGCAAATCTTAACAGGCTGCATGTGACTACATCCCTGGAGGCCATCTCCTGCCATTCTTCTAGTTTTCGTGGCAGATGCAGTGCCTTAAATATGGCATTAGAGTTCGGAATTTTGTTTGCTTTTGTCATAAATTTCTGGTCAGTGAGATAGAAGATGTATTGGGTCTATTTTTTACGACAAATTAGTGGTTGGTTAGTTGGTTAGTTAGTTGGTTAGTTGGTTGGTTAGTTAGTTAGTTCGGTCTATTAACGTATTGAAACTGTAGTGTTCAAACAGCTGAATATTCAGTGCTCTTGTAGGAATAAACCAAGTTATGTCACCTTTCAGATCCATTGCGAAGGGAAATTATGTTTAATCTGATTAAGTATTTTGTACGTAAAACAAACTCACAGTTGTTTCAACTTTTTCAATGACAAAGTCTATGCCATTCCTTCTCCTTCATTTTATCATCGTGTTTTTAACAATTCTACTTTCCTTGAAACAGTTTTCGCGATTTTTCGGGCTGTATTAATTTGCTTTATTACAACCCGGCCACAGTCTGTCTTTTATGTTCTGCTCCTCGAACCAATTATCAGAAGCAGACCCTGAAATGGGAAAATTATACAGCACGGCAAATGGAAACGCAAATGTTAGGGCAATATCAAAATGACGTCAGGAGGAAATATGTTCTTGGGGAGTAGAGGAGGACTGTCTTCAGTCTTCCCTTGCTTTCTCTGTCTTTATCTTTCTTTTATTTTAATACCTTCGAACAAAAAGTATGCAAGAAAAGAGACGCGGGTCCCTGGAGGAGACAAATATATGTTATTATGGACAAGGGATCGCCGTCAAGGACATACATAAATATCGTATGGAGGATCACCTGTGTGGGGCATTATGGCTATAATAATGGGGAAGCTGAGTCCGACACCTTGAACACTAAAAGTCTGCTTCAGAGATAAATGAACGATAAATTTACGGTTAACGGCCAGAATAAATTTTACAGATTGTCAGGTGTATGAAGCCGAACCTAGCTACATGCTGTATCACAGCTGTAAGTATATAATCATGAATACAGAGTTGGGGTGGCCTCTGATAAAATCTTAACCGGGTTTTGTGATATGTAAGCCATTTTTTTTTCAAAATTTTAAAAATGTAACGCATGGATAGTCACAGATACATAAAGTCATAAGTCGAATCTGTAGTCTTGAGGAAATGCAGTAGGTTTAAATGGGGTAGTAGGTAATATGGGTTGAATTATTGTAAATGTTAACTAAGTGTTACACAGCCCGCCTTGAGATGCCAGCAGTTCCTCAGCTAGTCAAGAAATTCCCCGCGTCTTAAGGAACCCGAAGGTTCATTACCGCGTTTACAAGAACCTGCCACTTGTTCCTATCCTGAACCAGATCAACCCAGCCCACTTGCCCTCATATTATATCTAGACATCCATTTTAATTGTATCCTCCCATCTACACCTAGGACTTCCAAATAGATTTTCACTAAGGGTTTCCGTCCTAAACCCTGTCTTTACCTCTCTTCTCCCTCATGCATGCTACATGCTCACACATCCCATTCTTCTTGATATTCATCATCTGAATTATAGTATGTAATTAATTCGAGATGTGATGTGTTGTCGTCGTTGTTGTTTTTTTGTTTTTGTTGTTAATGGCGTTGTGCAGGATATACAATCTAACTCGGTTATAACGTCGTTATAGCCGAGGAGTATAGGTTACGTTAACAGCGAGGAATTATTTGGTACCAGAGAACATCTGACGCTATAGGCGAGGTGTCATATAGACAGATGTCGTTATAACCGGGTTCCACTGTATTTGTCTTCTGATATTTTATTAACCAACGACTATCTGTGGTTTCATTATTCCTGTGTACTTAACTTTGCTTTTCAAACTGCATAGGCCATGTATCGTGCAGCGCTATGCTTACTGAGAACGATGAATTCTAATTGTGTGGACGGAAGCTTTCGCATCATTCTTGAGTTAGTTTCTCGGCATTTGTGTTGAGGGGCTGTGCAGCCAAACAGAACATCCTCGGAACCTCCCCTGCTGGGGCCGCGACGAAAGCCCACGACAACCAGAACGCCAAGCCTGGTTGTTAACCAGTCGACTGTGAAGACATGTACATCCTTCTTAATGCGGGGGGGCAGCCATAAGAACAAGCGTTGAATTCACGATTTGGTTTTCATGTCGGAATTTAACTGTAAATACAGTTACAAGCTTTTGCAAACAATGGAACAAATATTTGAGCTTGCACTTGCAATTATGTTCGTGTTGTCGTTAGTTTATTTTACGTTATACAAAAAATAAGTGGAGAAATTTCGGAGTAGAATCGACTCCAATCGAATTCACGCGCCGCCAACGTAAATTCCGTCGCCGAATCCAATAACAATTAGCTGGAGAGGATGGAAATATTTTCTTTTTGTAATATAAAACGCGTGTTTTCTTGTTCACCGTTGGCGTGAAAAATTCTTAGCTGTAAATATGCGTGTAGATGTTACTATCAGTTGGAGGACCTAAACTTTATTTGGAGGTTGAAATCAAAATAATATTCAGAGACGGCGCTGGAGTTTGTGGGCGCGTGTTGGGATATAAAGCCCGTGTGCTGTTAATCCACAAATGAATGTGCGGGTTTATAAATGATACGACAATTTCCTGACCAGCAGAGCAACTATTGAAGTTTCCAAGTTAAGACGTGTGCCATGTATGTAGGTACATTTCAAGGAAGGCGTATGACGCTTGTATGTGGTTGTCTGCGCGTCTTAATACCTCGCCGAACGTACTGCTTTACGCAGTCGTAGTTATGTGACTCGGATCAGTTCGATACGAATCCGGCGACCGAAACACTGAGCAGTGGAAACTGTCTGTGCGAGACTGCACGCCTCCGCCACGGTGTAAACGAGGTCTTCATTCTTCTTGAATGTTACGCGGCGTAGGTTAGTGGTTTGTTACCTAACTTTCGGGACAGCCTGTCATTCCCATATTGAAAGGTCAAGGGAATTATTGTCCCTTGAAGATGGGACCGACAGGCTGTCCCGAAACGTCGGTAACATGCCAGAGGTGCAGAGGCGTCATCTAAGGAAGGAAAGCTGAACGCTACTAACGCCGAAGGCACGACACAGTCTTTAGCCTCTTCCGATCGCCTACCAGCGTTAGTCACCTTCCTCATGCGCCAGTTTGCAAAAGCATTGGCCACACGTGTGCTCTGTATGGATTCCTTCTATTCCCGATGCTATATGCCTAGCCCACTGTACTCTGTTAGACTCAGCCACTTAGCTGTAATCTGTTCACATATTACACATTTTGCATGGAATTTGGTAAAGGGAATACAAATAACAGTATTTTATTTTCAAAACGCATGATGTTATCACGCGTTCTAGTTCTGCGTGTTTGTGATGTCTTATTTATTGCACACTTTACTTTCACCCAGCCTATTTAGTGCGGTTAATAAAGCACTTCTTTTCCAGTCACTTCCGAATATTTTGTTTTTTTCTTACGGAAGATTTATGGTAAAGATAAATTAAAGTGACCCAAGCTTCACTCACCCTTTCTTTTGCATCTGTGAAATGAAATACACTGACGAATATTTCCCAACCCTGTATTATGGTAGAATTTGTGGGAACACATGTTATTTACTTCGTCATATGTTCTGCTTGCCCCTGACTGAATAGACGTTTCATTACTTTCTTTGTGCCGTGATTGAATAATTTTATAAATTAGTATAGGTACAAATTTTAACACTTGGCTTTTTTTTTATTTATGTTAGTGGATGGATGAGCTCATAATTTTTTTTTAGTGTGTCCCTCTTCTGCCTACTTGTTCACAGCAGGTGTAGACGGTTTTTGATTTTTCACTTGATCACACTGAAGCACACACCCCATTCGGTAGGACTCCTCTGGACAAGGGATCGGCCCGTCGCAGAGACCTCTACCTGACAACACACACACTCACGAGAGACAGTGGGATCCCCCCCGTGGGATTCGAACCCACGATCCCAGCAAGAGCTCGGCCGCAGACCTACGCGTTAGACCGCGCGGCCACTGGAATCGGCGAACTCATTAATAAGTACAGTATTTTACAGGCGTTTGTTTAACATTTTAAAGCCTAGCGGTAACTTTACATACCGCCAGGTTTAACATTAAAAAATTCTGCGTGGTGTCCACATTGCGTTTATGTGTTTTGTACGGATCTCAGAACAAACAGCAACTTTTGCATTATAAAACATTAAGAGATTAGTTTTTATAACCGAAGTGGAGAGTGTTTCCAGCGCGGTACGCACTGAGTCCTTATATAAAACAGACACGCTTCGTCTTTAAAGGGTCAAGGGATAACCGGTACTGTCGTCCTCATAGCCATGTATTTGATGTAGGCGAATGTGTAGTAACTCAAGACGACGAGAAATATAACAAACTCAGTCTAAACAGACCTTGCATTTCTTAAATATAAGCAGCCAAGTGTTTCGGCTAATATATAGCCATCTTCAGCCAGATCGCAAATATAAGACTCAAGAGAAGTTGCAAACGACAATATTTCGCTTGCTTGTTGGACTGATTTTAAAAATGAAATGTAACGACGGTTGGCAGACTGTGTGTATGTTAATTTGTCGTCAAATCTATCTTTCGTATGAACACCCTTGGAATTGATACTGTAGGCTACATTCGACCGTACTTGCTTTGCGTATTGGTAGCTGGAAGAACAACCAGCGTCATTAAATATATTAGATGTTACAACGAATATAGGACTGCGTAAAATGTTTCTGTTTTTAGCGAATAACACTTTTGCCCGAAATGCTGTTACCCATATTCTCCATAATATTTATGTAGTATTTCAGTACCCACTGTTTATGTTACCACCCTTTTGGTAGAATTTAATATTATGGGCTTAATTTTAGAAGTGGACATGTCAGTCCGGTCTGCATTTCTTTGATATTTTAGTTTTATAATCACCACTGAAGCTCGTAAAAATCTTTATTTGTGCTGGGCTTTCCGTGTCTGTGTACATCGTTGCTGATGCTTCAGTACCATATCGAAAACTAGGCTTGGCTGTATGTAAATTATTGAACAAATGTCACATGCCTCTTTGTTTACTATCAGCGTACGGACGGCAGAAAAACGCTTGTGTAGCCTTAACTTTATTAATGCTTTTTTTTCAACATTTAGCTTAACAATACTGTAAAAATCTATCCCATTACAGTCCTGGGTAGGTCCTTAGCCTTCTAGGAGGTTGAGGCTTCCAGATTTTAAGATAATCGGCCCGTGAAAGTGGTAAGGTTGTCAGCCCTACGCACCGGCCGCCTTTACCTTTCAGGAGATACCCTCGGTAGTCATTTCTGTTAGGGGCTGAGTCGACCCCAGGGCCATAGTACGGCCGGAAGGATTAACTGAATGAAAAATCCGAATGACACCATCGGAAATCGAACCCGCGACCTTCCAGCTTGTAGCGGAGTGCCTCAACCAACTGCTTCACCTCAACTAAAATTAATTTAAACCCTATAATTGGGCAGCTATGTAGCTATATAGCTGCCACATTTGATCAGTCTCGGTTACAGTGCGCGTTAGCGACTCTTTGCACCCGGACAGGTTGGGCGGACAGACGGGATGACGGACTGACAAAAGCCGTGTGCACGTAATACGTTCTTTGTGTTACACGTCACTCCATATTAAAACGGTAATGGTACGTACACGTCTGGCTGTGGCAGTTTGGTCTTGTCTGGAAGCTCATAAGTCGTGTATTGACCAGGAGCTGAAATAACTGGAAGATATGGCGCCTGTCGATCGGTCTTTTAATAAAGCGTGTCTGTAGCCTCTAGCCTCTGCCTGGAGTCGTGAGAATATTGTGTTTGGCATTCCCATATCTTGGAACACTGTGACGGTTGCCTCATGTGGCACATATTTCTATTTACGTCAGTTTGTCTCAAATGACGTAGCACGGTAATTGGAATTCAGATTCCCGTCAATATATTTAACAATAATGCCACACGTGTTACAATCTCAGTGCGAGTTTTTTTTTTTAGCCGTGTTCGCTTCACGTTTCGTTGGTTAGTGCTAGTGTTAATACGTCATTATTATTTAAAATTAATTTATATTTTATTGTACACTTAACGTTTAAATAGTGATAATTAGAGTTGAACTCGGTTATAACGTCACGAAAGGAACTGAATATTTTTTGTCGTTATAAACGAGTGTTGTTAACAACCGAGGAGTATAACGTTATGGTTAAGAGTGGTGAATGAAATTTAATGTTAAACATCTCCGTTGGCGTATGTTTCGATTTCATAAAATAAATCAGTCACAAGCAACTTTATCCATCTCTTTATTTAGAGATTTCGAGCGACCAGTTTTGGCTTACTAGGCCATCATCTGGCTCATCTAAAAAACATAATATCAAAACTGTACTGTTCAGAAGGGGAAGGCCTTCCTCTTTCACAGTGGGGTTAAAATTATACACCTTGTGTATGTATAGCATTAAAAGTACATAGAAAAGTATAAAAAATGTAAAAGATAGGAGGTATATTAGACGTCGGCCATAAGGTAAATATAAATACAATAATACGTTGGTTGTGACTGATTTATTTTGTGAGATTGAAACATGCGCCAGTGGAGATGTTTAATATTAAATTTACAAACGCTAGTGAGGCGTGCATCTGTCGGTTTAAAACCTGTCACTGAAGGGACGTGTTGTTGTATTTGTTTATCTTTCGGCCGACGTCTAATATAGCTTTCATCTTTTACATTTTTTATACTTTTATATGTACTTTTTATGCTATACATATACAAGGTGTACAATTTTAACCCCACTGTGAAAGAGGAAGGCCTTCCCCTTCTGAACAGCAGAGTTTTGATATTTATGTTTTTTAGAAGAGCCTGGTAATGGCCTACTAGGCCGAAACTGGTCGCTCGAAATCTCTAAATGAAGAGATAAATAAAGATGCTTGTGAGAGTGGGCAATTAATTGGTACCACAGAATATCTGACGCTATAGACAAAGTGTTATTTATTTTTGTTCTTCTTATTTACTCATTTCTAAAATGTTAGTGTGTTAACTTTTGCTGTAAACTTAATATTGCAGTCAGTTATTTAAAGCAGGGTTGTCCAATTGGCGGTCCTCTAGGCCGTGTGGTGCGGCCCGCGGCCATATTGATGAATCACATGCACAGTATCTAGAATATACGAAAGTAAAAAGTAATTTAGGCGGTTAGGTATATGACTTGTTGTGACTTTTACACTTGCAGCCCGCGAACCGGCGCACAATAACTATTTTGGGCCTCTGTCAGGAACGTTGGTCACCCCTGATGCGAATGGAAGACGTGCAGATGTATGTCTATTAGTGTATGTAGAAGCCCACTTTTGTGCATTTATACAGAGATACACACACAGTCTTACATCAGCACATGGCGTGGAGTGCCGTATTGTAGCTCATTTCCAGGACACCGCCACGTGAAAAATTTTGAGGGCGTCTTACGTACGTTTCTGTGTGAAACACAGCGGGCGCTTTCGGTGATAGTTGTAGTGTGGCTGGACTAGTTTTGCTATTAAACACTCGTGAATTTCTCAAGGCTGTTCTGTTATTCTGTGCAGTTTGTTGCGTGTTGCAGGTAACTTAACCTTTTAAAGCCTAGCGGTAACTTTACATACCACCAGGTTTAACATTAAAAAATTCTACGTGGTGCCCACATTGCGTTTATGTGTTTTGTACGGATCTCAGAACAAACAGCAACTTTTGCCTTATAAAACATTAAGAGATTGGTTTTTATAACCGAAGTGGAGAGTGTTTACAGCGCGGTACGCACTGAGTCCTTATATAAAACAGATACGCTTCGTCTTTGTGGGATTAATCACTGTCCAGGTTGAGGTAACGTGACCTGTGCTGAATATGACAACGTGAATTAGATTTCTGTAGACTTTGACGAAGTTGTATATGATGAACTGTGCAGGTGCCATTCCATGTATCCAATTTAGACTTGTGTGTAACTAAGCATCAAGCAGTAATGGTTTCCGGGAGCAAGTATGTAGTACTCTGCCCTTCTAGACTCGACACTTGGCGTAATCTTAACTCTAGTGAACTGGGGGAAATCGTCTGCTGTTTTTTACGCAGATATTGTTACTTATTACGCGTTGCTTTTGTTGAGGGTTAGTTTCTCTTAGTTTTCAATGTTCATGTTTTGTTTTCTTTTTACTTTCTTTTACAGTTTCTTTACATTATTTTTACTGTGTGTCAGCAAGTGGAAAGGAGTCCCACAAGATAGAAGATAGACTTTAAATTGTGACGTGGAAGTTAACGCCCCGATTTGGACACACCTCGCTGATTTCTTCCGTGTTTCTTCTGATTTGATTCTTCTAAAACTTTAAGACAATTGACTGCTACTTTTCACTCCTTTAATACAATATCTTTGCTGTGTGTTGTGTGTGCAAGACGGAAACGTTCCAACGCGTTCACCGGCGCTCCGGAAATATTCCTACATTTCAGACAAATTGAATTAATAGCCTACAAGTTGCCTGTACATGCCGCAGTTGTGCTTAAGAATTCTGTTCACGGATCACAGGTGGTTCCCAAGTAAAACTGAATGCTAATTACTCTTTAATGTCTTTAGTGTTTGGCGTTTGTATGGCTATGACGAATGGGATTACAAATTATGTAGTTGCCACCCAGTGGGATAATGACTTTGTTTCAGGTAGTAATGTGTGCAGTAGGTATGTACTTGTCTAAGGCAGGTACGGGGATTAAGGACTACAGTGACTTTTGTTCATCAGTGTGCATACGGTAACCGCGCGGCGTCATTAACAATCAGTACAGTGTCACCCGCCAGCTTCTTAGTCGTAGAGCGTTCGGTTCACGAGAGGTTATGTCAATATGGCGCCGAAGTCTTACACTTTCTTGTAAAAATACGGGTCTCTGAACAGCATGTGTCAGCAGCTATTGCTATAAAATTGACACAAACTATGAATTGCATAGCGTTTTGTGGGATGGCAAGTTTGGGTGTCGAACAGTAAGACTGCCATCTACATTATGTTTGTATGTATGCTGCATTCCGTTAAAATTGGGAAAGTTGCAAGTGTTTAAGGATCATATAAACATTAAAGTTATTAATGTAAGAAAACGAGATGGTCGAAATATTATTTATAACGAGGTTTTACTTTCTGTGCCGCAGCAGCCCAAATCTGGCCTAGGCCGCATCATTGTTGAGGTTTCGACATCGGAAACATTTACACACACACACACACACACACACACACACATATGCACACACACACTCACACACACACACACACACATATGCACACACACTCACACACACACACACACACACACACACACACACACATATGCACACACACACTCACACACACACACACACGCGCGCGCGCGCGCTAAGACTCCTCTGGACGAGTGATCAGCTCGTCGCACAGGCCGATCAACAAACAAGAGAGAAGAACGTCCATGCCATCAGCGGCATGCGAACCCGCTGCAGACCTGCGCCTTAGACCGCACGGCCATCGCGAATATCATTAACCTTTATGCTGCTAATGCGGAATATATGGTGAGCTGCTAATAATGCCAGCACCACTAATGTGTAATATTTGGTGACCTACATTTGGCAACGCTGAAAGGAGCCTCTTTAGCTCTCTCTCTCTCTCTTTCTCTCTGTCTGCACAATGTCTCAACACTGAATCAATCGTGAAAGACGTCCTGTGTCATATCTGTGTACACACACTTACTCGGCTACCAACTAGGCCCTTAAGGGCCTAGTTGGTAGCCGAGTGGTGCTGGCATTATTAGCAGCTCACCATATATTCCACATTAGCAGGATAAAGGTTAACGACGGTTTAGTTTCACATTTTGAAATGTTAAATATCGTTAAACAATGTAATCATTCTTCGAGTACACTGCAGCGGTGTCGATAAAGATCGATGATTTTTATACCAGTGTACCGAGATCATAGCAATGAGCCAACTGTCAATGTAGACCACAATATATGTTGAGTGTCCCCGTGTACCTAACTGATGTAATCTTCAATCCGGCACTAAGACGCTCTGTGTTATCCTTAGCCAGAATTTACATCTTGCGGTAGAAAAGTATTTCACGTAGGTAGGTGGAAAGCGTTACGTAACGACGGCAAGAATACTTGGTGTTTAGTTCGGCAGACTGCAGATGCTGTGGAATGTCAGGGAATCCCGTATCTGACAAGTGTATTTGGGATTGGGGGTTATCGTTTATCGTGAATCTGAAACACCCGGTAACGAATATAAAGGTTTCGTTTTGTGCTAAATTATGTATGGCAGGACTCTTTATTTAATACCGCCAGATGATATAACCATTGAAATGAAAATGCTTTCCTCGCAGGGAGGAATAAGAGAAGCGGGAATTTATAATTCCTGTCCCTCCAATTGCAGAGGATCTAAATTGTGCGTCCTGTTCATTAAATACCGAACCACGCCAATAGGCGTTTAATATCCAGCTATTACTCATAAAAGGTGAGTATTAGACACGTGAGGCACACATACTGGGCTCTTTGGTGATGAATTCGACAGTAATGGGGAGTGGGAGGTTTTACGTCGCATTCATGCATAAGGATATTTGGATCGTTGCGGCTGCAGGGCTGATGCCATGCATATAGAACGCAGTTGATGAGCTGGTCAAAGGCGAAAACGTGCGAGGTTTCGGCGAACACGTCGTCACTTGCAACCTTCTTTCCTGCTGAAAGATGCAGAGATGTAGGATTCTAAGATTACCGTGCTGTCAGTGTGTGTGTCAACCTACGCTTCTGAACCACGTGACCGATTTTCACGAAACTTGGTATAAACATTATGTCATTTGACTAGAGCCCAACGCCGTAGTTTTTTTATTCCATAAAGTCAGTAATAAGAATATGGCGGACTTGAGAACTTGTAAGAGAAGGGGACAGCTAGGGAAATGTATGTTGAGTGCCATACGTGATACATGGAAATGGACCTTGTCAAAAAAGTAACAAGATGGCGGCTGAGCGATTCTGTGAGTGCTTTTTGAGAACGACACCTAGCGAATCGTCGGTGATAGGCATATGAAATGTTGGCTGGAAAGGGAGATGATAAAGATACGTAATTACAAACATGACGAAGATGCGAATTTTGAAAATCAATTATTCGCATAGTCACCGTATTTTTAAATACTGAATTATGATATGCTGGTTCAGACTTAACTGCTACAGAACCTTTGCTTAAGTGATGAATCAATCACTAAAGTAAAATAAGTTATAATAATTGTGAAGGTGAAGTAGGTCCTAAATGAACTCCTTTCTTAACCTTTTAAAGCCTAGCGGTAACTTTACATACCACCAGGTTTAACATTAAAAAATTCTACGTGGTGCCCACATTGCGTTTATGTGTTTTGTACGGATCTCAGAACAAACAGCAACTTTTGCCTTATAAAACATTAAGAGATTGGTTTTTATAACCGAAGTGGAGAGTGTTTACAGCGCGGTACGCACTGAGTCCTTATATAAAACAGATACGCTTCGTCTTTAAAGGGTGGAAGTTATAGATAGTGTGAGGACATGAGCGTTTCACGGAACTGACAAGGTAGGTTTTTTAACGAATATTTGAGTGACAAGTTTCTGGGTGATGTAGTTGAAACAAACCAACAAACTAGTACTGTCTCTTTCTCTGTTCATTTCAGGATTTTTTTTCCGGCAGGTTGCAGGTAATAGCACAGAGTGCCTTTAACGTTGCTTGCGAAATCACTATTCAGAATGCATGAGTTTAATCTGTACTGTGAAATATTTATAGAAGTAGCATTGGAGATGTGCCATTCTCAACACGTCAGTTACCCAGAATTCTATAATTTCACAGTCAGTAGTTAGGATTTGATAGGCCTGTTATTTTATCATGCAGTTAAATAAATTATTATGGACGTGTTTCCTTTGTTAGTTCCATCAACATGTTTAATACATTTTATTTATTTCAGTGATTTTAAACTCTCAGTGGCTGGTTCGCGCGTGGCCCTGCAAAATTTTAAATGTGACTTACAAACGTAGCTTCGTGAAATGAAAACAGAATAAAAAATAAATATCTATAAACAATTTGCCATTTTGATTTTCATGAAAATCAAAACATGTAAAAATATTCCTTATATATACATGTATTTTTGTATTAATGTTAACACATTTGTAACTGTGTATGAAAAACTGAAATTATGTTTGGTGAACTTTGATTATTAGCACCATAGTTTATGTTGCTGCTGGCGCGCAGTCCTGAAACTTTTAAACTTGCATCCTGCGACGAAGATTGTTTACCTCTGACAAGGTACCACAAGTCTCCATTTCCGGAAGGTGACGTGGCATATTTAGTAGAAAATTTTCATTAATAAATATTAACATGCCCCTGTGTTACATAAATAATATGTTTGTTCGAATCTGCTCTGCTAATTTGCACTGGCGTTTTTATGTAACTTACAGCGTTAACACCGGGTCGTTTGAACGTGCATTTAGCCGTGTATTTAGAAGGATTATGCCACCCCTGTACCTCGTGACTGTGTGCTGTTAATGGAGTCCGTTTAATAATTTCATGAAGTGTATCGTTCATTTCCGTGTTAAGTGGGTCCCTGTCACCACGGCATGGCGCGTCCTCAGGTCGCGGATGGAGGAATGGCCTCCAGTTATAGAGGGTAGCTGCGAATACATGAATAAGCAGTCGCGGATGCCGACAAGGGGTGGTCCTTCAGCTTGGGGGTTGGGCGAGGTGCCAACAACCCGTCACCGTAAAAAATTATGATGTTACGAAACAGCCTACAAAGCCTCGGACCTGGACCCATTCTTTGGCACGACCACAGCTACGGAAAAGGGATATGAGTTTTGGAACATGGAATGTGAGGAGCCTTTATAGGTCAGGGTCACTTATGACGGTGGCCAGGGATTAGCTAAGTATAAATTAGATTTAGTGGGTGTACAGGAGGTTAGGTGGGACAAAGAAGGGACTGTAAGAGCCGGGGAGCATACTTTTTTCTATGGCAAAGGGCAGGAAAATGATCGGTTGGGAACAGGGTTTTTTGTACAACAGAGAATAGTAAGAGCAATCAAGAGAGTAGAGTTTGTTACTGATAGGATGTCATACATAGTGCTGAGAGGCCGCTGGTGTAATATAATTGTTCTGAATGCGCATGCAACAACAGAAGAGAAGGGTGATGATTCAAAGGACAGTTTCTATGAGGAATTAGAAGAGGTTTTTGATCATTTTCCTAAGCACCACATGAAACTTCTGTTAGGAGATTTTAATGCAAAAGTGGGGAGAGAGGATACTTTCAAACCGACAATTGGGAATGAGAGTTTACATGAGGATTGTAATGATAATGTTGTTAGAGTAGTAAACTTTGCCACATCAAAGAATCTAGTTGTTAAGAGCACTATGTTTCCGCACCGAAACATTCATAAATACACCTGGACCTCTTCTGATGGGAAGACTCACAATCAGCTCGATCACATATTGATAGATAGGAGATGGCATGCGAGTATACTCGATATGCGGCCTTTCAGGGGAGCTGACTGTGATACTGATCACTTTGTGGTGGTTGCAAAAGTTAGGGAAAGACTGGCAGTAAGTCAACAAGTAGCACAAGTTTGATGCGGAGAGATTTAATCTCAAGAAGCTAAGTGAACTAGAGGTTAGGAAAGAGTATCAGCTTAAGATCTCAAACAGGTTTGCAGCTTTGGAAAATTTAAATGTTAGTGAGGACATAAATATGGCTTGGGAAAACATTAAAGTGAATATCAAAATCTCAGCTCAAGAGAGTCTAGGTCTGCATGAACGGAAGGAACATATACCATGGTTTGATGTAAAATGTGCAGAATTTTTAGATAAAAGGAAGCAGGCTAAAATTCGTTGGTTACAGAATCCAGACCAAAGTAATGGCTATAATCAGAACAACGTAAGACGTGAAGCTAGTAGACATTTCAGGAACAAAAAGACGGTATGTCTGAAAGCTAAAATTAATGAACTTGAAACAAACAGTAAGAACAAGAATATCAGAGACTTGTATAGGGCTATCAATGACTTGAAGAGGTGGTACCAGCCTAGAACTAATGTAGTAAAGGATAAGAAGGGTGACCTGGTTGCAGAGTCCCACTGTATTTTGGCTAGGTGGAGGAATCATTTCTCCCAGCTGTTGAATATACGCGGGGTTAGTGATGTTAGGCGGACTGAAGTACACACGGCGGAGCCACTAGTGCCTGAGCCCAGTGCCTTTGAGGTTGAGATAGCTATTGAAAAGCTAAAAAGATACAAATCACCAGGTATTGATCAGATTCCAGCAGAACCGATTAAAGCGGGGGGTAGGATAATTCAGTCTGAGATCCATAAACTTATTGTTTCTATTTGTAGTAAGGAGGAATTGCCTGAGGAATGGAAGGAGTCAATCATTGTGCCTATTTATAAGAAGGGTGATAAAACAGATTGTAGTAATTATCGAGGCATATCACTTTTGTAAGCTACATACAAAGTTCTATCCAACGTTCTTTTGTCAAGGTTAACTCCATATTCAGGGGAAATTATTGGGGATCATCAGTGTGCATTTCGACGTAACAGGTCAACTACTGATCATATATTCAGCATTCGTCAAATACTTGAGAAAAAATGGGAATACAATGAGGCAGTGCCTCAGCTATTTATAGACTTCACGAAAGCCTATGATTCAGTGAGGAGGGAGGTCTTGAATAATATTCTCATTGAGTTTGGTATCCCCATGAAACTAGTAAGGCTAATAAAAATATGTCTAAGTGAAACGTATTGCAGAGTTCGGCTAGGCAAACATCTGTCTGACACGTTTCCTATTAAGAATGGTTTGAAACAGGGAGATGCTCTGTCGCCATTGCATTTCAACTTTGCTTCAGAGTGTGCCATTAGGAGGGTTCAGACAAACCAGGAGGGCTTGAAATTGAATGGTACACATCAGCTTCTGGTTTATGCTGATGATGTTAATATATAGGTCGGAAGCATATATAGTATAAAAAAAACGCAAAAGACTTAGTAACTGCTAGTAAGGAGATTGGTCTAGAAGTAAATGCTGAGAAAACTAAGTACATGGTCATGTCTCGAAATCAGAATGCAGGACAAAATCACAACATAAAGATAGTAAGTCATTCGAAAGGGTGGAAGAATTCAAATATTTGGGAGCAACCCTAACAAATCGAAACTCCATTCATGAAGAAATTAAGAGCAGATTGAAGTCGGGGAATGCTTGCTGCCAGTCGGCGTAGAATCTTTTGTCTTCCAGGTTGCTATCCAAAAACACAAAGATTAGGGTATACAGAAATATAATTTTACCTGTTGTTTTGTATGGGTGTGAAACTTGGTCTGTCACACTGAAGAAGGAACAAAGACTGAGGGTGTTCGAGAATAGGGTGCTGAGGAGGATATTTGGGTCTAAGAGGGCGAGGCGACAGGGGAGTGGAGAAGATTACATAACGAGGAACTTAATGACCTGTAATCATCACCAAATATTATTGGGGTAATCAAATCGATAAGAATGAGATGGGTGGGGAGGTAGCACGTATGGGGAAAAGAGGTGCAGACAGGATTTTGGTGGGGAGACCTGACGGAAGGCGACCACTTTGGAGACCCAGGCGTAGATGGGAGGATAATATTAAAAAAGATCTTCAAGAAATGGGATGGTGGGGGTATGGACTGGATTGAGGTTGCTCAGGATAGGGACAGGTGGCGGGGTGTTGTAAATGCGGTAATGAACCTCCGGGTTCCGTAAGATGTGGGGATTTTGTTGACTAGCTGAGAAACTGTTAGCTTCCCAAGAAGGCCTCTGCTCCGTGTAGTTAGTTAGTTAGTTAGTTATTATCGTGCATTTACCACGGCCCATGGAACCTCAAATGTAGTAATTACCTGGACTCATAACGCTGCATCACTCTCAGCTCACGCAAGACACAGTGTCGATCAGGTTCAAACAAATAATGATAAATGACGTAATCTGCCGTGAACGGCGAGCCCTGTATCTTCCGTTTCAATAAAACACACATTATGTCTGATGAAACTGCAGTGCAGATGAATTATCGTCGGGGTTTCAAACAGAGGCGCTTTCATATTAAGGAATGAAGAGTGTGTAGGCTTAATCCATGAATTTGTATGCTTATGATTGAAGGAATTAAGTAAAGTTTAGGATGTGCGATTGTAAAGTACATTCCCACTTGTTAGTCCACATTTCCAGTTTCCTGTATTAAATTTATAGCCTTTTTTTTATTTTTTCCCCTCCGTATTCCTTTGAGGTAGGCGCAGTTGGTTGAGGCACTGCGCTACACAAGCTGAAAGTTCGCGGGTTCGATTTCCGATGGGGTGATTGGAATTTTTCATTCACATAGTCCTTCCAGCCGCACTGTGGCCATGACGTTGACTTACCCTGTAAGAGAAGACAGTACCAGGACTAGTTCCTGGAGGGTCAAGGCAGCCGGTACTTAAGGCTGACAACCTTACCAACTTCATATGCCCACTGTCTTGAAATCTATTAGCCTCAACCTCCTGAAACCCTAGGGGCCTGTCCAGGCCTGTGTAGGGATTGCTTTAGTCCACTGAGTTAGTTTTCTACTCGAGCTGGCTAATGATTTGACGTTTGTGACAAGGAATTCCTTTTCAGATCAGTTACAGGAAACAAGGCACCAAACAAACATGCCTGTATATACGCAAGGGACAGTAGGAAAATATGTATTGAAATAGACTGCTTTCCGGTAAAGTCCTTTTCAATTTCCGTTTCCACTTTAAATAGATTGCTGTTATTACGATACGGGAATGGACTCATGGGCAGCACTGAAATGTGTGTTACAGCAGCTGGTTGTGAGGTTGATGTGTGACGGGGATGTCTGAGCGTAGATTTAACCCTTTAAAGACGAAGCGTATCTGTTTTATGTAAGGACTCAGTGCGTACCGCGCTGTAAACACTCTCCACTTCGGTTATAAAAACCAGTCTCTTAATATTTTATAAGGCAAAAGTTGCTGTTTGTTCTGAGATCCGTACAAAACACATAAACGCAATGTGGGCACCACGTAGAATTTTTTAATGTTAAACCTGGTGTTACGTAAAGTTACCGCTAGGCTTTAAAAGGTTAACGTAGTTAATATTTGGCGTTCGTAAGATTATGGAATTTCTTGACCAGCAGAGCAAATATAAAAGTTAAAAAATCACCATAAAATTGGTAAGTTAGTTATATCTGTGTCACGAAATTTCACGACAGGACTGGTTGAACAATTTGTTTTGAACTTTCCCAGGATAGGACCCACTAACAGTATTTTGTGACTACTGTAATGAACGAACGTAGTAAGAGCCGTGAATTTTTTTGACACGCTGAGCAACTTGCCACCTTTTCAACCAAGATATTTAAATTTCACTGGAATTAAATTAGGCGTAGTTATGGTCACAGGAAAATTGTTTTGCGTCCGTTACAGTTGATGACTTGTACTGTTGAAACTGAAGTGTGAAGAAGTTTGTTGATACTGAAGTGTGAAGGTATGGAAATTGCTGTTCACCAGCCTTTTCTCAGTGGCGCTGAACCAGTAGAGACAGAGAGGGACGTAGAATGAATGATTGAAAGCGGATGGATGAGAAAGTATGGTCCTTTCTTGAGAAGGAAGGCAGGAGATTTGGCTGTTTTTCAAGTATCAGCATAAGCTAATGCGAATGAAGCCAGGGGTTAGGGTTCGTTGTATGGAGGGAAGCAATTCAGTTGCCTGGTAAGGCCAAGGGGTTCCATAATATCACTTGTTTACTTTTTTTTTTGGGAAACGATTTGTTATATTTTTTCACCATGTTAGAATTTTTTATGAAGCATTTTTTGGCAAAAGATATGCACTTCTTCCAGGTACTTACTCATCATTCAATATTATCTTATGAGTGCGATATTTCAGCTTCATAGCTCTTCCTGGCGACCAGATATACTGAACCAAATTTTTCGTGGTTTTCCTCGGTTGTTCTACTAATGGTATGGCAGGGTCTACCTTACATTGAGACAAACCCAATTTTATATTATCATACTTTTACGTTTTACAATAATACATAAATTCTGAGCTATGTAATACATTTAAAAAACTAAAATACGAAGGATCAGCTGCGCCTGTAGACGTACTGAGAGTGTTATGTCCTGCATGTTTACAGTAATTGTTTTTGGTTTTAGACGTACACAGTCCTTGCTGGCTGTTGTGCAGTTGGCGTATTGCCCTATGTAAAGCATCTTTAGTGCTCGTTGTGTCAAAAGAGGGCACTTGGTTTTTGATGTCAGTGCGGACGAAGGAAGTCGTTAGCAGCTTGAGGTTTACTGAAATGGTTCAATTGTCCGTTTTGTTAGGACGGGGTTTAACTTTATTTCAGTAGCCGTGCCACTGGTCTGTGCCCTGTCTGCATAAAGAACCCATGGCTTGTTATGTCCACGTGTAGCCTGAACGTAGCGCCGCGCCGCTAGATGCCACTCCAGCTTCGTGTCCTGTACACGTAAATCTGTACTGTCACCAATTCAGGACTTTTTCAATGCGAATATCTGTGGCTGCAGTAACAACATCGCCATTGATGTAAGTTCCTAAAATCAACCGCGCTGACAGTTCTTCGAAAAAAAAAAAAATATATATATATATATATACCAAACCTCAGGGGTTGTAGAAATCCCGGGCGACAGGTCGCCGTGGCGACTAGAGTTTGTACTGTTGGCTCTATTATCTGTGGATCCTCAGTATGAAACTTGTGTAATTTCACCCTTCTGGCGCCTCGAATTTTGAGATGGATCTTACAGTCTAGTAGAATATGTGCACCCCTACCGTAAGTTTTGTTGAGCTTAGGTTTAAGCCAATAATGCTGCCGGTGCCGGAAGTGTGTGTGTAAGTATCCGTTTGATAATGGCAAGTGAGGAGTGAAAAGACGTTGGAACAAGACGTTTGAATTTTTGTACCGAAATAGACAGTAAACATAGCCGGACATTATTATTTCCTTTCCATGGCGCCGGAGCCCTTAGTGGGCCAGGGTCTCCTCATTATCGAGGCTTCACGACCACAATTTATTATTAGGCTATATATATATATATATATATATATATATATATATATATGCATATGTTTACTGAAACTTATAAACATGTTGAGAGTTTGGAACTTCGAGGTAATCGGTTGTGATAAAATAAAAATTACGAAGAGTAGTGGATAATTATTAATTTATATATTCTCATGTACTGAAATATTTAGAAGAAAGTAGGTGATATAAACTCTTGCCACAACTTTTGTCTCATATTTGGCATTTATGTGTGTTAAGGACTGGATGAAAGCGGAATTCCTCAAACTTCTGTGATAACAGTGTTTGTCTTCTGCCTGTGTAACCCAACACTGCGACGCGTGCGATATTAACTTCGTAGCACCTTTGTTCTTACTGCACAGCACTCTGACTATGGAACTCATATACCAAGGCTGTTCTCGGTAAATTAGCTGGCTGCGGGTTCTACGATGGAGTTTTAATTCTCATAGGCGGCAGGATTTTCTTATCCACTATATGCAGAATAATGGGGGCTGGGTTGGTGTAGTCAGTGTAGCGACTCGCTGCGGGCTGGACGGTACGGGGATCGATTCCCGGCGGGGGCGAGATTTTCCGCACCCCTTCTGACCGGCCTTGGGAACCATCCAGCCTTCTGTCGCGGTCGCGAATCAGGACAATAAACAGTTAGCGTAAGCGAATCCCCGTTATAGAGTAAGGTGTCTGTTTTAGAGCCCAGCGATGCGTTAAAACGCAGGAATGGCTACTCAGACAAAGGGACGTAGACTTGCGCTTCGCGCAAGTCTCCGCCCTTAGCTAGCTCTTTGGTTGCTTGGTACAGTACGCACCAGTGTCTTTTGTGGGAGTAAAGCGGGGGGGGGGGGGGGGGGGGCGCCGCTGAACATCTACCCCGATCTAGCGCTGAGGTTAAAGAAAAAGTAGAGGTATACCTGTACTCCCCCTCTGGGTCTTCATGGCCTGGTCTAGGGTGAGCCTTACTTTCTACCTTTTGCCACATTCGGAATGGTTTTTGGGTCCACTCAGTTAGTTGTCCAGTAGGTACTTGGGTCCCTGTACTTTGAGGTAAAGCTGCCGGAATGTGTAGTCCGCATCTGTGTAGTGCTAAGGTTAGGAATGAGTGGATCTTTACTTCCTCTCTACCACTACGCTTATATCTTTATAATATGGTGATATGGCGCAGTGAAAACTTTTGCCCTATTCAATTTGACCGATTACTGTAATAACTGAAATGTAAAACGTACACAACGTAGGAGAAAAGTTAAAATCCACCGTATAAAAAACCGTGAAAACCCAGAGCGGGAGTAGAGGCACAACACTACTCTTTCATTAACCTCGGCGCTAGATTGGGGTGAGTTGTTAAAGCAATGAGCCCGGCCGCTTTAAGTGCCCATTGTACAGGAAGTTGGAGGGATCCAGGGCCGGTCTGGACTGATGCCAAAAATCTCGCCCCCACCTCGGTTCGAACCCCGGACCGTCCAGCCCGTAGGAAGTCGCCATACGGACTGCCCCGCATGATAGCTGGAATGTGCTGGAGGAGCAAATAGGTTGCGGATTGTTGCTTGCTTTTATGTTCCAGTTTTGTAATGAATTTATTAGTTCTGTGAATTTAATTACCTCACGCAGCCGTGACTCAACGCTTTGCTGAAGTTCAGTGTTAGCAAATATATGGGGTACATTCAATAGAGGTCTGAGATAAGGGAAAGAGAAATGCCAAATACAGTCTGGGATGTTTCAAGGGAGTTCAGGTGCGTGACTTCCATCGCTTAAGGTGCGATCTAATCATTTTTCTAGGAATCTGCTGGTCGTACACTGCACTATCACACGTGTAAATGACGTAGTTATGACGTAGTTTACATATCACTGGGACCAGATTGGTGTCCGCTGTCTTAAAGATTCCTCGTTCGTGCCACAAAGCCATCATTTTGTTATCAACTTATCAATCATAATTTATCAGAGTCCCGTCGATAAACTGTTTATATTTTTACCAATCATATGCAATGTCTCTTTGTGTGGTGATGCTGTAGTGCATTTATGGTGATTTGATCAAGTTTTTTTTAACTCGCCTAAAGTTAGCAATATTCAATTTACTATCTTTGGATGGCAGTTGGTAGCCATTTTTCACTTCATATTGACTATGCAATGTGTTGATGTTTCTGAAACGGAGGAAAGCTGGAAATGGAATAAATCATTTATATGCTTTACATTATTTATTATATTGGGTAGGCCATGTTGCGTCTGCATTAGAATGCGTGGCTGCTTGTTGGAAGGAATCGCATACAGAATACGATTTGATGAAAACGGGAGCATATCAGGTGGGCAGGAAAGGCAGTCTTTATTTGCCCGGATTCGTAATGCATGTATTGTCTGAAATAAGGTCCAGCTCTCTCGTAAATTATGGAAGCTACGCTGTGGTTTTCCGCGCTGTTCTTCTTATTAGCTGAATGGTATTTAGACATTCAAAAACGTGTTATGTTGGTCATTTTAAAAGAAAGAGGTATTCAACCAGTCGTGAAATGTAAAATTATCGAATATATTGAAAAAGTAACGGAAGAAGAATGGAAATAGAAGAATAACAAAGCGTGTTATAGTTGAAACGCGTGGAGGGAAGAGAAGTTTATGTGAACACGAGAGCTACTGCGTGCGTCCGGAACGGGTCACGTGACCGATACTGTACAGGATGAGGACGACATGTTGGTAACTTAGAAATGTGTCCTTCTCTATTCAGACAAGGTATTTTATGGTTGATTTTATGGGTCATACTTGTGACATATTATACTTTAGCAACCAGTAGGTAGATTTAGCTGTTTTAAACGGAATTCAGCCGTATTTTATGGTCCGTTTTATTAATTTATTTGTTTATTTATTTATGTAATACCTGTGAATTGCTCTGATTTGCCATTGAATGGCCCATGATAAATGTAAGCATATTGTGCTCAATCCCAGCTCAGTTAGCAAAGGCATTGAACCATATGTATTTAAATATCGGGATTAGTTGTTAATTGAACGTGATTTTACGATGTTAAATACTGAATGTGTCCACCGGACATATTTATTTGCCTTCATTGAATTTGCTGGTGCGAACTGGAAACTAAAGTAGCAGCCATAATAAAGGTGTTCTACTGAAATTTGAAATCAGATGTAAAGCGGTTTTGCTAGTTTGTGATTTCTATTCGACAAAAAATTTGTTCCTACAGTTTTGTATGCTCTTTTTTTTTTCAGAGCTTTCCCGTCATTTCTAGAACGCAAGCAAAAAAATGGTTGAATGGGAGGCTATTAATTTGGTATCCCTATGGGCAGCTGGTGTGCTGTATAGTATTATGCGGGAAAATTACCTGCTAATTGGTGTGCTGTAGGGGACGGCTAATGTACAGCACCTCCCTGTGAACCAATCTGATCGTGGCTAGTCGTCTTCCTGTTACAGAGAGAACTATACGTAGGTGGCTTCTCATGCTCACACCTACGGAATGCTGTAGTCCCTCCTTATTGGTGGCTCTTCTCCCTTGCACGGCATATAGATACTGAAAGGCGCGTACTGGATTTTTATACGATCTAATTGTCCATGAGGTGTTCGTTTTAACTAGGGGTATCCTTTCAGGTGAAAAGAGTGAAAACTAAAATTGATACTTCTGTGTTAATTAGATCGTTGGTTTTTATTTCAACTTTCTCGTTCTGTGGTGTTAGAACCGCTAGTGAAGACAAATCGGCTTGGTTATGAACCAGAGCCATCCACTTCCGAGCCTCTGCACCTTAAGACAGGCGCCTGTCACATGCCGACTCGTCGCAGTCTCTTCTTCCTTCCTTTTTATTAGGAATTATATGACTCCTTACCTTGAGACATCATAGTAAAATAACCTAAGAATAAATCAACTAATGTCCCTACATATGTCACTAACATCATGGAAGGACCGCTAAATGCGTTAACTTGCTATAGAGCGTCTGTCTTCAAGACGTCAAGCTGAGGAATGCAGTTAGTGACTGGGTAGTTGAGATATGTTAGGCCCCTCTACCCACTCTACCCCGCATTTCTGCTGTACCAACGTTAATTATAAAGTCGAAGGCTAAATTACCCCCGAAGGTTCCCTGCCTCGACACTTAAAGATTAATAGCTGTCTTGATACATGTCATTGCAAGTAATACGCAAACTTGAGACTGGTTGAGTCAATAGAAAGGAAAGGTTGGTTTAGGCGTTCAGTATTTGAGATTCCCTATCAATGTACTTACAGGGAAGGGATATAATATAATATAATATAATATAATATAATATAATATAATATAATATAATATAATATAATATAATATAATATAATATAACTAACATAACATTCGCCTAATTTTTTGAGGTATGGCGTTAAATGGCGATAATGAACTAAAAATATTTAAGCATGAATTCCAATGTAATTTACAATCGCTACAGGCTAGCCACTTTATTCGTTATTTGTGACTTTGGGAGGGCAAAGTCGTTCTACACGGCCAAGAAACCAATGTCCCTGCATTATGATTTCAGTCATTTAACTAATCTGATTTGTTATCATAATTTATTGAAAATGCTGGAATGTTACCTCAAAATAAGTTACAAGTACTCCTTGTCTCAGTTAATTTCTCAGTAATTCTGTCTGATCTGATATTAATACTAACATGTAACGAAATCTTAATTTAAGCCAAAAAGAAACAGAAAATGAAAAGAAATTATATCTTTCTTATTTTCAGTGTAATTAATTTAGCTAAAATGACTGGACGTTTTGGTGCAAGTTTAAACTGTAGGAAGGAAATAACTGCAATAAATATTCAGGAGACACTGAAATGTGGAATATTTACATTAAACGTTAAACAGGCATTGTAAAACATTTTTTCAATTAAATTAATACCTTTCGGGCTAATGTTCTGACACAACAGTCGTAAAGGCAGTTGACACAGACAGCACAAGAACGTGGAAGAAAACCTGGACATCACGCAATAACCCACAAGAGAAACAAACCGGCAGAAGACGTTGCGAGAAAATATCACACTCGATGACAAACAGCATGAACAGAATTACAATACTTTAATAATAGTAATAATAATAGATAATAAGAGAAATTGGAGAGAGAAATAGAAAAAAGCTGGTAATAATGGAAGGTAATGACAGTGACCTGTGAGAACCGTGACTGTTTGTTGTTTTGAACTATTAAGTGTTGTATTCGAAAATGCTTCTCTTTCGCCTCGCATTTCCTTGTGTCCCGTAACTCAAACATCATGAATATGGTGTTGCGTTCGCACATATATGCTACATGTCAGCCGTTTCATAGAAGAAAAAGACAGTTTGCCCCATTCAGTGGCGGTGATCAGTTGTGATTTCTATCTCAGGACAGCTACTTGTGATTGTGGGTGATACTGTCATCTGTGTTCTCTTTAGCCATGTTAATTTACCAGTATGTGATTGTGGGTGTTGAGATCAAATGTTGCACTTGACATACATGATATTGTGTAAAATCCTCTGATTTCCCCGCCGCCAACCTGAATTTAAGATACTGTCCCGCGTTGGTGTTGAGTACTTCAACGTACGTCCCACACTTGATGCATGGCCGTGTGGTAATTGCTGATGGGCTGACCTGTACCGCGTGACTGATCAGGGAGTGATTCTCTCTTGCTTTAGTTGTTGCGTTTGTTCTTCAATCCGTTAGTTGTTTAGAACAGAAGTTACGGAAGGTGACGTTTTGTTTACGTTTGCAACCCGGAGGGAAAAGTGGAACGAGTTTTGGTAATCCAGGAAAAGTCTGGCGCAACTTGTGTTTTTGCACCACAGATCTCAACACAATTCTTTTTCTTTCCTTTTTCCAGTTTTTCTTTCTTTATTTCACTTGCATTTCTTAACCTTCCTTCATTTCTTCTCGTTATATGTCATTTCCTTTTGCACAGATTCTACCTGCGTTTATCCCTCTTTTTGTCAGTTTTGTATATTGCTTATACTCATGGACTTGAATTAATAAGATTTAGAAATTTTATTTCGTTTTGTTTGTAGCCATGAAGGTTTTAATGGAAGCAGCTATGTACTGGGCTCAGGCTGTGAAATTTACGTCAGGATTTTTAATGAAGGAATGATATGAATTAGCGTGGTCTTATTTCTGAGTGAACAACCTGGATCTCGACCAGGCCTTTCTTGGGCAGACGGTATTTTTACACTGAAACAGACTGTAGAACAACGACGAGAATGTAATTTGGAAAGTGGTTTACTCTTCGTAAGCACTGAGGAAGCCTTTGACAGAATTACACTAAATAACATTTTGGAAATTATTTGTGAATGTGGATATATTCGATATGTAATTGGCAGCATAAGAGCTGTGTATATTGGGGTCTAAATCGCTGTCAAGAACAAAATGTTTTACAAAATCTCGGCTTATTTACAGCACGGATCGGAGAAGTCCATCTTTCTTGATGTGAATGATAGTTGTACTTCTAAAAAATAAGGTCTCATTTTAATTCTCACATGTTTATTGCACAATAGTATTCTTCCTCCATATGTTTTAAATGTAGTACCTGATAATGGCCGAAAATAATGTTGAAAGATGTAGTGCAAATTGAAATTTAATTAAAGAGGTCGAGTTGTGGGCGACGAAATGTGTATTATTTTGCTCTTCTTCCTGTCACTTCAGAAACTTTCTATTTATCGTGTAATTTTAAGAAGGCAAAGAACGTGAAGGGGTTTAAAATGTATCCGGAGTTTTTGTTAAATATACAAAGAATAATGCTTCGTATAATTGTAGCGTTGTTCATTATAGTTATGTATTTGGAAGAAATACGGAGCTTCACATATAAGCACCAGGGAGAATTGTTGATATTACTAATTGAATCCTCCCCTTGCTCAGTCTTCTGCTACTGCTGGTCTTGCAGTTGTGTGCCTTAGGCTTTAAGAGGAGACGTATCAGGCTAGCAGGAAGAGCAGAAGTAGGCAGATGGCTGTTCCGCTGTAACGAATAACGCAATAGCTCTAAGACATTAATGTATTCATGAGAACAGCACCCTCTGTCCCACATTGTAAAGGGGAAGGCGCTGTATTTTTCTTTTGCCGGCATATCTGAAAAGGGAACTTCAAGAATTTCTTTTTCATCTCGAACTATAACCGTATAGGTATTCGTGGTACATAGCTGAAGGATGTAACAAAAAATGTAAAAGATAAATGATTTGTTTGGGTTACGGTACTGACCCGAGTTTAATGTACTAAGTACAGTAAGACAGACATCAACAAATGTAGTTGTCGTGATCTGAATTTGGGTCATAGCGGTGTATTATTCTAAATACAGTGATAATAAACACAGTCAGACGCACCACATGTATGTATGTATGTATGTATGTATGTATGTATGTATGTATGTATGTATGTATGTAGGTATGTATGTATGTATGTATGTATGTATGTATGTGTATGTATGTATGTATGTATGTATGTGTATATGTATGTGTGTATGTGTATGTGTGTGTGAATGTATGTATGTATGTATGTATGTATGTATGTATGTATGTATGTATGTATGTATGTAGGTATGTATGTATTTATGTATGTATGTATGTATTTGTATTTATGTATTTATTTATGTATGTGTATATTTATTTGTGTATGT
>BLKM01000606.1:512732-587113 GCA_013340265.1 Coptotermes formosanus
ATGTATGTATGTATGTATGTATGTATGTATGTGTGTTCTATTGTTCTACGGAAAAAACCTCCCGACATATGGATGAATGTTGGGCCAATCACTATATTAGCTTAGGGTTAAGTTACGCCAGTTTTCCTCGGAAGGGTTTTTACAGTCAAAAACAGAGAACTGGTGAAGTTGCACTAAGGCCTTTATACCATTTTACGCTGTTTTATGTTACATGATTAAGGATCTGAGTTTTAACGTTTATCCATGTACCTGATGATGGCTCGGCCGAGCCGAAACATGTAGTATATTGGCACAACCTTGGAGTAAATGACATAGTGTGCAAAATATATATCTATATATACTGTGGTGTGTCTGACTGTGTTTATTATTACTAAGTTTAGTGATTTTTGAAAGGTGTGTAAGAACTCATAAAAAACTGAAGGAAATTGCCGTTTTAGTAATAAAGTTAATAAACAGAATTCAACGTAAGGAGGAAAGTGATTATGTTTCACAAAGTATGTTAAGGAAGGCAATGACTGTTATCAACATGACAGTGAGAGTATCTACACTATAACACGTCGAGATATGTTTGAATATTGGTAAATCTGGCCTGTAGATGTCATTGAATACTATTCTTTGTGTAACTAGGTATAAAGGCTGCGTACTGCGCAGAACCAGACGTTAGATTGGGCGCAGTCTACAGTACAGTTTCGACTCAACGGTAAATATGTATGTGCTGATGTGACATGACATGAGGAAATGTCTGAAGGATTCGCTGTTTCAGAACTAATTGTGAGTCCGAAAAAGATGAAAGTAGACATAGACTACGTGCATGTTGCTGAGGCATAAACGGTATTTTATTTTGATCACGGAGTGTTCTGTAGTTCTATGTGCTTTCACAGGATACGCGTGAGTTATTCAAAATGTATACGCGACTTATTTTTTTCGTTGAAGTTTCACTTGGGAAATGTGAGGTCTAAACCTTCGAAATCCTAAAATATATATATTACGTCGATTTAGAGACTTTTAATACTTGTTCCTATAAATTTTCTTCTGGAAAAGCAGCGATGTTCTTTTGTTGCATTCTTTTTTGACTCCTCCCCAGTCATCTGTCTTTGCCTCTTAAACCCCCTCCCCCAAAAAGGAAAAGTAATTACAAGGGGAGGGACTGCGCTTGGGTCCGAGATATATATCATTGGTAAAAATGAAGAACAGATTGTTTTTTTTAAATGTTGGTAAACAGGTGGCAGGAGGAGGAGTCTGTTGACAAGTGGACAGAAATTGTACACCATTTTGCGGCAAAACAGATTGTCTTTGGGAACAACCTGTATGTATTTTAGATAGTTACTTCTCAAATAGTGTGCCGAGACTATTTGAATTAAAATATGTTACCACTTATTTCAAACATATTTGCAGAAAATGTGCAGATAATGTTAGGTTGTTGACATGTGGTTTGTTATATGGTTGACCTTTGTGACTTCTTGTTTCTTAAATTGTTGCTGCCTGTGCATTTTATATTTGCCATATTAATTACATAGGTGCTCTTTATAATGATAATAACAATAATAATAATAATTTATGTTAAACGTTTTGTTGCCATCCTCGTCCATCATTACTCGTGTGTAAAACAGTCAGATGCGTTTTCTGTCAACTGTGATGCGCGTCACAGCAGAGAGTGTAAAAGCAAAGTACATGAGAATGTGAGTAATAGTATAAGTATAACGTGTCAGTACATCCTTACGAACATACGTACATTATACACACGTACTTGGTCCAATACACTCCTATGTACATAGGTGGGTACATAAACATATGTTGATAAGTACGTACGTATGTGCACCCTACATACACATTCATGTGCAAAACTGCACAGCTGCGGAGACGTCATGTGGGCTGGTGTGCCTTAAGTGGGTGACCTATACGTAAATGGGAAAGGTTCTGCGACAGTATGTACATAATTATTTATGGTTTATTTTAAACGACTTCAAAAACTCAAGACTTACAGCGTGAAACGGTTCGGCGATTAGTAAAGGATGCGACGTAATTTGAGTTATTACCGATGCCTTGTCTTGGAGGGACTGAATAAAACCACGCCAAACAGCCAGCACGTCCAGTATCCGGACTGGGATTTGGATGTCTCACTTTCCGAACATGAATCAGGAGTACTAATAATTAATGCTGTTACGGAGAAACGACTGACGAAAACAATTTGATAGGTAGACGAGTAGACTGAATTAGATAGTAATCAGACCGGTAATAAAGAAATGTGTACTTTATGTGAGACTTCCGCCTCTCTTCTCACACTTTTGTGGTAGTGCTTAACCTTTTAAAGCCTAGCGGTAACTTTACGTACCACCAGGTTTAACATTAAAAAATTCTACGTGGTGCCCACATTGCGTTTATGTGTTTTGTACGGATCTCAGGATAAACAGCAACTTTTGCCTTATAAAACATTAAGAGATCGGTTTTTATAACCGAAGTGGAGAGTGTTTACTGCGCGGTACGCACTGAGTCCTTATATAAAACAGATACGCTTCGTCTTTAAAGGGTTAAAGTGGAGTTCGGCGACGCCGGGAACCACCTCAAAATTCTTGGTGCCAGAAGGCGGACATGAATCTAATTACACATTGAGGACCCAAAAAGTACGTATTAGGTGCCACTGGACAAAATGTAGTCACCCGGACGACTTGGTACACCGTATTTCTGTTCCTCTAATTTGAAGTACCGCCGAGCTTCTCTTTCCTTATCGTTACCTGCTCAATTCAACGCAGTTTTGCGTTTGTGCAGCCCCGACGCAGAACCAAAGGAACGGTCAGTAGGCCATTAGTGGTTAAACAGGATATATATGCGTATGGAGTGCTAAGTGGAATTTAGAAGGTTGAAATGCATAATTTTCTGTGTATGACGTTTTTCAAGCCCGCCCGACCCGACGCTAAGTCCGAAGAGTGTAGTATTCTGGTAGGTTAAGTCATGTAGTAAGATGAGTGGATACCAGTGAACCAAATTTTACTATGTCATATCCCATAAAATGATATTCTTCATGGGGAGGAAATGTACATAGATTTGATTGTCTATAAATGGTTGGAGAATTAATTTTCACGGATAGTTATGTGATACCAACACCGAGCATATTCAGAGCACCAAAACTGCGTCGTTAGGAGAAAGAATTATTGCTATTAACATTAAAGGATTGAACGTTATTTGGAAAGAAAGTCACACGGCGGAAAGAGGTCGTGTGTTTTAAAATACAGAATGAAATATTAAACCATTATGCTATGGAAGGCACACGAGAAGACACGCATAAGTTCACTATTTTTTTTTAAATGAGTAACACTTCAAATAAAATTGTTTTAGAATTATCGTCCAAAGTGGTTATAAATAAGCGAAAGTCCCTAAGCAGGCACAAAATTACCCACGTTCAATGAAGCGTCCTGAAAGAGAACGAAGTTCGGAACAGTCGTCCCAGAGCAAACGTTAGAATCCAGTAGGTCTACCAATGCCATGCCCTTCAAAGTACTTACCATTTGGTTTATGGCACACTTACTGCATCGCATTTAAGCGAAACTTAATTGAAGCTATAAGATAAAACTTCAGTAAAACTTGCCTTGGAGAAGCAAAGTGTAGGGTTTTGGAGTAGGAAGAGTCGATCGAAGGGACAAGCCAGTAGATAGAACAGTTTTATAGGAGTGCTTTTGCAAAATACGCAGGGCGATTCGACATCAAATCACAGACAAAAAAAAGTGTAGGCTTGTTTTTTTTTCGTGCTTTTGGATTCTCGTCGAATATCTGAAGAAACTAGTTTTTGTGAAATTTGAGCCATTTAGAGGTACTAGTTTTTAAGGTATCGTATTTCAAAAGTTTTTCGTAGTTTTTGTCAAATTCGTGCGGCGCTCCACCGTTTCGGACGAATTATCTTCTGCATGGTTTAATGTAGACAGCTCGCTGAGAACTCATTTTCAATCAGCATAATGCGCTTTACGTCGGTGTGCAATATTATTTCGTATAGTCCTATGTATGGGTGGATTTGCGATTGTAAGTGTACTTCGAGCTTCATCCTCCATCCCGATTTTGTCTTATGGAAAAAAAAAACACGAGATTTTTGTGTGTTTTTTTTTTTGCCCCACCAAACCCACTGAAAATGGTTGGGATGACGTTTAGAATATATCAGAAAAAGTAAGATGCACGCGCTGATTTCCTCGTAACGGTTGTGGGTGGATCCACGCCACGTCAATCAGTTTTCGAGGCAGATTCCGTATCACCTGCCAGTGTCGGTTGCATATTTATATTAGTGTGAGGTGTCTGAGTTTGGGAAAGTGCTAAGGAGGATATAACGGGCAGAAAAGGAAATGGGATAGTGCCAAGGAGGAAAAGCAGAAAAACGTAATTGTGGCATAATATGAATACATCGCTTGCTCATTTCTTTCAGGTGAATGCCTAACAATCGGATACGGTAACTAAAACCAACATATGCACAAAAGTTTATGAAAATATATTATAAACATAGTAATATCTGCTACATGTTTCGGCCACTCGCGTGGCCATCCTCAGGGAGGTGTCTTAAGAACAATAAATACATTGAGAGATGTTACAAAAGTTGTGTGAACCAGTGCACATGTAGAATATTAAATATGAAAAATTACATAGTTTAAAATACATATTGCAGTTTACAATATATATATATATATACATATCAGAATTAAACTTTTTGTCTGTATTTTGAACAGTAATACGTATTTTAAACAATGTAATTTTAATATGTACTACTTCACGTGTGCATTGGTTCACATAACGTTTGTGATATCTCAATGTATTTATTTTTCGTAAGGCACATCCTTGAGGACGGCCACACGAGTGGCCGAAACGTGTAGGGGGTTTTACTACATTTATGTTTTCATGAGCTCGTGTGCATATGTTGGGTTTGGTGTTACCATATCTTACTGTTCAGTGCACGGTTGTGGATCATTTAAAACTGCGTAACAGTCATCTCAACCCTTTTCTTTGAGTTCTTATCGATCCCGGAACAAAAGTAAATTCTCAGACGTTTCGGCCACTGCGCTTGGGCGATCGCATCCATGTTTTAACTGCCCGCGCTTTTTTCCTTGCATGATCGCCTTGTGGTTATACAGAAAATGAAATTTTATTTAAATTGCTTTTTTCTCACTGATATAAATTGATAGAGACAAAATTGAGGCCGGCCGCTGTGTTTCATCTTGTTCAACTGGTACACACAGCGTGTGTGTGTTGTATGATTCATCATAGTATGGAACTGTGGGTGAAGGAGTAATAGTACCAGCGCTAAAAAGGGACAAGAGAAGCAGTCCCAATAGAGACGTATCACATTTGTAATTCTAGACCCGTATATATAACCCTGCACAGCTACCGTGTTATGTGGATAAGTGTTCTATGTGTCTTCATGTGAATTAAAAAAGTGTCCAAAATGATTTTGAGGAAGTGGTGGTAAATTATGTGCATACAAACAGCGAGTTTCGGTGGATAGAATTGCTCTTAAAAGAAATGAAATGTGCACCGTCGAGTCTGTAGTTTCCCTCACGGGTAAATTATCCACACCGAAGGTACATCCAGTTATAAGCACACAACAGACCGCCTTAACCTTTTAAAGCCTAGCGGTAACTTTACGTACCACCAGGTTTAACATTAAAAAATTCTACGTGGTGCCCACATTGCGTTTATGCGTTTTGTACGGATCTCAGAACAAACAGCAACTTTTGCCTTATAACACATTAAGGGACTGGTTTTTATAGCCGAAGTGGAGAATGTTTACAGCGCGGTACGCACTGAGTCCTTATATAAAACAGATACGCTTCGTCTTTAAAGGGTTAAAATATAACGAAATAAACATTGTAAGCAGGTCAGTATGTAGTTATCTGTGACGTTTCGGAGGTACCACATACTGTATGAAGTCGATAACTTCCCACTGAAACAATAATGAAACGAATGCACGTCTTTTCGTCTTAAACAACCGAAGAAATACGTTAGAAGAGTCAAACATAATTTATTGTAACATCAGAATCACTCATCTTGAAACAGTGCCGGTGTACATAGTCCAGGAACGTCTAATTGCATATCTTCGACAACAGTGTGATAAAGAGTGCAGAAGACGTGTTACGTCAGCGATTGTCCATCTGCAGAATACGAACGTGCGAAGAGTGTTATGAATCTGTGCTGTCAGAAAGGGGACTCCAACATCAACGGAGAAGTGAATATTTTGTCGCGACTTCCCATCGGAAGAAATAATTCTGTGGTATCGGGGGGATTATTCCAAGGAACGCGGCCAAATCGGGCTTTGAGCTTCCTATTCAAAACCCGATACTGACCCCCTGAGAATTTGTATCAGTTGGCAAAAAGCAGCTTAAATGAATTTTTATTTTTCTGTAGAATCACTGATTAACATGCAAGACTAGACAGAGTTGTGGAAACACAAGGGTTGATCGCACACGCACAGTGGCCGCAGCTGTCTCGGGGCTTGCTGTTTACCCTGAATCGAGAAGGGATCTTCAAAACAGAAGCCTTCACTTCTACTTCAGAGCGTTAATATGCATTCGTCCGGAAGAAATGAGGAAAGTGATGTTGTAATATTAAGCTGTAATTATATTTCTTTGTTCTTTTCCTGCTTAGCACTTTTTAATTTACTTTTCTGTCTGCTATTTCATATTTTGCACTTCTCCAACTTGAGGTGGCTTACAATTATATAATCATGCAACCAGCAGTACCAGATGATTTGGTAGTTTCCTCGAAAACTGACTGACGCAGCATGGAGCCGCCCACATATCTGCCCTGCGGCACACAGCGCGTCGAATTTTTTTTTTGTGATTATGTTGTACACGCCATACCGCTCTTTCTGCAGGCGTTTTGCAGGGCAAGAAACCAGAAATATCCTGTTATTTTTACCCGTAATGTGGAATTTCGAAGTCAGGGTGGTGGAGTAATATGTTAAATCACGTATGCCTGTACTCACGGTATTTTGCACCTCACGTGACGCCATAGCTGATAAGAGGCACCTTATAGTTAGCGAGATATTTTTGCCGATCTTTTGGCATTCGTCCCTAACAATACATTATCTAATAAAACGGGAGGAAGAGGGTGCAGTCAGTCACAACAAAACCTTTGCAGCATCTTACTGTATATTGTGCGACATGTTTCGGCTTTAGCTAAAAGCCATAGTCAGCCTGATAACGGCTTTTATCTAAAGCGGAAACATGTCGCTAGCTATACAGCAAGACTTGGTAAAAGTGATATTTTGTTTGACTGGAACATCTTTCTTCCTTTTTAATTTGTACATCACAAGTGGATGTCTTAGATAAGTACTTAATTATCTGTTGTTAATAAGCAGTGTGATTTTTGGGGACGTTTATCAGGAGGAAAAATGAGTCTTACGAGACGGAAATGACGATATAGGCATATGTAATTAATTAAACCATATTGTACGCCTGTAAAACGCGTTATGTGGGCTTTAAAACTGGACTCTTTTAAGCTGTCTGTTTTAATACGTTCTGGAGACAATGATTTCGAAATACGGGCATGCAGCACGAATTTTCCCACACTGGGAAAATTTGACGTTCGCTATCTCAAACTAAACGATCAAAAGGACTCAAAACGTCGTGGCAGTTATTGTCTTCAGATGACCCATGTGTGTACGAAATTTGATAGGGAAGCGAAAATTCGAGGTCGACGTCTACCTATTTTTTTTTTTTTGCCCGATTTGATGTGAAGTTGTGTGTATACGTCATCAAGCGGAACGTTCCGAACCTCGTGTTCGACCGATTAACCCTTTAAAGACGAAGCGTATCTGTTTTATATAAGGACTCATTGCGTACCGCGCCGTAAACACTCTCCACTTCGGTTATAAAAACCAATCTCTTAATGTTTTATAAGGCAAAAGTTGCTGTTTGTTCTGAGATCCGTACAAAACACATAAACGCAATGTTGGCACCACGTAGAATTTTTTAATGTTAAACGTGGTGGTATGTCAAGTTACCGCTAGGCTCTGAAAATTTAACAGTCATCTTGTTTCAAACCCTACAGAACGTGCACAATTCATACGATGTGACTAGGTGAACATGTATAAACAATCACCATATAACTCAACACAAGCCTACTGCTAAACCGACTGCAAGCCGCCAGAATTCATTTAAGTACAGAATAATTTTCGTCTAGACACAGTTTCATTGATCTAACAAAGTAAGTAAGGGAAACATTGCGGCTTTGAGGCTGTTCCTCTTCTTTACAGAATTATGTGTTCCATTTTGAACTCTCATTAGGGGATGTTCCTCGCACAGTTGTTAGTAACGCGCCGAGTTCTATTTATCTCTTGGCGCGTTTCATATACGTAATTATTTTATATAAACCGGTCTGATTACTGTGATGTGGCTTGCATTATGAATGGGCCATTTCTCTAATGAATAACAGTTGTTCTAACACTTGTTCACTGCGATTATATAAATCAGCGTTGGGCAATTTGTGTTCCTTCATTCTTCGCTTTATAACGTCAACATAGCTGTAAGGAACAGCTTTATTTTAGGGAACACGACAGAATAAATAGGACCACATTTTGTTTATACACGAACACTGGAACACAGCTAGACGCCGGGATGTGTCAGTTTTTATCTGTATAAGATAGACAATGTACGTGTAAATGTAACATTGAGGCGCGTTCGCGTTAACATTGTTGCCGTAGAAAGCAGTAAATATTACATATTCTGAGTATATCATAAGTATACGTAGGTCTTCATGTAAAGTACCCGTTATTCTTGTCAGACCTTAATGAAACTGGAATTTTCTCGAGAGATTTTCGACAAACGCTCTAATACCAAATTTAATCAAAATCCTGCCAGTGGGAGCCGAGTTGTTTCATCGGGCGGACGGAGGAACAGGTAGACGTGACAAAGCTGATAGTCACTTTTCGCAATTTTGCAAATACGCATAAAAATGGACAACGCGCTGTTACTTAACTTGCTGACTGATTCAGTGTAGGAATTTATGCTGGACACTGTACGTTGCATGAAAGTGAGGTGCACAAATCGCGGTCTCGGCGTCGATCGGGTGACTATATTTTGTACGATGACGCCTAGTATTTGTGGGTCATAATTATCCAACTGGCTGCATTGTCACCCTTCAGGCGCCAAGAATTTTGAGGTTGCTTCTGGGTTTTTGGAAGGTTTATGCACCCCTGTTCTAAAGTAAATTTGACACAAACGACATTTAGAGAGCTGGACATGCTTCTGTCTTCATACATTTTATTATCAATATACTGGCACGTTTTTTGATTTTTTTGTTAAAATTTTTCGATAGTATTAAACTATTACACTATCCCAGAGATCTAAATCATAGGGTTTGTTTGTTAGCCAGACCGGTTGTAGTCAGAAGCTTGCAGTTCGTTTCCAGCTTCCACCACGAATCTTAAATCGAAGAATTAAAATGCGACTTTGAAATGCCAACCATTCAGATGAAGAGAGGGATAGAGCCACCAGCGCAAACCACTTGTATATCACATATATTGTAGACAGAGGCCAGTGCTTAACATGATGTTGCTGTGTGTATGTGTCTGTGTGCTACTGGGACCACAAGCGTTTCATCTCCGCGGGATCAAAGGCATGGAAACATTCGTTTGATATAGTATGAAGGGATTTGAAAGGAAAAGATATCGTCAGTAGTCTAAGGGTCTCTCTGTTGTGATAAAATCTCTTGCCTTTTATGAAGCACAAATCAGTTGAGTGTCGTTGCGTCTGGTTGCGGGATCAGTCCATTGATGAAGTGAGGGCAGTGTGCATTGTTGTGTTTCCAGAAAGCATTTGGAGAAGTGTGAACTCGTTCTCAGACTAAGGATTTCGCTTTGATCGGCGATCGGTGCCAGGCATTTGTCACGTGGAAGTGTTCAGCGACCATTGCGACGGGATGCGGAACCGACTGGCTTTCCTATTCAACTCCAACTGCTTGCTTACGTGGTCTGTAATGTAATGGGTTTGGACTTCATCCGATTGGTTCAGTGCATCGTCAGCCCGGCCTTTGCAGCTCCATTGCTTACGGGGAAGGATAGTTGCTGCGTTGCAAATTGGCCATAGTTCTGTATTATTCATACACTCTGAAGGAAATTTACGAATGTGAAAACGGTGTACTTCAATTTTGAGTGCTTCTACCTTCTTCCCACAGTGGTTCCCCTATTTTGGGTAAATTCCTACTCTTGTTAAACATAAAACATACATAAAAAACATTGAACACCAACAAATGTACAAAGAGTTTTTTCGTCAATTATAACACATTCCTACATGTTTCGACCATGCTGGGTCATCTTCAGGGAGAAACTTTCCGTTGTCGTTACACTAGGTTGCACTATACAGTTGAGCGAGAATGTGCTGTTGACTGTGCACTGCGCCGCTTATGGAGGCTTGAACTCTTTGTGGTCTTGGCTTGTATAAGCTCAACTGTATAGTGCAACCTAGTGTAACGATAACGGAAAGTTTCTCCCTGAAGATGACCCAGCATGGTCGAAACATGTATGAGTGTGTTATAATTGACGAAAAAAACTCTTTGTACATTTGTTGGTGTTCAGTGTTTTTTATATAATATAGTGCACGGACATGGAACACATTAAATAAAACATACATATTTATATTGAATTCTGTCAGAGATTGTGGGCGATTCTGATTGATTGGTGGGATTATTCTGAGGTAACGTCGTTATGATGACTGACTGACTGACTGACTGACTAACTAACTAAGTCACTCACTCACTCACTCACTCACTCACTGACTCACTCACTCACTCACTCACTCCATTGAACAGAGTCTTTCTTGAGAAGCTAACAGGTTTTCAACTTGTCAAGAAATCCTCGCATTTCATGGAACCCGGACGTTCATTACCGCATTCACAAGAGCCCGCCATTTGTCCCTATCCTAAGCCAGATACATCCACTCCATGTCCTCATTTTACTTCTTAAATATGCTTTTTAATATCATTCTGCAGTCTATGCCTAAGACTTTCAAGTGGTCTCTCTCCTTTAGATTTCCCAACCAAAACCCTGTATGCACCTCTCCTGTCCCCCATGCACGCTATGTGCCTCGCCCACCTCATACTTCTTATTTGATTACCGGAATAACATTTGGTGAGGTGTACAGAACACAGAGATTCTCTCGTCACGTAAGACTTCTGCACTCCACTCGTAGTTCGTCCGTCACAGGCCCAAGGCTCACCCCCAGACTTCGTCCTGTAGCCGTCTGTAAAGTGAATGTCGTTTCGTTTCCAATGATTACGCTTACGTGATGCGAAATATCACGTACTTTGTTTTCTGAACGCAGCGAAACTGCAAGACATTTTGAAACAACGTAAAATATTCTGAGCAGAGTGGAAGGAAGCATTGTAATTCGTAGGAGATAATCGTGGTATGTTCCAGGGTGGCGTACTAACGCAGTATTCACCTGAGCAATTGTTGGTAGTAGTTCGAACCACCAGGATAACATTTAATGCAGCCGGGATTCGAACGATATACTTGCGGAACACAAATACAGGGCATAATTATTGTACTTGCCGTTGTAGTGACATGTCCGACACATGGCGAGCTGTAAGGAAAGGAGATGTTAGTTCCAGTGAATCTTATTGTGAATGAAATATGTTTTTATTGATTTTGCCCTCAGAGTGCCTTTCTGCGTACCTCATGGCCATTTAATGAAACAGTTTTGATTGAACTGAAAGTGTCTCTGTGTTTGGATTGTACTTTCTATAAAACCGTGAATTTATATGGGACTGTGTGCCATTCCTGTCTACCTAATTTCACGGCTGAGCAGTTAGCAAAATTTCACGCATTTTCGGGTTCAAAACCCTCTCCGTATGCTGTCTATCCTAATGAAGGCGTTTCGATATCTGCGTTATTCTGGGATATTACGCAGCGTACAGTGGTAATTCTTTACCGACATTTCGGGAAAAAGTATCAGTCCCATCTTAAAAGGGTTAAGAAGTCCAAGAAGATTTGACGCTTGAAAATGGGACCGATAGGTTTTCCAGAAACGTTGTTACAGAATTATCCCTCTAAGCAGCGTAACATCCCAGAAGAGCGCACAGATCGTCTGCGTCGCGGCGGAGGTCTGAAATCACGCAAAGGGTTTTCGAATTTATATCCAGGCTCCTGTAGGAAGGACATTGTTGTATGCACCTTAGAAACATTCCACAACCTGTTCTGCCCATATTTTCTCCATTAATCACGGACAGTTTGATGCTACGTGTCCGAAATTTTGGAAGGCGTATCGCGAAATAACTGAAATTAAAACAAATTCTATAAATGCCATGGAGGGATTGAAATTCAGCTCCATTAATTCTTAGCCTCGGCACCAGATGGAGATGACTGGTCAGCATTAAGCTCCGGCCGTTTTGTTCTCTGGGAAACGTGTCCCTGGCACGCATTGAACGGGAGGCCTCAGGGACCTGGGATGCGGGCTGGACGCTGTAGAGGATTAATCTGCTGCTTCTTCGGTAAATAACTGAATACATGAATCATCGTTATCGAATGCTTTGCAAGTTTAGTACTGTTTGCTTTTCGAAAGAGAAGGTCATCTCCGACCTGCTGTTTTATGTCTTTCCTTCTTCAGGTAGGTTCAGAGGCAATTGGTAGGAAGGAAAATGGGATGGATTTGGATTGGAGTCTATAGTTACAGGATGGGGAATGTAAAAAGACTTCACGTTTGGATGGTAGGAAAGACAGCCGTTGGTGCTGCAGGGGGGAAAAAATAAATATGAGTAGGCTTCTTTCGAAAATGGCTGTGAGCCAATCTCCGCTCGCTCCGGAGACGTCATATCACGTTTCACATCAGCCCCCGCTCGCACACCTAGCCTCTAGAATTTGAAGTGGAAGGAATGTTAGAACGTTCATCGACTTCCGAAACGCCACTACGGATTGAAAGAAATAGGAAATCATTGCCTAGTGCTTTACTTTGTACAGAAGCTGATGCGTGCCTTGTGTTCCCTTTGCCAGGTTCGACGGGTCAGCTGGGTCCCTCGGGATATAGTGCCGCCCGGCCGGACTTCCTCTTTTTCCCCCCAATGACAGCAACTGCAGGTGGTCTAAATGAGATTACTGCCCGGACACAAGGCTGTCTTGCAACACACTGTCCGACATTTGGAGCGTCTGAAATGTTTACCCGTTCGCTCCATTACCTATAACTGAAAATGGCGTAGAATCGGTTGTCGATATGTGGACTAGCTGTTGTAGTAGCCTATAGAGGCGGCGCTTGCAGGGAACCAATATGGTGCGGCTTCAATCGTTTTTTCTTTCCACTCGTAAGAAATGTAACGGAGGCAGAATCTGAGTCGCTGGCACATCTCGTATTGACAGCTTCAGCATTCATATACGTTACGGGACCCCTTGCTCAGGACAGAACCTGCTAGCTGACATTTTAACTTACTGTTGGTGCGTTTCATGGCATTTTTCTCTCTCCCTTTTAGTCGATTTTCTTCTTTTTCTTCTTTCTTTTCTTTCTTTTTTTTGTGATTTCTATACGTACGTCCCGACCGTATGATGAGACGGGATAGCTCAGTCGGTATAGTGATTGGGGTAGGGCAGGGGTTCCAAAACCGTGCGCCTCGGATCGCAAGGGATCCGCAACCAGTTCCCAGGGGATCCATGGATGCATTTCTGTAATAGCTACTTTGAAATTTACTTATCTTTTAATTAAATGAACAATGTTTTGTTAAAAATAATTGAAGTAATTTTTTTAAGTGGCGATGTTTATTGCACATGACCATTGGAATGTCTAACTAAGAAACGCCCTCTACCCATGAAGCGAGCGACAGCCAGTTTAATTAAGGTCAAATCATGCAATGAATTGTTACATATGAAACTGAGATGTATTCACAGCTATCTAATATCTGTTCTGAGACATAATCTTTTAATTTTGGACACCTGTCTTCCGGACATTCTATATTTACATGAGTAAGGATGTGAGGATCCGTGGTTATCTTTCGAAGCCAAGACGGGTCAGCGATCGGAAAGGTTTGGGAAACACTTGTCTACGGGATGGAAAACTGAGGAATATTGGTTCGAATTTCGGCAGGTACGAGGGACATTTTTCTCTGTAAAGGGACCAGAACGGCCCTGGAATCTGCCAAGCTTTCTATCCAATGAGTACCAGGAGATTTTTGCCCGGGATAAAGCGGCCGGGACGTGAAGCTGCCGAGGTCTGAGATGAGTGGACCTGTTACTTCGCTTCCCTAATCTTCTCGTGGCATATAGGGGAGACTTTATTGACCTGCCACCTTATTACGTTTGCTGACCTACGACCTTATTAAGTCAATCTTAGTGGAGGCACCAAAGTAACGATTGTGTGAGAAAAACCAGAACATCTTCTCAGTCTCCACTGGTCACTCCCTCTGACCTTTTCCGACACCGAATTGGAATTACGAAGCAACGGATTCATTATATGTAATTGAACTCGGTTATAACGTCATGAAAGAGACTGAATATTTCGTGTCGTTATGAACGAGTGTTGTTATAACCGAGGAGTGTAATGTTATGGTTAATAGTGAGGAATTAATTGGTACCACAGAATATCTGACGCCACATGCGAGGTGTCGCATAAACCGGTGTTGTTATAACCAGGTTCGACTGTATTTGGTAGGTTTCTTTGAACACTTGATCAGACAGTTGCAAGTCCTCTACTAAACAGCACAAAAGTGGCCATTTTTCTTTACCTCGAGCCCAGTTCGAACTCACGATTGCAGCTGGCCAGCAGTTGAAACAGTATGCAGCTTAGACCAAGCGATCGCTGTTTTTCATCGTATATTAGTATTGTCTCTTGTTATGGACTGGGGGCACGCGGTGACGCGGTTGGTTGAGGCACGGCGCTACAAACCGGAAGGGCGCGGGTTCGATTCCCGATGGTGTCACTGGTATTTTTCATTGACATAATCCTTTCGGTCGCACTAAGGCCCTGGGGTGGACTCAGCCTCTAACAGAAGTGAGTACCAGGAATATTTCCTGGGTGGTAAAGGCGGCCGGTGCGTAGGGCTGACAACGTTACCACCTTCAAGTGTCGATTGTCTAGAAATCTGGGAGCATCAACCTCCTGGAACCATAAGGGCCTGTCCAGGCCCGTAATGGGAGTGCATTACCTTTACCTTTACCTTATTATGGACTGACGTACTAAACCGCATTTCTTCCGTCTTTTCAAAACACAGAGCCATGATTTGAGCGGAATTTAAACCTGTTACCCAGTGTTTCCGACTGACGCTGGACCATACGTACCCTAGCAGCACAGCTGCTGTGATCGATGTCCGTCAATTTCACATTGAATATTTCTTTGGTGTAGCGACTAGGCGAGGGTCAAGAAAAACGAGTGATCATTTTTCAGTTCCCTGCAGCAGAAGGGGATTTTTCTCCACTCCAAATTGTAAGGATCGGCTCTGGGTTCACTTAGCCTCTTATTCTGTGGATATCTGGAGCTGTTTCCCCGGGGAAAAAGCGACCTGGGCGTGAATCCGATCACTCGCTCCCATTTAGTGTCGAGTTTGGGAATGAGTAGAGCCACACTTCCACTCCACCATACGTATTCGTGGCACGCACAACGACAAGTTTACTATGAACTTTCCTTGTTTATAAAATTTCAGTGGAAGTTTCCTGAAACTTGAAACAACAACATCGGGCCACTGCTTTGAGATGCGGCGACTTCGCCGGGCTTACCTAAATTTACTGGCTAATTGTTGTTAGCAGCAGGGCTGTGGAGTCGGAGTCGGATTCGGAGTCGAAAGGAATTTTTAGGTGGAGTCGGAGTAGGTAAAAATGTACCGACTCCGACCTCAGTCTAAAATCTTAACTAGGTACTCCAAATTCAGAGCCCTGGTAGTTACAGTAACCGTTAGACTTATATTTAAGTGTAGGTTATAAGTCTAAACAGTAGCCTGATGATTCACGTGGTGGCGATGAAATGTCTTATAGGTTTACCGTTATTAATACATATTGAGCTTTTATGAAGGAGTGTGAGTCGGTGTTTTAAAAATCGAGGAGTCGGAGTCGGAGCTTTTGTGTACCGACTCCACAGTCCTGGTTAGTGGACCTCACGCGTTTCAGTACGTGTTCTCGGACGCGCTGGACTCGGGTTTTATTTAAGCAATGCCTGCGTTGTGTATAATTCACACAGGGTTATATCGTTTGGCATAATTGTGTTGTATGTCCCTCACATAGTCCTACATTCTTGCTGTTCTACACGTTCTTAAACCCCATTCCGCTGTGTAATTAAGCCTACCCATTTGGGCTTCCTGTGTAACTTGTGAGGCCATGTCCATAAACAGTATGCAAATGTGAGTACGGTGTGGCAGTAGTAGCCTGTCTCGGCCCTTAGTCTAGCAAGCTGCAATCTCATTTGGTGGCCAGACGACACACACATGAGCCAATATCATGCTGTACAGAGGGTGAAGGGATTTCAAGGGCGTAGCGGAAGTTTGGGGAAGGGATTAAGCCTTCAGGTGATGTGCTGTATAGAGTAGGGTTCAAGAAATTTAGACGACGTCAAGTTTTCAACTCTTTCCTTATTCCGTTTTAGAGACTGGTACAACCTGTAATGAGAATTTAACCTCAAACTAGTAACCATACATTTTCGTAGTGACAAATTGCCTACACTGCTATACTGGCAGCGCAGTTAATGCAGGTGTGTCATGGAACAGTGATCAGAGGTGAGCACGCAGTGGCACAGTTGTTTGAGACGGTGTACTACAAGCCGGAAGGTCGCGGGTTCGATTCCCGGTGCGATTTTTTGTTGACTTAATCCTTCCAGCCGCACCATGTTTGTGGGGTTGACCTAGCCTCTAACAGAAATAAGCACCAGGGATGTCTCCCGGGGGAAGGGGGGGGGGTAAAGGCGTCCGGTGGGTAGGGCTGACAACCTTACCACATTCATGTGCCGATTGTCTAGAAATTCTGGCAGCCTCAGACTCCCGGATCCCTAAGGGCCTGTCCAGGCCTGTAATGGGACTGCTTTACCTTTACCGGGAAGAGGGGTCTACACCTGTACCGGCAACAGCGACACAGAAAAATAACGCGGACATTCAGTCGTTCTGGGACACAGACTCGAAAGCATGACCACAAGATCTGATCGGTTCGAGAACCTACGAACTTAGATTTTCGTGGACTATTTACGGCTCAGTAGTCAGTATGTGTTTGCAGAGACTAACATTAAAAACTCTGCATTTTTTCCACAGTCTTTTTACGAACTTCATGACGATTCATGACTGTGCACTTTACTTTTGTCTGAAAATAACGCAGACGTGGTCTTGTAGGGTTTGAATTGTGAAAGACATCGCATTATAAACTTCGGAGTTTTATTAATAGAGATTCTTAAAACACGAAATAATGAGGAACAGAAACAAAATGTGAGAAACTCTCAATACAGTGTGAAAGAATTCAATTACTGGGCAAAATTCAGACAGTGCCAGTAATATCTAAGCCGTTACTGCTGTCGTCAGCCTAATTAATATGTTGATTACATGCAGACTCATGTCTGAAGCCATTAAGTTCTTGTTCTTGGCACAATCTCATGAAAAAATATTCTTAAAACTACCTAAGGGCGTAGAGCCTTTTATTCTATCGTAGCGAATACAACTCCTGAGTTTATGTAACAACGTACGGGATTTGCCGAACATGAAGCAGGACTTCTGCCACACACTCGACTGCCTTTCGTTCCTGAGACCAGCTTTCCGTGTTTATCCTCAGTCCGTCCAAGTAAGTTCGAAATATTACCGCATTATACCTCGATCGCCTCCTTCTACCTTCTTTCCTCTTAGTTATTCGGTGTCACAATATCGTTTGGCACTTTGTGGGTTACTGAGAGCGTCTTAAGTAAAATCGTAAATAAACAAATAAATAAATAAGTGTAAATCAAATAAGTTTTGGTTTAATAAATATAAAACTTTGTAAAACGTCAGTTAGCGAAATGAGTGGGCACTGATCTACTAACATCATGGTTTTGAAACGCTTAATATGTCTGTAAGCCGTGGAGTAGCGCGTGATCATTGTGGCAGCAAGTGACGTGACGACCCCGTGGCTAGTTTATTCACTATTGCGCCACTGAACAGAGTAGTGTAGTGGAAACGCTGTGGTTTGAATTGGAGTTGTACCTGTTGCGAGTGCAAGTGTCTGCGGCGGGCGTTAGGCAGTCTGATTAGTGTTCTGCTTCTTTTCTCGGTCTCTCGAAGCTAGTGCTGGGGTAAAATGATACCTTGGTGACGGTTTACTCCACTTTCTTTCCCACATATCATTTTTAATGTCATTTGCTAACATATGCCTTCGGAAACCAAAATCGCAACATTAAATATCCCACGAATCAATTAGTTTTATTAACTATTTTACCCTATTGGAATGTTTAGATGACAAGTTTTGCTTGTTTGTTGAAGAAATTTTGTACAGTGTTACATGTTGAAAATGTGTTTGTACGTGAGGAATAAACTAGCTAACGAACTAACTGACCAACTAACTGCTGAGGCAGAACCCTTTTTGAGAAGCTAATGTTTCGTCGCCTAGTTAAATTCTCCGAATGTTAAGGAACCCGGAAATTAATTACGTTATTTACAAGAGCCCAGTACTTGCCTCCATCCTGAGCCAGATCAATCCAGTCTACGCCCTTCCACCGATTTTTCATAGATTTATTTGAAATGGCAAGACTTAAAATAAGCTAAATAAACCTCCTAATTACCTTGTTAAATTGTGGAGTTGTGTTGTGCAGCCGCAGGTTCGGCGTTATTTCCTTCTTATGTCTATCTAGTATAACATTTGTACTTTCCTCACACGTAAAGCTGATTGATGGTAAGGATACAATGAAGAAAGGATAGAAATAGTGTCATAGGGCATGTTTATAGTCCATAACTTTCTGTTCTGCTCTCTATCTGTATATAAATATCTTCTTTTGAAGTGAAACCCCCGTCTTTCATGAGGAGATTTTGCTTTTTGGATTGTGCAGTGAACATTTGAATTCATTTTACACAACGCGATGTTTAGTTCGGGTGTAAAGAAAATGAGACGGAAGGAAGAGACTGGATCTAGGTTTTTATGTAATACAATGTTATAGTGTTTTCTTGTAGGGACTAATAGTGAAACTAAAGTACGAAAACAAATGGGTTTCGATTTGGGGGTCCATCTGCCAATAATAAAGGCTTCAATATGCCTCCTGAAACTTGTACCGTCTGTGGACTGTAATGGACTGGGTTGGACTGGTGAGTGTTGACTGTGGTAGTTGTATGGGGAGATCACATTATTTAGTCTCTGTTACAGTTCGTTACACGTGATGATACATTTGTGTGTCCCTGCGCGTTATCATTTCATGAGTACAAGCTCTGCGCATGGAGCTATGAGCTTCACAAAGTGTGGCACATCGCGATAGCTTTTAAGGCTGTATTTTGACCTTGCTGCAGTTAAAATATGTACCTCGTAATGGAAAATGACTATCGATTGAATCGAAACATGTTTTTTGTTAGTTACTTTCTCCAGTTGCCTTTGTGGAATGCTCATTATGAGACATGTAGTGGCGGAGAATCCAGATGCGGCCTTCTTAACCCTGAGGTACTGCTTTGCTAAGACTTGTAGCACGAGAATTTTTACCTAGCAGCTAATACATGACGTGGTAGCCTGGTCAAGCCTAACCACCTACACGCTTCTGTAGTTGCATAACTGCCGTAATGTATCGTTAAGTTAAAAACTGTTACCGCTTGAAGAATACATATTGTTCAGTACTGGTAGCTATTAGTTGTATTTCACCATTCGTGTGAAAAATCATTGCTGCATGAAAACAAGTATGAATGCTGCTAATATGGCCCACTGCTGAAAATAACTTGGACACCCCCCATTCTAGGTTTTATTTCGCAGTGCACCGTTAGTTTTGTTTTCCTATGGTTTTTTAGTACAAGAAATTTCTTTTTAGGGGTATGCTGTTTCGATTCTTCCTTTTAATAGGTTTATGTCCTATTGCCCTTCCTGATGAAGGCGGGAATAACATTTTGAGCTGACCATTTCTGGTGGTCTGGCTCCTTCTACTCGTGTGACTTCTCGTCCTTCTCGTGCATCCCTGAGAGTACACAATTCTGCAGCGTCTCGTAGGGCTATGTGGTGCAGCGTAATAAAGTAAACTGGAGGCACCCAGTGGCGGTCACAATAAGTCTCAGTCGCTCCGTAATTCTGCTGCATTTTGTCAAATTTAAACCTTCAAAGACGAAGCGTATCTGTTTTATATAAGGACTCAGTCCGTACCGCGCAGTAAACACTCACCACTTGGGTTATAAAAACCAATCTCTTAATGTGTTATAAGGCAAAAGTTGCTGTTTGTTCTGAGATCCGTACAAAACACATAAACGCAATGTGGGCACCACGTAGAATTTTTTAATGTTAAACCTGGTGGTACGTAAAGTTACCGCTAGGCTTTAAAAGGTTGAATAGTGAAATTTATATGGATGTGTAAAACCAAATAAGTCTTTGTGTGAAATGTCCGAGTGCCCAGTAATGTACGTGTTTAATCTATGTATGACGCATTATCGCTCTTGAAAGTTAATGCAGTCGAACCCGGTTATAACGACATCGGTTTATACGACACCTCGCCTATAGCGTCAGATATTCTGTGGTACCAATTAATTCCTCACTGTCAACCGTAACATTATACTGCTCGGTTATAACAACACTCGTTTATAACGACACAAAATATACAGTCCCTTTCATGACGTTATAACCGAGTTCAGCTGTAGTTATCCTGATTGTACCAGAAAATCCATTGCCGCTATAAAAAAAAGCCGGCAACAGGACTCTATGTTGAATCTGCTTCCCCAATATGTTATCCATTATAATTTTCTTGTTTTAGCTGTAAAAGTGCTTGAATGATGCCTGGTTTTTCTCACCTGTGGTGTACCGTAGTCCCTGCACCCTGTCTATCTGTTATGTTTGACTTTTCTGAGTAGGCGCACACATATTGCCACCATAAGGAGACTGCTACAATTGCCTTCCGCTTTCGTTGCGTCGCTGTCAGAGTTTAGCTTCGTAACCTGTTAAAGAAAGCAGTTACAAAATTCAAGCTTCGAGTGTTCAGAATTAGAATTGACAGGTGGAACTGGTAGTAAATTTCCAGCTCGAAAATTCTGTTCACCTACTCTTTTGGATATGTCTCGACTCCCTTGCTTTTCGTAAAACGGCCCGTTACTGTATGCCGCCGTACTCACATCTGATCAGCCAAAAGACGGCATCGTTTAGTCAAGACGTCAAGACTCATAATCATGTGATCACTCGTAGAAATACTAAAGGCATAGGCACTCGGAAATTCTTGTGTTGTTAACGACTGTTCTAATGGGTTTTACTAGGCTAATTCCGCTTTCAGAATATATGAGAAAGTCTATTTCTTATCCAGAGGTTAGGATGACCGAGGAGATGGCGTGGATAAACCCAAGACATTCAGTATCACAAACATTATCGGAATTTCAAGGGAAGTTGAGCCACAATGTTATATCGCTTTAATTGACTACAAGACACGACGAACTGAGCAGCGGAACCGTAAATCGCTGTCGGAAAACAGTTTTGGAGAAAGAAATGGAATTGTAAAAATTGCCTTCGTCTGCGGGAAACTACAGAAATAGGCTATATCATAAGTCGCACTGTGCCATGTGATGTGGAATCCCGGACTTGTACAATTTTGAATAATTGTTGGGTGCTGACGCACAAAATAAATGTTGGATATAATAATATAATGTTATTAATAACAATAACAGAAACGACGCTAATGATGATGATGATGGTGATGGTGGTGATGATGATGATAGTAATAAAAACGATGGTAAGGATGTTGATAATATTAACCCTTTAAAGGCGAAGCGTATCTGTTTTATATAAGGACTCAGTGCGTACCGCGCTGTAAACACTCTCCACTTCGGTTATAAAAACCAGTCTCTTAATGTTTTATAAGGCAAAAGTTGCTGTTTGTTCTGAGATCCGTACAAAACACATAAACGCAATGTGGGCACCACGTAGAATTTTTTAATGTTAAACTTGGTCGTATGAAAAGTTACCGCTAGGCTTTATAAGGTTAATGCTGATGACGATGACAGTCATGATTGTAACACTCATAATGATTGAAACAATACTAGTACTGTTGTTTTGGGTAATAGAGTTAATAAGAACATTGTAATGAGATAATAATACAGGTGATTATAACTTAACGTTAGTGGTGACATTGAAGGTCAAGTTAAGGAATATGTCGATGATGATGAAGACAACGATGATGATGATGATAATAATAATAATAATAATGTATGATTATACCCCTGGTAATTGGAGCCACCGGAATAGTAACGAGAGGTTTTAGGAAAAATTTAGAAGCCATACCGGGCAGACATTCAATAGATTTGCTGCAGAAGACAGCTGTACTTGGAACATCACACGTAATACAGAAAGTACTGCAGCCTGAAACTTGACACCTGAGCGGTGGGGATCACCGCTGGTTCAAGAGAAGTACCAGGGAGAAATGGCCTGTGACGAGAGACAGCATAATAATAATGATAACGATAATAATAATAATAAAAAACAGAACCATCCCCAACAATAAACCAGACATCATAATCCGGGATAATGAAAAAGGAACATGTATGCTAATTGATGTAGCAATTATGGGAGACAGAAATGTGATAACGAAAGAAGCCGAGAAGATTTTATAACATAAAGACCTTATAATAGAAATCCAGCGCATGTGGAATGTAAAAACAAAGGTGACGCCAGTTTTAATAGGAGCAACTGGAACTATTTCAAAATCCTTCAGAAAATACTTGAGCAGCGTACCAGGAAAGCACGATATCAAGGAACTACGGAAAACAGCTATATTGGGCACAGCACGCATACTGCGGAAAGTGCTAATGTAGAAGCACAAAAGAGTTTAATATTGCAGACAGCGCTATATGCACCATTAACAGTACGCGCGGAATAGCTGCGACACTGTATACCCTAGAAACGTGGTTTGTTTCAGGTATATAAGTGCGAATACCCTGCATAAAGGGGATGGTGATGATAGTAATAATAAATTTTCGAAGATTAATCCCCAATTTTTTATAACCCGTGTGTCAGTAACAGAGATACATCTCGTTACCGTAGTTACAGTTTTTCTTCTGTTTCTGCACCCAAACGCACCGCCACTATGGTCATGAGATCGCAACCAGTGACGTCACACCTCAGTTTACATGGTTACCGTTTGTTGCTTTGTTAGGTACGTGCTGGCAAGCCGGAGGCTTCTTACCGTGTTTTTTATGTTTGCGTTAGACTGTGTTCCTTGTGATGTACCCTCTGAGGCTGAAGAAACAGTTAAGCATCAGGGGCAATCGATACGATAGTGTGTGTTCTCTGTGAAGTACGGCTAAGGCTGTGAGTAATACGACAGCCCCGTCGTATCGGGCATATGGCTAATGTAAAATAAATTAGTAACCGTGTTTTTTTTTTAGTGGTGAAGGGCCCCACAGCAGACGCTACGGACGCACCGCAGCCTTGAGGCTTATTGTGCAACCCTGTGGTGAAGATGAAGATGATGATTATTTTTTGTCCTTTTCCTAGTAATGGAGCACCGGTGGAATGAAATTGACAGGGGAAAACCGAAGTACTCGGGGAAAAACCTGTCCCAGTGCCACTTTGTCCACCACAAATCCCACATGGACTGACCCCGGGATCGAACCCGGGCCTCCGCGGTGGGAGGCCGGCGGCTAACCGCCTGAGCCATGGCAAGCCCTAGTAACCGTGTTAATCCGATATGTGTTTATATGGCACTTGTGACTGGGATTGGCGTCAGGAATAAGAGCTGAAAATAAGTATGAGGTCGTGAATACACACTGTATGTGTATGTGCGTGCGTGCGTGCGTGCGTGCGGGCGCGCGCGTCTTTTATACCCACGTCCATATTTTTTAATTGTAGGCGGAATATCGGCCAGTGATACTGAGCAGAATTATGGCAGTCATTTGCCGACATTGATCTGCACTTGTTTCTCCTACTGTGTGTGATATAGATCAGTAACTTGTTCTTCTGTAGGTACCTGAACATTGCTGTATTTTGGAATGATTCGTCATTTATTCTCGTATTTTGTCGTGGACTGTCCGCTAATGACATAGCCTGGAATACGTGCCTCCAATAAAATCGACTGAACAATTTCAAATTCATTAAGGTGAAGTCACAAAACACACTCTCAGACACGCACTGTCTCTGCAAGGACGATACCATTGTCCTGTGAAAAATGAATGTAGGCCAACAACGATATTGATGTTAAAGTCGCGTTTGGCTGGTTTGTTTTTGATCTGTTATGACGTGCTACGTTCTTAATCTTGTTTAAAGCTCACAGTAGTGGACTGAAAGTGTTGTCACTGGTGTTGAGATGAGATGAGTAAATGTGGGTCGAGCCCTCACGGTCCCGTTGCACGTAGGCCTTCACAGGCCCTTTGTGCCCCCTCATTAGGTCCAAGTCACAAGAGCCCTGTCCTCCTGAAGAAGTTCCAGATGGACCTTAGACTCAGACCTCTCACATTCTCAGGGTCCAAGAAAAAGGATCCCCAGATAGATATGTCTGAGTGTTGCCAAAGCTTCACACTCACACAGTACATGGGCTGAGGTTTCCTCTCCAGCCCCACATTTCATACACAGGGGACTATCTAACAGCCCCATTGTGTGGAGATGTCTTCTCAGGGTGTTATGCCCAGTAAGGAGGACAGTAACCACCCTGGATTGCGCCCTATTAAAGGACATTAGCGCAGTCCTGGCCGCAGTATTAGGGCCCGAGATCAGCTTTTGAGCCTGTCTCATAGTGCCAACCAGTCCCCGCCATCGTACCAAGTGCTGTCTATCCAACCAGCACTGAATTTTTCTTCTTATGCACTGCCTTGAGACCCCCACAGACCCCCACTCTGGTCCCACAGAGTGAGGAGCAGAGCCCTCCTTTGCGAGTTCATCGGCGATGTCACTGGTGTTATTTTCTGGGTTAGATACTTGGGGTTTGATTCTGGGGCAGACACTATACGTTTTGCCGCCAGGTTCAAGCCGATCGTGGTTTTCTCTAGGTTTGAAATCACATAATTACTGGTAGGTAATTTCCAAACGTTGCAGTGTTCGGAGCATGGAACTGACAGATTTTGTGCATAGACTGTAATATTGGCGTGTACAGAGGGTTGGAGCCACTGTGTGCTGACACGTATGTCTACAGACCTGCTACTTTGCGGAGGGAAAGTTTGTAATTTTTTGTAATATATTTTCACAGTGTATTCCAGTGGTATCTAATAGTGGAACCAACGAAGTATACAAATTCGTAGGGAAAAAATAATTGGATTTTTTTTTTTATATTTTAAAGTGGGTCCCTCGAGGCTGGCCATTAAGGTCGAATCATGTAGGAGGAGTTAGAAAAACTGTATTTATGATCTGCAAATTTTTGTACTGTGCTGGTTGCATTATTAAGTTTGTACAAATTTGTCACGTTCGTTAGGTTTATAGACTTTAGATTTTAGTTGTTTAACCCTTTAAAGACAAAGCATATCTGTTTTATATAAGGACTCAGTACGTACCGCGCTGTAAACACTCTCCACTTCGGTTATAAAAACCAATCTCTTAATGTTTTATAAGGCAGAAGTTGCTGTTTGTTCTGAGACCCGTACAAAACACATAAACGCAATGTGGGCACCACGTAGAATTTTTTAATGTTAAACCTGGTGGTACGTAAAGTTACCGCTAGGCTTTAAAAGGTTGATGTAAAGCGCTGATTTCCTTACCAGTTATTTTACACTCGGTCAAAGAATTTGTGATTTAAGGCGTATCAGGATGAATAGGCCTCTATGGACTGCCGGCTTCCAGTCACAACCAACGGCACTAAATGAAACAATAATAATCGACAATATTTAAAACCATAACACCACGATATCCGCTGCTGCGGGTACACCTGCATCGCCGACTCTCTCCCACTACCATGTTTTTTGATCGTATCTCATCTTGTCTATTTTATACATTTTCAAAGTTACTTCTGGCGAGTTAAAAATAAAATAAAATTTTCTTCTCACCCTTCTTAACGATTATTACGCCTTAGACCTGGTGATGGCAAAATAATTATGTGGAATAGAGTCCTTATGAAGCTGATAGTCGCTGTGTTCGTCAAGACATTCAAGGTTCGCTGCTGTGTTTACAAGTGCGTGACGCTCTCTCCTATTCTAAAACAGCCCACAACCTGTACGGAATTTTTACTCTTCGTCTTAACCTTTTAAAGCCTAGCGGTAACTTTACATACGACCAGGTTTAACATTAAAAATTTCTACGTGGTGCCCACATTGCGTTTATGTGTTTTGTAGGGATCTCAGAACAAACAGCAACTTTTGCCTTACAAAACATTAAGAGATTGGTTTTTATAACCGAAGTGGAGAGTGTTTACAGCGCGGTACGCACTGAGTCCTTATATAAAACAGATACGCTTCGTCTTTAAAGGGCTAATATTATTTTGTCACTACGCCTAGGCATTCCAGATGGTATATTTCCTCTGGATTTTCCAAATCGCATTGGTGAGTGTATATTTTTAGTGTCTTACGTTGTCGTCATTATCACCACCACAACGATAATGATGATAAACTGTAACACTTACCTTGATTTTTTTGACGTCTCCGTTAGCGTATTTTTCAATCTCACAGAAATATAGTTGGTACTGACTGATATTTTTGTGAGACTTACCTTTTGCTGGTATTCCGTTGTCCATACAATCTATCTGCTGGGGTATTCCAAAGCAAGTATCGTATAAGTTGTATTGATTTTGAAAATCTTGATGCCCGGAAACTGATTTCGGTTGCTGTTTAGGTAACGTTAATCCTGCCTTTGTACTGAATCAGTGTTGTTAAGGTATCAAACGGACGTGACGATTATTGCCGTTCTCAAAAAATTTATTTTCTTGAAATATTATTTGAATACATTTCACACATTTACTCCCAAGTTTTCGTAAAATGTTTCTTAAATGCGATTGAATGTTGTGGTGTAAAGGAAACTTTTTCCTTTTTTTTTTATTAGTTGTCTATCCTATATTTTGTTTTAGAAGAAAATCTCATTTCCAATTTTTGGCCGTTTTAATTTTAGGAACATAGGCTGTAGCATATGTCACATAAGCATTTAGAAAATGTGACTTTGTCGAAAGTTATGGAGTGGGGTTTGTAGTGAGGAGATTGGTGCTGTGCACTGACGCTGTATCCTCGTCATACAGCGTCAGTGCACATGCGCCGCTGTTTATTGCTGATGCGAACCCATCTGCCGTTCCCGTAACATCGCCTTGCTTCTGCCAGCGCAGCTGCAATTGCTAATGCTGTGCTTTTGTTCTTCTTTCTGTCTTAGCCGAGATCGTTCAAGCGTGACGTAATTGACGTCCTGTGTGCTGCGAGTCCTGTAATCAAGCCCGGACCGTGATATTATTGTGTCCTTGTTGAGTGTCTTATCGTAGCTCATTCATAATGCATCATTTCCTTGCAAGAGTCTTGCAACAGCAATCGAGAATGCAGCTAAACGTATGAAATCAGTTCTAAACCCTTGACATTCAATTTTTTTTGGCATCGGGAAGAAAACTCATCATCTTTCGCTACAAGACGTCTCCCTCGAAAAATTGATTTTCATATTTAGAAGTTAAGTAACACAGACCTACTGTATATATTTACCACCACCATAACCACCACCACCACCACCACCACCACCACCATAACACCACCACCACTATAACCACGACCACCACCATAACCACCACCACCACCACATTACTACCACCACCATCATGACTACGGTGAATACCACCACCACCATCACCACCATAACCACCACCACCATAACCACCACCACCACATTACTACCACCACCATCATGACTACGGTGAATACCACCACCACCACCACATTACTCCCACCACCATCATGACTACGGTGAATACCACCACCACCACCATAACCACCACCACCACCACCACCACATTACTACCACCACCATCATGACTACGGTGAATACCACCACCACCACCACCACCAGTACTGTTACGTCTACAGCGACTTCTATGACAGAACTGCTACTCTGCAGCTGCTGCTGCTACTACTACTTCTACTTCTACTACTACTACTACTACTACTACTACTACTACTAATAATAATAATAATAATAACAGTAATAACGATAAACACAGGACTACATGCTTGATCCACAAACCAGTGTACAGTACAAAATTTCACGGTGATTACAGGGTTACCGCCTTTGAACCAATTTCTCACCAATGTTATATTTTTAACGTAAAGAAGACAAGGAATAAATAATGTATGCTTTTAGTTTAAGACACTTATGTGGTAATTTCTGGCAGATAATTTCCTAGCTCGGACTGCCCGTGTGATCAGATGTCCCTGTACGAATACAGAAGAGAGTGTTTTGACTGCCGTTGATGGAATCGCATCTTACCTTATATGGCCAAAATTGGACTTGTGAGTTAGTTTTTGTGTCCGTGTTTTGAATCCCTCGCGGCCGTCTTCTTGCTGCGTGATGAAATCCCTTCTTTGAAATCAGCAGAGTCAGTGTTCCTGTATGTTGTTATGTTGCCTTGACTGCACTGAAATATAGCTAGAATCGTTCTTCAGAACTTCTCAGTAGAAGCTTCTGGCCTTAATAATGTGTGTCTGCAAAAGAGACAAAGACATGAACAGACACAATTTATTTCCTAAAGAAGGACATGCAAGATTTAACAAGGTTTGAATCAAGTATGTCTTTTGTTAACATCAATGCTGCGCTGTATCTCGCAAACCGTGTCACCTTTACTTTATAACACTCAGTGGATTTATACAAATACTGAACTCTTATTGTCTGTACATCTTTTGAGCAGCTGATTCGTAATTTATTTAACGATGCTGTACCACGTGTAGATATCCAGTGAGGTGGTATGTGTCATTTACTTACGGATGAGATGCGTGTGCATCTAAGGTGAAATTGAAATTTACAGGAATGTAATTATTGTAAACAGGGACCTGAGTCGCCCGGGCGACAAAATTTTATACAGTGGCGCCTACTATTTGCGATTCCTCATTATGGAACATGCTTCATGTCACCCTTCTGGCGCCTAGAATTCTTAGGTGTCCTCTACGTAATTGAAAAATTTTTGCATGGTTGGTCGTGGCTGGTTTCCGAGAGTTGTCCCCGCCTTTCTTCTGGAGTGATAGATCTGCTTTAATGTTACCCTCTCATTTTCGATGTCTTTTCAATTGCCCGATGAAATCCACACTGACAGTCCCCACCAGTTTCCTCTACATGCCGGATTAACTTTGAGAGAAGTATTTTTAATAAAGTTGTGTATGTAGTTAATGGCAGTGACATGTGTCTATAATCAATGCAGTCAGTTTTATACCGCCTTTACCAATGCGTAAAGTAATGTTGCTTTCATATTTTGGGAAGTTATTCTTTATTTGAAACATTTAATGTATTTGTGGATCTTACAGTGTATTTTTACTAACCCTTTTAATCGTTTCTGCCGAAATTTGATCAATACTGCAGGTTTGTATCTTTTTAAATTTGCAGTAGGAATCTCAGCTTGATAGGTGCCAGACCCAGATACTGTTGGCACTGCTGTGTATATATATATATATTTCATTCCGCCTTACGTAATTTGGCTTGAGGGATATTCAAAGTCTCCATAGAATAGTCCTTTCTTCAATTATTTAGCCTCTTGCTTCTTTAAATAGGTACGTGTCAGTTGCACGTATAGATTAAAACTTACATTTTATTATCAGTTGATTACAACTAACGTCACCCGACAGCATACGTGTTTTAAACCGTACCGACATAGTTAATTCGCGGTATGTAATCGACTTTACCTGAATCGATTTCTCTATTAATAGTCACGCTTGTATTAAAAGAACGGTAAAACGACAGTCCAGTAAGAAAGGCCGAAGATCGTAGGTCACGTTCCAAAATCGATGCATTAAAATTTCTCCACTCCATATGGTTTTTCTTTTGGCATGCCAAACTAAAAACTTTTGTCAAGACAGCTATGTGAAAGTTTGATGCCCTAAAAGTTAAACACTCTTTATATAACACTTATAAAAAATTCAAGCCTGTGTTTAAACTACCTGTCTCTCTCGGTTGCTGAAGAAGTTAAGAATCCTGCCGAGGACTATACGAGGACTCTGTCCTTATATCTAACGACGCTTTTTTGTGATTAAGTCACACCCAGATTACCATGGTTACGACAGACATAAACAAATGACAGGCATTATAATGGTGACGATAGAGCTGTTTATTCGTAACTTGATAGTTTAATACATGGTCATAAATAATTATAGTGACTTTAAAACGAAAGCTGTTGAATGTTTATACAGGGTGATTTTATGGCGTGCACTAATGGAAACTTACCAGAACGTATAAGAATCGATTAAATATTTGCAAATCTTGGAGTCAGTCTGTGATTGAGTGAAGGCTCTTCGTGCAGAGACAGAGAGAAGTCTATAATAATTTGAAGTTGCGATATTTAATTCACGTAGATTTGTTGTGTATTTTAGTGCCGATAACATTAAGCAAAGCGATCGTGCCATTAAATATCCACACCATTACACTATTCATGATCGTGTGTTGGTTCCATTTTCCTTCCCCGTAAGTAATAATGCCCTGCTGCTTAAATCCAATAGCACGTGCTCAGCATTTCGACTAGGAAATTACTGCTGAAAGCAAAGCCTGCCTGCCACACCCACCACTCACCAGACAGTACTGCTGCCCCCTTAGCTGTCACATCGCAATCTCTCTGATATTTAATACTCTTACTGACTCCATGGAACACGGACTGTTCCTAGGCTCGTCTGCATAACCGCAAGGAGTTCCTATTAGCTTTGTCTTGTCCGTCTGTCCGTCCGCATGTATAAGTGCGGCTTGCACTGGACGGATTTCCGTGAAATTTGATATTGGGGGACTTATATGAAAATATGTTGAGAAAATCCAAATTTGTTTAACATCGGACACAAATATCGTGCACTTTACATGAAGACCTCAGTGCGTTTTATTGTTGCTGGCGACATAAATTCGCCATAAACACATTTTTATGCAACAGCCAATATTTTTGTCTTAGTGACATTAGGTCAATAATACCCACAACGCATTGTTGCGTTTCTGTTGCAACAATGGTTACGCGAACGCCACACAGCGTTACTTTGTATGCACATTGCCAATCTCGTTGAAATCTGAATTCTTTATGGTATGGTTATAAGACAGTTTAATTTTATTCCTGTCGTCGATTACCTGGCAAAGAAATTCTCGTAGCTTTATGCAATCTGAATATTCATCAGCATGTTCGCCACAGTACCAACTGCTCTCTGTTCTTAGGCATTTGAATGTTGCTTACCACCCCTCAGTCCATTTATTTAAATGCAGTGTAATGTTATCAGTTTATGCCTGCGTCTAAGAAATGAAATCTTCACTTCAAACGTGAAGCTTTTCAACAACCTCAGTGCAGTGTAGACCCTCGAATGAACGGACTAATGGGAGGAGTGGGTGGTTCGATAACGCCGATTGTCCAGTACTTCCGAATTGTGTGTGTGTGTGTGCGTGCGTGCGTGCGTGCGTGTGTATACACATATAGCCTAAAATGTCGCCAAAACAATACTACAGTGCTGTATATATAACGCTAATGCATACACATAATACTGTACACAACTCTCCTGTTAGCACTATCACTTTGCCCGGAAGCCGTCGTTAATTGTAATTTAATAAATTTCAGATAAACATAATAAATCCACGATCCAGGTCATGAAAAGAGCAATACACTACCACCTCGACGCCAGTGTCAGCAAAGACTGGACGCGCGTCTGTGTCCGCCACGTAGCGGCCGCTTCGCTAATTAACAGTCAAGTCCGCTAATTTCACGTATTCCCACTGCGGACGAAAATTTCGGAACCAACCGATCTCATGCGTTATTTCCGAAATCCGTACATAAGCGGTCTACAGTATTTCACATTGCCACCAACTTCTTGCGCTTTGGTACAGCACAGTTTGATTCTCTTGTACCAAACGCACTTAACCTTCAGTGCACATCAGACAGCTTAGCAGTTTATTTTTTTTTCTAAGTTTACTTTTTAGTGGAAATAATATTATTATGCTGTTATTTATTGTTACTGTTCATGACTTGTTTCCAGAATGTTAATCTGTTACATTCTCCATTGAAACGTAACAGACGACTCACAGCCATACATAAAACAAAAGCACAAGAGCGTAATTAAAATAAGTAATGCATGCATGCATTCATATGAAACTTTGTAATGATGCACGATTCTGTGTCCAGTGAGGCAATTGAACTGAACATTTTAATGTACAGCTACGTGGGAGAGTTTGAGAAACTTCCAGATAAATACACTCGTATATATGTCTAAAATTATGATTTCTCTTTTGTTCCAGGTAAGTTGTCTTCATGAAAACTAATCCTGATTTTGCTGAAAGCATCAAGTAGTGTGCAGGTAATAACGGAAAATTGCTTGTTTCAGTGTAGACATGCATGATATGTGACACTAATGCTGAGTACTGTTTGGTGTGGTAGTTTCATGTGATGTTTGTGGTGCAAGACCGGAAGTTTGGAAAGAGTAACTTTTTAATGTAAATGTTGAAAAGTAGAGGATAAATGTAGGAAATGAAGGCAGTGAAAGTAGCGCGGAACTTCTCGAAGATTTTCAAACTATTTTTTCGGCGCCGTGTTTATTTCCAAACCTTTTCCATATGAAATGAAGCAGCATAGTAAGTGGTGAAAATACTTCGAATTTGTTATAACATTTAGTGGAACAATTGCGATATACTGCGAAGAATATAATACTATTTTTTCTTTCGAAATAGTTAATAAGTTGCAAATATTTGTTTTTAGTGTTTTGTTTTATATTTTCAAACAAATTCTCAGTTTTAAGTCGGATTAAATATGTATTTTTAAGACCGTTAGAAACACGTGTATTTTTGTACGACAGTGGCCAAGGGTTTTTGTTAGCATAATCCTCAGGGCTGTGTTTCATATGTGTCTAATACTCCGATGTGAGGAAGATGTAAGAAGTATTTCCTTCAGCAGGAACTTAGCGGGAGGGTGCGTGCTCCTCACAGCCGAAGTCGAAACGGCGATGGAGGGAAATACCCACCCTGTGCGGGAGTCTTCCAGCGCCTAGCCACTTTCTTTAGACACATACATAGCTGTCGTGGTTCAGTTTTATAGTTACTAAATTAGCTCTTTGGATCAGTAGTAGTTTTTTAGAAACCGATAGTTTCTTTAATGATAAGGATATTTTACGTGTTAAGGGACTCAAGAAACTATCAGTGCTTTGCCAAGAGCCCGTCAGTGAACCAAGATCTGGTTCTTATTGACCTTTTAAAGCCTAGCGGTAACTTTACACACGACCAGGTTTAACATTAAAAAATTCTATGTGGTGCCCACATTGCGTTTATGTGTTTTGTTTGGATCTCAGAACAAACAGCAACTTTTGCCTTATAAAACATTAAGAGATTGGTTTTTATAACCGAAATGGAGAGTGTTTACAGCGCGGTACGCACTGAGTCCTTATATAAAACAGATACACTTCTCTTTAAAGGGTTAATCCATTTCAAATCCCCAGACTCTTAACATGTAACATTTTCTTCTCACCTGACCCTCGGTTTGCCAAACGACCCCTTCTTTTCACTTCTTTGACTGAATTCTCGTACTGCCTTACCGACATTCGTTCGCTGTATGTTCCTACTATTCCAAACTTCTTTATCTAATCACCGTAACAATACTTGATGAACACATCGTGTAATTTTCTCAATTATTCTGTTTCTGATTCTCTCTTGTATCAAAATAATCTATCAGTTTGCTGTCTCAAACGCAATTAATTATACACGTCCCTCAGGGTGCGTTCAAGTTTCACGCTTGTGTAAATTAAGAATATAATTGATATACTGCATTAGTCGCGGCAGTAAAATGTCAAAAAATATATTTATCAGTAGAAATGCTGTACTACAAAGGCACACTTCTTGTCATGTGATCCAGTATTTGTAACAAAGATATCTCTTCTGACCAAACATTATGGAAACACTGTGGAAGTGTTACGGAAGCTGGGATCAAAGCCAGACTACACGGTGCCTTATCCAAGAATACAATAATATGATTTGCTCCTAATATATTCCTGAATATGATACCAATTTTTACTGTACTTCCCGAAAATATTAATGTATAAGAATGCGTGATTTGCTTCATGATTTTTCGAAACAGACATTCGGCTCGGTTAGACAGGTTGCGCACCCAGCTTGCCTTACATTTAACCCACATCGATCCGCCTCGTTGTTCAGTGTGCAAGAAATGTGTGTTGATCCGTACATTACCTGACGTTTGTCGTGGACTAAAGTGCCGTCTTCATCCTATCCCACCGTCTCGTCTTCAGCATACAAAGAAGACACTTCTCAGGATAGCAAAACGCAGGAGATAAGCCGTAGAAAGCTGTGCGAGAAAAAGGTCCGCCTGCTGCTGTGACAACCAGCAACACACCGGCTGCAGCAAGGCATTGTGGGTACTGAGGTAGTAGCGTTAACGGATAATCAGACGCGCCTTGTGGTGGGGTTAGGGTAATATAGATGCGGTAATCCAAGACATATTTCATCGTGACAAATGGTGAAGTAATTACAGTACTGGTTATTAATTCGTTATTTCTTTATAGCTGACGTTCGGCGTCGTGTCACCGTTTATATTTTTCGTTTTCTAGTTTTTGTTAGTTTATATAACACCAGGTTTAACATTCGAAAATTCTGGAGCCTTACCTTCTTCCGTACACCTTCGTGGGGTGGTACTTAAGCGCAGTAAAGCTTTGACTTTTTACGTTATGTGGTTACTTTCCTGTGTTTGTATGAATCACTTTCTTGTAATACGTTTTATGTAAATATGTTCAGCCGCAGAACGATTTTTTAAAGTTATTGTATATTTATTGATGTCCGTGTTCTGTGTCGACTGGATGTCTCCTTTGCAGTGATGCTGGTGTTGTAGGTGCTACTGCGATTGTATCATACATCGTTGTCAGTTGACACAGTGCAGGTAACACACAGCGTAACTGCAATTAACAGGCGTTGTAACCAAGGAAGCCGCAAATTTGTTAACGCTGAACTTATTGCAGTTTTAATTTATTTTTTTGTTTCTGCACGGGGCCTGTTATGTGATGAGTTTGAGACCACACAGTGCAGTGGAAGCGTGTTGCCACATGGGCTTAATTAAGGAATTGCAGTGGGCTCTTCATAACTTCTAATGCTTCGCGTTGTATCTGTATAACCATTTGTAGCAGTTCCAATTACATGAATTACACGTATCCTTCTGACAGTGATATTGGATAAGTAGGGTAACTCAATTATTTCATACGTGAAATTATCTTATAATTTACAGCGTTCTGTAGTAACTTTCTTTGGGAATCAGTCTCTCATTGCAGTTCACTATTGGAATCTAGGCGGTTATGGCGAACTTTCTGACTCCTATCAATTTGCAGATCGTCGCCTCACCTAACACTTCCACCGTCTAAGTCTAATAGACACAATTCCGAAGCGATTACCATCAGTCACGCACGTGGCCCTTACTGAACACTCTGTCTGAGTCACTGAAAAACGTAGTATATAGAGAGAAGGGAGATCATCTTCGATCAGTCGATTTGTCTGTGTTCGACCCAGACATGTGACAAGAAACCAGTAGCCCCGCCGTCTGGTTTTCGTAGATGGTCTGCCGACCTGCCCTTTTGTGTGCTTTCCTCATAACATTTCCAGATGCGATTTTGAACGGATTTTATTGAGACGTCGTCGATACCATCCGGCGTTACAAAATGAGAACTACAATGTGAGGTCTGATTCTACACACGCCCACGCATGCGCGCGCGCACACACTTTCTACTGCTTTGTAGGTGGCGGAGTCTGTGAGGAGTTGTTAATGTCTCAGATAGTGGATTGTTCTTCTTTAATTTTGAGTAGTAAACTGTATTTCACGAGATTGCTGGCGTTTCTGGATATAAATATTCTCTTTCTAGCTACATCCTTCCATGTTTCGTACGAGCATTTATGAATTCATTGCACAACGGCGTGGGTCTTTGTATACGCAGTGAGTAGTCAGTCAGGACGTCGCCGTCTGGCAGTCTGGACGAACTGTTTACTGCTGCACCAGGCAGATCCTTTTTCATTCTACATTTCAAGTGGCAGTTAATGTTATTATTATTATTATTATTGTATCATTATTTAAGACGAAAAACTAATCTAGCAACTGAACAGTGTGAGTGGAGTTATAAATGTATTCACTCTTCGTTACCAAGTGGCTGCAAGTACATTACAAGAAGATTATTCAACTTTTTTTGTTATTGAAGAACCATTGTAATTGGTGAATTCTAAATGGTTTGAAATTAAATATGTATCAGGTCTTATAATTCGCTTGGTGATGGCTTAACACAGGATTAGTTCCGGGTTGAATCTTTATGTCTGCACAGACACTGCATTTTAGTCACCTGCACTACCCTGCAAATGGTGACAAACTGTTGAAGTAGTGTGTAGTTTTAATTAGGTGAAGGAATATCCATTTGACGAAAGAAGGTTTAAGTGTCAGAGGGAATAAACTACGTGGAGTTTGCGGGACGGTAGGAGGAACGCGGAGAAGGGAAGTATTGTGAAGCAAACAAATCACATATTGAGTCATGCCAATGATTTGCGGAGTTACAGAAGTGAAGATTAAATTAATGTGTCGGTCTGTTAAAGAAATATACGTGAGTAATATTAGTGGCTGGAATTATATTTGCAGAATTTAAGGGTCAGTTATTTAGTTAAGGGAAATACAGGATGCGAAACGAATTAGGTGTGTATGTTTTGAAAGAACAAGCAGAGAAACGTGAAGGAGGTTGATACGAACACATTTAATGGTGAAAAGACATGCCTAATGGGTAGTGTTAGATTACAAAGGGAAGGACTCAACTGTATGAAGACCCAAAGGAAGATGGAAAAATGTAGTTATTGGAAAGGAAAGGACACTGTACGAGGAGACCAAAGGAAGATGGAACGAGGAGTTTATTGAAAAGGATACAGGTGCAGCAAGACCCAAAGCAAGATGGATAGTTGTTTCCATCGAAGTGGAAAGGAACAGAGAGCTGTGAAACTGAAGAACACTGTGTTTGCTAGCATTACTGTAGGTACTGTTTTGAATGGGGGGGGGGGGGGCCCCGGCCGCAGTTGCACACTGCGCTACAAACCGGCAGGTCGCGGGTTCAATTCCCGATGGTGTCAGTGGATTTTTTCATTGGCATAATCCAGTCGGTCGCACTATGGCCCTGGGATCGACTCAGCCTCTAACAGAAATGAATACCAGGAATATTTCCTGGGAGGTAAAGGCGGCCGGTGCTTATGGCTGACAACCTACCTCCTTCATGTGCCGACTGTCCGGAAATCTGGGAGCCTCGACCTCCTGAAACCCTGTGGGCCTGTCCAGGCCTGTAATGGGACTGCTTTACCTTCTTTTTTTACTATTGTGAATACCTTACAGTGGTTACACCAGAAGCAAGGTACTTAGAAGCAGATGTTCGAGTAATTACATTTTATTTGTTGCACACATATTTTGTACCATCATAACGTTTAGACCGAACATCCGGGTTGTGTTTAGCGTACCTGCTTCATATTGACGGGATCCCCGTCTGCATCTTGATCTAAAAAGCTTCGCATTTTCCCCAGCCTTTGCGAGAACATAGGGCTAAAGACAACGGCCGATTTCTGCCGCACGCTTTGTGGTTTGTCGTTTGTAGTTGTTCCATATTTCAACGGGCCAAAGCTTGTGCAATTCAAAAGCATTTCTTATAAACCCAAGAATTGGATTAATTATAATTTTGGTGAAATTAGGAATGAAATCGTGTCGGATATATCGTAGTTTATTCAAACTGACAAATTTTACTGTTTGAGCCTGAAGATGTATTTCGAGCCCTCGAAATTTCGGGAAACACTCGCGTCAAAGCGTGCTTTCACATCACAGAAGACGTGTATCTTAGTAACACTGTTATGGGGACCTGCAGTCTCTCACATCCCGACCACAGTGTGATGTCCCTCTAATGTGCGTGATGTGGTCCACTGCCGCTAGATGTCTCGTATTTCAGGCAAAATTGCAAACCGTCAGCTTAGCCGTGTTTGCCACACCGCTATGTCCCTGCGTTGTACGGTGCTTCGAGCGTATGTTTTGTGATTGCCTGTGGGAACATCTGTATATTAGATGTACACTGTCGTAATATTTTTATTGTCCAACGTCGTGGGCTTTATGTGTCGGTTATACCAACAGAATGTGCTAAAGAGCATCAGGTACGAAACGGTCTTGAATATTTTTGTGTGATGAGAGGAAAATGATGTAATTAATTCCTGCTGTGTGGTTACCCATACACAGAATGCACAGTGTGTAGGTCGCCTATAATCCAAGTGTTTCTGGTCACTTCTGACAATAATACGTTCTATTTAATTTGCTACAATCCTAACTCAGAACGTAGAATGAGGGTATTTGAGAACGAAGTAACAAAGAAGATATCCGGGTTTGAAAGTCACGAAGTAAGATATATTTTGTCAGTGACACAACAGTCCGTAGTGGGCCAGGGCCTCCCCATTGTCGAGGCTGCACGATCACACTCAGACCCACTAAAGTCGGTAGGACTCCTATGGACGAGTGATCAACCCGACGCAGAGGCCTCTACCTGAAAACACACAACACTCACAAAAGACAGACATCCATGTCCCCGATGGGATTCGAACCCGCAATCCCAGCAAGCGAACGGCCGCAGACCCACGCCTTAGTCCTCGCGGCGACTGCGGTCGGCAGTGTATCTTTCTTTACCACGAGCTGATGCAGTGTGCCACACGCACCTGACATCGTACAGCAATTTCATTTAACCCTTTAAAGACGAAGCGTATCTGCTTTATATAAGGACTCAGTGCGTACCGCGCTGTAAACACTCCATTTCGGTTATAAAAACCAGTCTCTTAATGTTTTATAAGGCAAAAGTTGCTGTTTGTTCTGAGATCCGTACAAAACACATAAACGCAATGTGGGCACCACGTAGAATTTTTTAATGTTAAACCTGGTGGTACGTAAAGTTACCGCTAGGCTTTAAAAGGTTAATAGTCGGTAGTCACTCGGCTTGTGAAGAAATTGGCTGCTGACGTTGACCTTCGTGTTTCTTCATAAATTCCCGCAATCGACTTACACCGAGCTCCTATCATGTCCTGTTCGTCTAACCAATTTTAACATCGTCTTCTCATCTAGGCTATTGCTATATATAGGAAGCTGAATTTTGCCTGCAGGTTTTCTTATTAAAATTTTGTGTGTATTAACTACATCTGCATTCCTTATACCCCTCCCTTCATCTTACCCCTCTCCTCTTAAGTTCTTTATTAAAGAGTAACAGTGACAAAGCTCCGCATGAAAGTATGCAAGTTTCTTCGTCCGCCGTCCCATAGCCTTGCATTTTACGGATGGCTCGTTCTTTGATCATCATTATTTAAATCACAAATTATGACTAATGTTTGTTAATTCTAAGTTATTGTGTGCCAGTGGTTGTTAAATGTGCTGTGGTGTTTCAGGACAAATATTTGAAATCCAGCAATACCCTTCGTGGCAGGAGATATGGTGGAATGTTTTATGTCATATTCCAGAATTTGTGTGCGTATTTAGCTCGATTTCGCTGCAAACTGTATATTTGTGTACTGCAACTGTAATATTGGTAGTTTATGCCATCGATGTTGTATTGAATTTGGTTCAGCGTACATCAATGATCAGCTGACCATATTTGCAGTACTACACAACTTCTTTCGAAACAGCATCGGTATAATAACTGACAAATGATCTTTAACAATAAAATTCCCGTAGAGCTGTTAGGCGTGACTGTTTGTCAGTAAGGTGTCTGAGTGCTGGCTGGGTTGATTTCTGATAAGGATACTATTAATGGGAATAAGGCGGCTGGAGCGTGAATTTGACCAATAATATCCAATTATGACCTCTGTGTAAAATGCGCGCTTGTTTGCGTCTATGTGCCATGTTACACCTACACATCATGACAAGTAGCATAGGACAGTCCCCAGTAATTCTGGAAACATGCCGATGTGTGGTGATCCAAATTGCTTGTATGCGATCGGTTGACGTGTAACCTATCCACCCGTACGCTCTGCCTGTTTACGTTTGACACACACAACGCAGTATGAAATAATAATGTGACAATGGGATAAATAAATAAACAATTGAACACACATGCCTCAGGCATACATATGAGCTGACGTGTGTGAATTCCCAGTTGTTCCCATCTGTGAATCACCTGTGATCTGTTGACATAATTGGCACTGTTTACGGGAACAAAAAAGGTTCCGTTTCAGGGGGTCGGACAAATTTAACCTAGCAAATCGTAATAGTCGGATGTCCTACGTCTTAGCCGACAGGCGGTAGTGCTGACGGCGCTTTCTGGGTGCCGACGTTCGTGCTTTCGCTTGATTCTCTATATAAGGCCAGCAAAATTCTTTGTGTGATCTTCAGCATTATGAAACTCTGTTTAAAAGATCTACACCCGAAACTTTGTGCAGTTGTTCGATAAATTTCATTGAATTCCCCAGTGGTTTTGCATTGTAGTAAAGTAATTGTTGTCGCAAGCGGTGACGATTTTGACTGGTGATCGGGAGGTGCCAGGCTCGAATCGTGCTCAGTATATCGGCTATCCTGTCTCACGTTTCTTCAGTCTGTGCTAAAATTGCTAGGATATGGCCTCAAGCTCTACCATTGCACCTTTTCTTCACACAGAAATTTATTTTTCGTTATTAATCATCATTCGACGCTGTAGTTACTAACGACGTCGTGGAATAAATAAATGAATGAATAAATAAATAAATAAATAAATAAATAAATAAAAGTACAGGTATATAACCCAAATATTATGGAAGCAAAACAAAGAATATGGTATAAAATAGAACAGTAGGGAAGAATTGCTAATCATGAATGTCATGAGTAATGCTTTGAAACCTACGACTAACCTGAATCATGTTCAAGCATTCAGCTCGTACCGCACAGTAAACACACTACATCTCGGGTTTAAATACTGGTCAGTTAGTGCTGTATAGGGAAATAGCCGTTGTTCGGTTCCGTATATAACACTCAAATACTGGGCGCAAGGTAGAGTTTTTGAACGTTAAACCTGGTGGTACGTAAAACAACCGCTGGGATTTGAAGGTTTAAATAAAGGACAATGAAATCAGCATGACAGGCGTTGGAGATGAGGAGTGCGTAACAAGTTTTAATCGGGAACTTTCATATGAAGAGAGAACTTCGGAGGTGTGGCAATCACTCGAGTGATAATATTAAAATGAATTTTAAGAGACGGCGTGGACACCTTCGAGCAGTCTCGGAATAGCGTCCGGTGGCCGGCTGTACAGAAAGCCATCGGGTATATAAAAACCGATAATTGATATGCGGTAATATACACAACTTTTCAGTTATGTATAAATCCGAATCAGAAGAAAGTTTCATTGTGGATACATATGTTTTGTTCAAACTGGGTTTATGCTAAGAAAGTGAAAGAAGCATACGTTATGAAATAGAATAACAAAAGAACAGGAACTGCACACGTGAGAATTTTTAGTTCGCTGCTGGAAAAAAACTTTAAAGGAAGGGACTACAAAATGGAACGAGAAGCAGACTAGGAACTACAAACACAGTTGACGACATAAAAATGTATAAGTTAAATTGGAGGCACCATGTACACAAAATTCTAGAATACGGAATCCTTAGAATGAAGGGGACTTACCCATGTGTTCCCAGGGAATAAAGAGATATAGGGAGATCCTGGGGTAGTTGCAAAGTCTAATTTAACTTCTCAACCTCGTATCTCGCTTTGAAGCACTCACTTCGTGTGGAAGTTTAAGGATATGCAGAAGACGTTTTCAGTAACAAAGGTATCCCCACAAGGTACTGTTTGTTGTTTAAATGTTGCAGAAAGCTTGCTGTGAGTCGATCATCACCAGCATGTCAAAGTATATTACGTAAAGCCTCATCATGTAGTCTTATTATTTATCAAAGGTCACCGTAGAAGCATATCGGCTGACATATTGATTGGCTATTGTACAAAGCGAAAGAAGAAAATCCCTAAGCTTACTGATTTACCTGCAGCTTTCGAATTATTATCGGCAGTCTGACGTTGGAAATATATTGAATAATTCAGCACTGCTTATATTTGTGCAGTTCAGTACAGTATAGAATCAGTCCAGCTGTGGTTTCTCACCGCTGTAAAGCATATTTTAAGTTGTTTAGAGTGCATTGCGGGAGTGGAGAAGACTACATAACGAGGAACTTAACGATCTATACTCATCACCAAATATTATTCGGTTAATCAAATCGAGGAGAATGAGATGGGCGGGGCATGTAGGACTTACGGAGAAAAGAGAGGTGCATACAGGATTTTGGTAGGGAGACCTGAGGGAAGTCGACCACTTGGGAGACCCAGGCGTAGATGGGAGCATAATATTAAAATGGATCTTCAAGAAGTGTTGTGGAGGTCATGGACTGGATTGAGCTGGCTCAGGATAGGAACAGGTGGCGGGCTGTTGTGAATGCGGTAATGAACCTCCGGGTTCCATAAACTGCGGGGAATTTCTTAACTAGCTGAGAAACTGTTAGCTTCACAGGAACGCCGCTGCTCCAGGCAGTTAAAGTACATTACGTATATAATGTCAGATGCAGGCGGGGTAGCGTAGTTTTGATAGGGACCGGGCTACGGACTGGACTGTCTGGGTTCGAATCCTGCCTATCCCAGTGGCCGCGCGGTCTAAGGCATGGGTCTTCGGCCTTTCGCTTCCTGAGATTGTGGGTTGGAATCCCACCGGGAGCATGGATGTTTGTGTTGTATTTGTTATGTAAGAACAGCAGTATGGAACATAAGTGACATGAAGACGGATGGGAGGATTTAAAATTACAAAATGGATCAAAGAAAAAAATCCTGGTAGGAGCAAGAGATTCTTCTATTCCCCGAAAACCTCCAGGCAGGCTGTGGGTCCCACTCACCCTCCTAGTCTGTGCGTACCGGGGTTCATTTCCAGAATAAAAGCGGCTGGGATGTGCAGTTAACCACTCCCTTGTGGTGCCGAGGTTAAGAATGAATGGAGCCATAGTCTGATTTTCCTGTTTGCGTTCGTGGCATGGAGACAGAAAATTTTACCTTTATGTATAATGCGGTATTTGAGATTCTCACAGCGGTTCTGACGAAGAGTCTTGCTTGCTGCAAGCTCGTCCGAGACGGTGGTATTTATCAATATTTGCGACATCAAAATCGGAAGGCTTTTATATTTTAAACACGTAAAACCTAATTGGAACAGCATTGTTCTCGGTCTGATTGTTGGTCCCGCCTTCTTCTCCGAAGCGAGTAGAAATGAAATGCAGTACTTCCAGCCTCTACATTTCGCGCCGCTGTCACGTCGTTGTTTTCTATTGTAAACTTTAACAAGAGGTCCGAGGTAGCTCAGGTGGTATAGTGTTTAGGATGCATACTGGACTACCGAAAGATCGTGGTTCGATAATTTTTTTTATTTAACCTTTCAAAACCTAGCAGTAAGATTACTTACCACCAGGTTTAGCATTAAAAAATTCTACGTGGTGCCCACATTGCGTTTATGTGTTTTGTACGGATCTCAGAACAAACAGCAACTTTTGCCTTATAAAACATTAAGAGACTGGTTTTTATAACCGAAGTGGAGAGTGTTTACAGCGCGTTACGCACTGAGTCCTTATATAAAACAGATACGCTTCGTCTTTAAAGGGTTAAACTTACAGATCTGTTCTGAGGCCAAACCGCCTTTTATTCATAGCATAAGGAAGTTTAAAGCTCAAAGTATCTATGCTTAACGAACGAGTTTTAAAGAAAGCCCTTTTTTCCTTTAATTTTTGAGTTAGTGTACTTACCGCATATTTCGGTTTTCAAGTTGTCGGTTCTCTTTAATTAGGCGTCCTCGGCACATTAAACGGAGGGAGGTTTCGAGGCGCACTAGGAGACACGGACGATAACAGTGTAATGTAGAAAGATCGTTGTTTGAGAAAGACGTTCAGAGACTAAGTTTGTTTTCATTGGCTCCCCTTCCCATTCCATTTCCCCCGATTGGAATAAAATCTTTGGAAACTAAATGACCTTTAGCTTGGCTTCTATAAAACCATCTAAGGAAACATCTCCTTAGCCTGATATCAAATTCATCAGAGTGTTCAGTGTTTTACTTTGTTTGAATTGAAAACTAGCGTGGGAAATTTAGTGCTCTAATAGCATTTGATAAGAAATGTCGGGACGCAACTTAAAAGTGGAGGGGAGTGCACTTTGAATAATGGATGAAGAGACCAGATATTTGTGAAGCTACACTTCCTCTCTAACCAATGGTCTTATTTTTTTTTACATCTTATTTTCTGTTGTTTCTTGCCATGACAATTGCTTTCTTCTTTTACTGAAGATAAAAGAACTGCAGTAGACCTATTAGTGTACGCTTTTTCTTTTACACTGTCGAGCACTATGGAATTAGGCACAAAATAAGTTAGGATTTTCTTCTACTGTACGCTGGAGTCGTCTTCAAAGTGAATCCTACAGGCTTGGTTTACATTACATCTGCGAACTTTAACCCGCACTGAAACGTGGCACTAAGCTGCAGATATGGGATACGCCGGTGTCTGTATGTTTTTGCTTTTTTTGTGCAGACTATCTGCCCATTTTTTAAAGTCCCCACAGATTTGGCCGACGAGAAGTATATCCCTCGGTTGAAATTTTCTAAACAATATTAATGTGAAATTTAAATGAAGATAGTCGAAGGCAGAAAGAATTTGAAGTTACTTGCACATTGTACACAATATGTCTTCCTGCTTGTGATATCGCAGTCCTTGTCTCGTCTGCATATTCACAATTGGTGTCGAGGTTTTTGTTTTTTACTTGATCACACTCAGACACACCACAGTCGGTAGGACTCCTCTGGACGAGGGATCGGCCCGTAGCAGAGACCTCCACCTGACAACACAAACACTGTACAAGAGACAAACATCCATGCCCCCGGTGGGATTCGAACCCACGATCCCAGCAAGCGCTGGGCCGCAGACCTACGCCTCAGGCCGCTTAGCCACTGGCATCGGCAGTTTACAAAATGATGCACGGAAACTTTAACAACTGGTATTCTTTATGCATATTTGTTATGGTAATCACGTGCGAAAATATAATTGTCCATGAAAAATGTTTGATGGAAGATCTCTGAGAACGTCTTATTTTGGTGAACGGAGGATTGGAGTGGGAAGACGTACACTGTCATAAACGGGCTCAGAATGGAGGCCTGGTTTAGGCTGTTGGATGCGTCAGTGAAAGTCACGATGCTGTAAATGCGATAACGTCATCACTAATTTCGACCGATTTGTGTGTAAATTAATATTTTTAAATGAATAAAATGTTACCGATGTGTCTCCGAATCACACTCCAAGCGTTCTTGACCTCATCGTAGAGGCAGGCGAATGCGCAGATTTGTAATCAGCTTGCAATGTCGAAGAAACCTGTAGGTACCCACTGGGTAGATCGGGCAGACGCCACATTCGGTCTGGACGTCGTGCCGAAGAAAAGATAACATGTCAACTGACGGGAATTAAACAACGACCGTCAAGTCCAGAATTATACTGATAACTCTTGGAGCTGGCTACCTCAGTGTAATATCGAGGCTGAGAATTTATGGAGCTTTACCTCCCCCCCCCCCCTCCGACACATCCTCATGACATTGTTATCAAGCATGAGGATAGCTTTATTTTTACTTTTGTTTTACTACTGATTCGTTTTAATGTCTCTTACTGCAAGATTTATGGGAATTGAGGACTTTACCGGTTTGATCCTAGCTTATGGATTTGGTCGTCTGTGTCAAAAGCACATTTTTTTTGCAGGTGTGAAACACAGACACGTTGAATAACCTTATCTAAAGTAAGCATTGTTTGTGTGTTCTGCCGCGACACACTCGTGCTATTAATCAAGTGTTACATGCTTTTGTCTTCCTAATGAGACCAGCTGAAGCTAACACAGAACAGAACCGTCAGCACTATAGAGGGCCTTAGTAAGCTGTACAGAAGAATGGATAGTGATGGGTTTATTCGGGCGTGAATAAGTTCTAAATTTGTATCTTTCATTAAAACTCAAATTTCAGTCTAAACACAACTGTAATTCATATTATAAATTATTAACCTTTTAAAGCGTAGCGGTAACTTTACATACGAACAGGTTTAACATTAAAAAATTCTACGTGGTGCCCACATTGCGTTTATGTGTTTTGTACGGATCTCAGAACAAACAGCAACTTTTGCCTTATAGAACATTAAGAGACTGGTTTTTATAACCGAAGTGGAGAGTGTTTACAGCGCGGTACGCACTGAGTCCTTATATAAAACAGATGCGCTTCGTCTTTAAAGGGTTAAAAAATTCTACGTGGTGCCCACATTGCGTTTATGTGTTTTGTACGGGTCTCAGAACAAACAGCAACTTTTGCCTTATAAAACATCAAGAGATTGGTTTTTATAACCGAAGTGGAGAGTGTTTACAGCGCGCTACGCACTGAGTCCTTATATAAAACAGATAAGGTTTGCCTTTAAAGGGTTAAGCTACATGCTTGTATCTCAGTAAGACTCATCATCAGGTTTCGGCATATCTTGTTTACAAAGGAACACAGAGAAAGCGGTAATCGTGTATTTCAAGGTGGTGTGTTATTCATGAAATTTGTCTTCAGTGACAGAGGAAAGCCACGAAGTGCCTCAGATTTATCAGTCACACATCGTCACACGTGTTCTTTTGGGAGCTTAAATACAGGGGCTTCCGTACATTTCACATTACTCGTCAGTGATGCCCGGTGACCGTGATGGCCATAGTAATATTATCTTTGTGCATAGCTAGTGATAAAGTTTGTGTGTAGTATTCGCTGATTATTTCATAAATATCCTGACCACGTTTATGATCGGCCGCATTATTCACCATATCCGAGGTTCTACGCGAACGCTTTCGGAAATAGTAGTTGCGTCGTATGCTTTTATTATTATTTTTTTTTGGTCTCTGTAGCACCTTGCATTGCCATGCTACTCACGCTGTTTAGAGCAGAACTGCTGCTCCCTTTAATACATCCCACGTGTCTCGCCTATTTAATATGCATACGAAGTTTCGCTTCGACAATCGGTTGCGACTCGTCAGCGTAATCGCATTCCGCTTGTGATGGTGGGGCTCTCTCTGCAAACATCTCTCGTCGACTACTCTACAATAACTCGACTTGAAACTTGTGGTTTGCCAGTGGGATAAAAGATGCCTCTCAGGTCAACAGCCAAGAATCTTATCCTTCCTTTGGCCACAGTATTGGTAATGTTTATCAGTGCTTTGGAGCCGGGATAGTGTAGTCGGATTAGTGACTAGGCTACCGACTGGGTTATTTGCGACAACGTTCTCTTTAATTTTTTTTTTCACCTGCGCGGACCTGCTGCTGCACTTAGCAGAAAATTTTTACACGACCTGACGACAGCGCTGTACTCTTAAAGTTTTTTTGGTAATATGCATAATAAGAATATTTACAATGAAAACTGAAAAATTCCAGCTGGGCAGCAGCAATTGATTGTGCGCGGGAGCATTTCAGTTGTTGCGCTGCCGCTCACCCGCGCAGCTTAGAGGGAAAATTGATTCGGGGAACAACATATTTCCTCCCCCAATCATCCAGACCCGAATCTAGGGCCCAGCCATCCTGCTGTTTAAGCGGTACCGGGTTTCTTTACCCGAGGGCAAAGCGGCAGGTACATGATGCTAACCACCTGCCTCCTAGTGCCCAGGTTAAGAATGGGTGTTGCTATACCTCTGCTCTCCCTATTTGCCTTCCTGGCATGGCTAGGGACAGCTTTCCTTTTTCGTCATTGCTTATGTTAACCTTATGCTAATGTCAGTAGCATTGGTTTATGATATGGATAGGATGGACGGCCATTAGAAATCAATACTCGCCATCATTGTATTTATACTGTTACGAACAAGTAGGATCTGTATCTATGCGTATATTCCAGTTCAGTTAAATTCACAAACGTCTGTTATGGTTTTGTATTATTCATACCGTGCATAGTTTATTAACTAAGTACAGATTATACCAACAAATGCACTGTTATACTAAATATGTTCTTATATTACAATACTATGTTCCAACATGTTTCGATTCCTGTTGGGATCATCTTCAGGTATACATTTAACAGTTAAAATCACACGAACATGATAACAATACTTTGTTATAAAATGTGTATAGAACAGTTTTGTGCAGTTCACTTGCAGATTCTTGTTTTTTACTGTGCTTCAGGAGTCCGATGTTTTCGTGTAGCCGGTAGGCACAGCACAGTACTGTGCCTACCGGCTACACGACGCATTACACTTTCATGGTATCTGTGGTGTAACAGACATGTAATGGGCCTGAGCTTGGTGGTGAAAAGAATAACCATGTGACCCCTCACATTCTGAGCACATTTCATTTTGTGACCCCTCACATTCTGAACACATTTCATTTTGTGACCCGTCACATTCTGAGCACATTTCATTTTGTGACCCGTCACATTCTGAGCACATTTCAAAGACAGAAGTGTTCTGTCTGAAACTTTCAGAAACAGAATCATACATGCACTCTGTCCAGCCAGCTGTTGGGATTCAGATAGTCCCTGCAGAGAGATATACTGTACATGTGCGCGATCAGCGTTCAGATCGATACAAACGGAAATTGGAAAAAGTAAATCAGATATATTAAATTTATATTTACAGTTGTCTTCCTCTCTATAAATTCTGAGAAACCGTGGGGTCTTCAAGGAAGCGGTGAGTGTATTACAATAACTGTGTATTTGGGATAAGCTGGCGCGCGATCCATCCAGGTGTGTATGATTCCTTTCTGAGATGAGAGTTTCCAATTTAAATCCCGTCGTATTCTGTCCTGAGGGAAAGAACCTGTCTTGCCTGGCGACATTTCTTGTCATCTTACTACATCCCTGGAGGAATGTCAGATGAGAGAGGAAAAGAGAAAGGGACAGGGAATGGGAGAGTGTAGAGAGAGACGGAGAGGTGCAAGACACAACTACTGAATGTACTAGCTGTAATCGATTTAAAACCAACAAAGCTGTTGGTTGACAAGTTCTGACGAGGGTGGAAAGAGGGTCCCTTCCCATCCCCCTTTCCCACCGTTAAGCCAGTAAAAACAAACTAGAATTTGATTAGCAGAGTTGGCGAGGATTGAGTGGCATATTCTGTGCTCGTCAACCCTCATTACGAGACGAAACATAAGCGGGATATATCCGATTCTGTGACAGGCAAACAATCGAATCAACTACTTGCAAACACGTCTATCTTTTTATTTTTAAAATTTAAAAGCAAGGCTGTCCACAGATTTGGACTTCTTATGTAGCGATAAAAGAGTGTAGGATAATTGTCTCATAAAAGTGTTTTCTATATGTCTTTCCCTACAGAGTGACTTAGCTCAGTGCTTTGTGCATGTCATTCTCATTTTGTAAGGTAAATTAATTGAATAAGGTAAATTAACCCTTTAAAGACTAAGCGTATCTGTTTTATATAAGGACTCAGTGCGTACCGCGCTGTAAACACTCTCCACTTCGGTTATAAAAACCAGTTTCTTAAGGCAAAAGTTGTTGTTTGTTCTGAGATCCGCACAAAACACATAAACGCAATGTGGGCACCACGTAGAATATTTAATATTAAACCTGGTGGTATGTAAAGTTACCGCTAGGCTTTAAAAGGTTAATGTAAAGTTTTCACTGTGCAGTTCGTTAAGGCGTATGTTGGAGTGGAGTATAGCTCCACTAATTGTTAATCTCGGCACTGGATGAAGGTGAGAGTTCAGATTCACGACCCGCCCATTTTATCCTTGGGGAAGGAACCCAAGTAACCCATTGAGTAGAGGCTGGATGGTTCTCAGAGCCAGACTTTGCGATGTGGAAAAGAAGTTGATTGTTTTTGAGGGGAATCGAACCGTGATTCCAGGACTGTTCAGCTTGTAGCCTTGTCACTAAACCCACTAGACTATCCCGGCTCCTAAATGACCTCAGCGAACAGACGAAAAAATTGCTGCGATCAATTATTACAATGTAAAGGATTATTCTTGCACGGGGAGCTGAAGTGCAGACAGTTGAACCATCAGCACCGAGCCATTCATTTGAGATATAAATTTGTGTTACGTTCTAGAAAAAATGAAAACGACCAGGTACTTATCAGAGTCCGGTAGCATTGATCCTAGCAGGATACAGAACAATAGGCTATATTCTCACGTCCGAGAATGTATTCATTTTACACAGACAAATAAATATGAACCTAATATCTGTAGTAGCATTAAGCAATTTATTATTGCAGTACCGGTGTATAAAAAAGGGCTATGAAAAGAAGCATAGCAGTTACTGAGCGATATTAACTGTTACCAGCTGCATACAAATGATATCCAACATACCTGTCTTAAGATTAATTACATGCTGCTGTGCAAGCAAAATATGCGGGTATCATCAGTGTGTTTTCCGAAGTAATAGTTTAAGTTCTCAAAAGAGAGGCTTATTTAGAATTCAGAAATTACTTTAGAAACAGTGGTAGTGAGATAGTGCAGCAAAACAAATACTTACACCGTGTTCTTCAAGAGAGTTCGTGATGTACAAGACAGTTGCTGTATACAATTCTTGTATCGTCTGGCGTAACCATGAAACCAGTTACGCCAAGCAAAACCTTGAATTAAGTCCCTAGAGACAGATGTTTTTGGTCCGTTTCTCTATAAAATGGGCGGAAACAATACGCTTTGTCACCGTTTTATTCGACTTAGCTCTATCTTATGCAACTAGGGGGTTCCAGCAAGACAATTAGGGGCTGAAACTGAACGAGACACATTATCTTCTGGTAAACACTTATGATGTTAAGTTACTGGGCGTAAACAGGAATACTGTAAGGAATGATACGGAAGCTGTCGAAGTTGCATGTAAGTAGGACTGCGTGTAAAGAGAAATGAAGAAAAAGTTATATCTGATTTTTTTTAGTGGTGAAGGGCCCGCACGCTACGGACGCACCGCAGCCTTGAGGCTTCTTGTGCAACCCTATGATGAAGATGACGACGATGATGATTATTTTTTGTCCTTTTCCTAGTAATGGAGCACCGGTGGAATGAAATTAACAGTGGAAAACCGAAGTACTCGGGGAAAAACCTGTCCCAGTTTCACTTTGTCCACCACAAATCCCACATGGACTGACCCGGGATCGAACCCAGGCCTCCGCGCTGGGAGGCCGGCGGCTAACCGCCTGAGCCATGGCACGGCCTTACGTCTGTCTGATACTGACGTTTCATTGTCTAAGTTGGACCTAATTCTTGAACGCGAAGGTGTAGACAGTATGTGTCTCCGAAACGTCAGTGTTTACTTTCAGTAATAGGCCTACATAATAAACGGTAAAATAGCCCAAGCAGGAAATTTATAATTTACATCTGCCCATCGTCGAATGTTTTAGGTGATCAAACTTATGATGATAGAATGGACGGTGGCTGTGGCGAATTGAGCGCTACGCACGAAACTATATGGGGCGATACAAGGAACAGATCGAAAATACAGGAGTAGATGCGAGAGTGGTGATATCAGAGTAGAGTTAAAAGCAACAGTCTGTGTTTTTCATTTTGACGCTGTCCATCCCGTTGTCTGTGTGGTATGACCTGGAGCCATGTGGTTCAAGATTGGGTCCAGGAGAGGGCTCTGAAAACTGCTTGCCCTTTGAAAATAGGACATTCCTTTAGTGACACGCTGATGCTTTGGGGGTGTGTCTTGACGAACTGACGAGCTGTTTGTTTCTGCAGAAAAGCTTTGTTCCCTGGAATGAGTTTGTATATTTCAACTGCTTTCCTTTTTGGAGACTTGTGTCTTTCGTCAGGCCAAGAAAACACACAGACCCCATAGATTACTTAGAACCGGTGGAGTAACTTAGCAATCCAAGAGGAAACAATCCATTAAACGGGGTGGGAGATCAGTATTAGAACCGCAACTAAGAAGCTGCGTATTCCAGCATCAGTTACCCGAGTAGTAATTACTGCGATGGAATTGAATTTGCTGAGGTGAATGTGATTAGGCTAAACTAATAACGCACTTAAGGGATGCAGACTTCTGTTTTGGGAAACCTATCTCTTTCAGGGAGCTCTAGCACAGCGCAGTGTCACTACTCGTAAACAATTGGCATCGGCTCGCTTTCCGGGCCCATCCCTTGCGTCCTATCACCAAGAGTTATTGTGTAGAAGGGATGTCCAATTTGAGAGTATCCACTGAAAAATGGACGTGTGGGAGAATTGAAACGGGTTGTGACTATTGTACTAAACAACATACCAGAGGTTGCTCCATAGGGACGCATTTATTATCGCCAGCTGTACCATGTGCAGTGGTCCGAAGTTAAAACTTTCTGACAGAGCGAACACCAGTGATATAAAGAAAATGTCCACCATGGTTGGTAACCTGCTTCATGTCCCGGTGTTCTAAGGTTTGAATCTCGGACTGTATACCAGATATTCCTCTGTTCTATTCGCTATTCGCTGTATTCCCATTTTCCTCCAGAACATTACAGATAGCATGTTAGTATAGGCTGATTTGAATCCCAGTTGGGCTGCTGGCTGTTGTCATTTTCCGCAGTTTCTACAGGCGATCGGCAAGATGGTGCCTTTAAAGGGCCACTACAACCGTCATCCATATCCTTACCTATTGACAATTCGTGATTATCTTCGCATCTTACACGAAACGTTTTATTCTCTTCAGCAAAACATCGTATTAGGAACCGAAGACACGAGAAACTGTTTTTAAATGACGTAGAAAGTGCATTACTAATTCATGCGTACACCATACGTACGTGCATACGTTTCTCAGTACACATACACACACACACATATGTACGTACAAAAGTAAATAACTAAGTAAGTAAATAAATAAATACGTTTTGTGATACGCCAGCGGGCCTGTCCCAGTGAAGGTGGTTTTGTTTATTCACCGACACTTTACTTTTTAGTCGCGTTGTGTAGCAAAAAGTGGGAAACTGCGGTATCGTTGTGAGTGATGAATTTGAAATAATGTGGGGTGAAGGCAGTCTTGTCTGTGTAAGGCAATATGCGCAGAATTTGCCTGAATGTACTCAAGAAAAAAAAAAAACAGAAAATCCCGTCTGTATAGTTAGTCTTGTGGCTTCGATTGCAACGGTGGGTCTTAACGATTACAAAGCGAGAATGACAACCACTACTCGATATTCGTTGTTAATGCAGTCGCTTTTGGATTTGCCGGGGGTTATTTCTGGCCGTCTGTGTCCGGAACGGCGCCGTGGTGGTCTACCCTACGTCTTATGCTATGATTTACTACTCCTCTTTCCAAAGAAAATGGGTACCCTGAGTGTCAGGGAGCCATGTTTATTATTGATTGATCAGGAAGACGTGGATGTTTACCTTCACGCCTACTGTAAGAGTGTTAGTCCGTTATTTGTTTTTATTTAGTCTCACTGACGCGAAAAGGAAGCAATCGTTTGCCGCATGGCGACTAGAAGCTGCGTCCACTGTACGCCGTTCAGGCATGTGACGAAATACAGGGTGAGTGTAAATTATCTTTACACATTTAAAATTATATTCTAAAATAGAGCAAGCCATATATGATGATAAATCTTTTGGAGCATGAAGAAATATTCTGAAGGTTTTGACTGTCACTTGTGGAGTATCAGTGTGAGTCTAAACGACAAGGAAACGAATTTCAAACACGGAGCAGCATTTGAATGTCAAGCGATTCAAAAGCATATGGGCTGCTAATTTTGAGTTCATTGAGATATAGAGGCATTACTCGGGGGCGGGGGACAATCTCTTTAACATACCCCTTCCCTTAATGAGAAATCTAACTGACCTGTAAATTCGCCTCTGTTGGTCCCGAACCCTCGGGAACGGTCGTTGAGAAATTGTCACACTTGGGTGAACAACAGGATGATGCACTGTCCCATATTCATTGGAGTGTGTCAGAATTTCTCAAGCAGCTCTCCCAAGGGACATGAATTGACAGAGGCCTACCAACAGAGTGGCCCTCTAGGACCAGGATGTAATATCATTAGCTTACTTGTGGAGGGATAGGCTAAGGAGACCCAACACTCCTTCCTCTTTCATTCCTCCAAAATTCGACGAACCAAATATTTTCGTTTGAGGTACCTGTTAATCGTTTAACCCTTTAAAGACGGATCGTATCTGTTTTATATAAGGACTCAGTGCGTACCGCGCTGTGAACACTCTGCACTTCGGTTACAAAAACCAATCTCTGAATGTTCTATAAGGCAAAAGTTGCTGTTTGTTCTGAGATCCGTACAAAACACATAAACGCAATGTGGGCACCACGTAGAATTTTTTAATGTTAAACCTCGTGGTACATAAAGTTACCGCTAGGCTTTAAAAGGTTAATGCCGTGCTATGTTCGAATTACTTCGCGTGAACGTGAGCAACAACGTGAAATTGTAGCGCTCTTCCCGGCCGTCTGAGTCGCTGCATCATTTAATGACAATTGTCATTAAAATTATAGTTTACATAGATAGGCTTATAAATAAGACGACTTTTTCGCTAAGCAATAACAACAATGCGCATAAAAGATATCTATAAGGTGGCCAATAATAGCCTGAATTGACCAGGTGAAGCACGAAACCAAACAGACATGTGCGGCACTTTAAAGGCGAATATTAACTTCCGTTATTTTTGAGGATTTATTTCGTACCGCGCAGTGAACACACTAGGTCTCGGTTATAAAAACAAACAAGTTAATGCTGCATACAGAAATAATAGCTGTTTGTTTTGGGATCAACGCAAAACACACAAATTCGTTCTGTGGGTAGAATGTCATTATTTTTAGGCGCGTCTGAAAAATTGCGAAAAGCTAATATTAGCTTCTTCCGTCTGTCCGTCCGTATGCAACAACTCGGCTTCCACGCTACGGATTTTCCTGAAATTTGATGTTTGTGTGTTTTTTGAAACCCTTTCGACAAAAATAAAATTTGATTAAAATCTGACAAGATTAACATATACTTTACATGAAGACGTGTTTACATTTATGACAATATCTGGCAATATTTATGACAATATTCTTCTTAACCTTTTAAAGCCTAGCGGTAACTTTATATACCACCAGGTTTAACATTAAAAAATTCCACGTGGTGCCCACATTGCGTTTATGTGTTTTGTACGGATCTCAGAACAAACAGCAACTTTTGCCTTATAAAACATTAAGAGATTGGTTTTTATAACCGAAGTGGAGAGTGTTTACAGCGCGGTACGCACTGAGTCCTTATATAAAACAGATACGCTTCGTCTTCAAAGGGTTAAAATGAGAAATGTTTCAAATAAAAGTTGTAGAGGAAATCAAAGCACACATTTCATGTTTACTAACTTTTTTCTCGAAAATCACGCCGTTTATAATTATGTGGAAAAATATGGTTGACGCGCACAGGCCACAGATGGCAGTATATTACGTCGCATGCGCATTGAATGCTGGATGACTAAGGCTACAAACACGGTCACAGAATATGTAATTCTTATTGCTTTTCCGCGGCAACAATGTTTACGCGAACGCGCCTCTGTGTTGCTTTTATACGTACGTTGTCTGTCTTGTTACTGTTAAACCGGGTGGCACATATATTTGCTACGCTTTAAAGGGTTAAAGGTTTCGTTCGAAAACATTAACGTTTTGAATGTCTTTCCGTATTTCGAAACGCTGGTGTCTGTTACCGGTCACTTACTTCAACATTTGGTTGTCACTCCTGAAATAAGAACAGTATGATGAATACTTCCTCAATAAAAGGTGAATCTGGTCACCATACGAACGGTACATTCCGCAGGGCCATCACATTGTTAGTAGAAGTGGATGGCAAAGAAGCTGTATAGTGACTTCGCCCATGAAGTTTTAATATTGTTACTCTTTGTTGACATTTAAAAACTGTTACGTGTTAGACAATGAAACTGACGTAGCTAGGGATAAAAACAGTCGTAAACTTTTACGTAATAAAACTTTGAGAATACAAAATTAGACACAAAGGAATGAATGAAAAGAAACTTGTCTCCGAATTTTACAAAGAGAACCCAAAATTAATGTGACCTAATTATCTAAGCATTGAAAATTTATGATTAATTGTGGAGTTAGGAACAGGTGATATTCTAAATACAGTACTGACCATCGATGAATAATTGAAGAACAGCAATTGTGTCGGATGAGAGCTGGCAGATGTTTCAAGTTCACGCAATGCTCCTAGTGTTCACGCAATGCTCCTAGTGTTCACGCAATGCTCCTAGTGTTCACGCAATGCTCCTAGTGTTCACGCAATGCTCCTAGTGTTCACGGCCTTTGTGGAAAAACATGTTTTACTGACGGAAGTTCTCACTGCTTTGTACCGAAGAACAAAATAAATTTTAAAACATCTGTATTCTCTTGATTTGACGCCATTACTTGGTAGAGATGTACAAGCGTTTCGGACGAACCTTGCTGCCTTCGTCTTTGGCGTGTGCACGTATCTTGAAGGAAGTGACTGTATCACATCGCACATTACTCTTTCACAGCAGTTGGGGAAACAAAGAAAACCACGATAACAGATAACTAAGAAGGGATTCAATCGTGATGTCTGACGAGTTCTTGACTGGTTCTTAGGGCGTATAACAATGCTATTCCGTGTCCCTTTTTTCGCGTTCCCGAACACGGCAACTGTCACTGTTTGTCCCGGCTCTTGCAGGCTTTCTGTGTGATAAAGCTACCGTGCTCGGGGGACAAGATAAAAGGGACAGACTTTACTTAAATTAACAGGTTTTGTGGTATTGCATAACAATGGAATTTGGCTAAGGATTTGCTCCGAGACCTTCGTCATGTATTTCGATGTACCCATAGGGACTGAAGGAAACTGTGAGGATTCGAAATACGACAAGTGGACCTCTAAACAGGATGAAAAAAAGGTGTTTTCTCTTCGTGCACTGTTCTCTACATAATCAGCTTTCACGGGATAAACGCAGTGCCGAAGCAAATATGATCTAGAAGTAGGAGCCTGAGGTGATTAAACAGTTCTCCCGTGGGGTTTGGAGAATTTGAAGAAAATTGAATTTTTATGACAAAATTTATTCCCAGAAAGTGATTGTCCCGTGTCTTTAAGGCGCTTACCCACTCTTTAATATACATTTTCTTGTAATCGATATTTCTGACACTGACTTCAGAGGCCTAAGCGAAATAAAATGACACACCCAAACTACGCAGACTGTGTGCTAGCATTAGCATCGAAGTGGCTATTGAAAAGCGTTTTACCTGATCGTGTAATGCCCCAGGGCAAGGTGCACGGCTGTGCTCAGTCTTTGAGTACAGCCACGTTCAAAACACGAATCAGTTTGAAATGCGACCAACAAGAGTGCCAGATATTAAGCACGGAAAAATAAGTTGTTCCTATGCTTTCCGTCAAGGCGTATGGAGAGTGGAAATTATAGCTTCACTCATGTTTAACCTCAGCAGTAATATGTCGCTCATGATAACAGCAATTTGTCATAACCCACACAGTTCGTCAGACTGAGATTCCCACGTTACGAGACATTGGAGTTAGAAACATACCTTCTGTCAAAATGTTGTGTCCAGAAAAAAATTTGATTGTGCTTATATTTTCGTAAAAACGTAACTTGCTTAGATGTTGGTATATTGAGGACTGGTCAGGTTTATTTTTATGTCTCCTGTGAAATCGTATATCGGTGGGTTACGACAAATTGCGGTTTCGTGAGCGATGTAATTTATATAGTTCAGTCCCTGTACGCGTATTCTCAAGTACTACCAACCGATTAATTTGGAGTTACCTCGGCGCTGCATGGAAGTAATTTTTTTCAGCAGCACGCCGGGCTGCTTTACTCCCAGAAAAGAGCGTCCGGTATCCATTGACAGGTGGCTGGCTTGGGTCCCAGTGCCCTCTTGAGAAGGGAAAAATCTCTTGCCCCTCCCGGAAATCGAAACACTATTCCTTGGTTCTCCAGCACGTCGTCTAGTCTCTGTAAAGCACAGTAAGAGTGTCAGGAAAATTATAGTGTCTTGTCGTCGACAATTTAACCCTTTAAAGACGGGATGTACTCTGTTTTATGTAAGGACTCAGTGCGTACCGCGCTGTAAACACTCCACTTCGGTTATAAAAACCAGTCTCTTAACGTTTTATAAGGCAAAAGTCGCTGTTTGTTCTGAGATCCGTACAAAACACATAAACGCAATGTGGGCACCACGTAGAATTTTTTAATGTTAAACCTGGTGGTACGTAAAGTTACCGCTAGGCTTTAAAAGGTTAGGGACGAAACAGCGGCTCAGGTCTTGGAAATAACGAGAACAGTGCTGAACACGATAAGTTTGTTCCTTACATGCTTTGTGAACTGTCCTTAAATGTGAGCAAAAATGATAGGGATGTTCATGACGTCACATTACGTTTACCTTTACCTCACGAAACGTCGTTTAAAAACTACGATATTGTGTACCAACTTCAGAATTTAGACCAGTGCATTATTTGACGTACTATTTCATACAGCCCTGTGTCTGACAATAACAGACCCTCAATTTGCTGTAGGAAATTAGCAACTACGTGAGCTTTTATCTCATACTGAAGGAAATCTTGGATTGGAATGCAGTGAGGCACGCTTCATGTCCCACGATCGAGTAGAATCACATAGAAGCTAGCGGAAATAATGTCGAGGTTTGTTACGGTCAGGTTGCTTCGAAATGGCGGTCAAGCAAAATGGCCGAGCGACTTCCTCTCTCCAAAGACCTCATATTCTTTCATGGTTGATAAAATCAGCCAGCAGGATAGAATGATGAGGTTAAATCCAGAACTGAGTACCAGCTGCAGTTCTTCATCGTTTGGGGACTGCATTATAATAAATGCGTTCAACGGTTTTTTTTGAAGCTATATAAACTCTGTACTGAATGCGGGATTATTTTGCAACATGTCTTCTTTATATCTGAAACAACGCCAAATCTGTACACTGTGTAATGTGTTTGATATGAAGTTGTAATGATAGCTATAGTCTTTTCTATCTTCTATTCTTTTTAGACGTTTTTGAAGAGCTGTTGCGAAAACCGACTATTACCTACGTCGTGTCTGTCCGTCCGTCTGTCTGCCTTTATGGAGTAATGTGAATCCTACAGGATGGATTTGCGTGAACAGTTATATTTGTGGTATTTGTAATATGTGTAATATATAATTTAAAACTTTGTAATGTTTACAGAAATTTGTCCACACGTCCTTGTTGTGATAAACCTTTTAAAGCCTAGCGGTAACTTTACATGCCACCAGGTTTAACATTAAAAAATTCTACGTGGTGGCCACATTGCGTTTATGTGTTTTGTACGGATCTCAGAACAAACAGCAACTTTTGCCTTATAAAACATTAAGAGACTGGCTTTTATAACCAAAGTGGAGAGTGTTTACAGCGCGGTACGCACTGAGTTCTTATATAAAACAGATACGCTTCGTATTTAAAGGGTTAATTGGACAAGGTATCAGCCAGTGTGCTTGCCTGTTACCTACTGCCGTGGTTTATGAAGATACGATGGTTGCAGTTACTGTTGTTGCCCGTGGGCCTGTGGCTTCTCTGCTTATGCATATGTTCCACAGATATTTCCTATCTTGTTCAGTAAACAAAATCCTAGCGATATGATTGGGTGTCTTTTTGTCGGAGTTGATACTGGTGTGCCAATAGATTCTATGTATTGTACCTGCCAGAAAGGTCTGTAGGCTGTGGCTGTTGTGTGTTACGCAATCAGCTACTAAAATATATTCCTCATCCATGTCATTGATTTTGACACTGTTCGATTTCTCTACAGAGGTATTCCCCACGGAACAAGCCATCCAAATTTATGTAACTCAGAAGTACAATGTTGTCACGGTACAAATTCAGTTATACTCCTCAACTTAGTGAGGGTATATTTCCGCCTGACAATGCAGAGAGATATGTGCTAATGCAAAGCGGGGAGAAAATCTTTGCTGCTGATGGGGAAACCGAAACCGTGAGTGTGTGTGTGTGTGTGTGTATGTGTGTGTGTGTGTGTGTGCGCGCGCGCGCGCGTGTGTGTGTGTGTGACTGTGTATATGTGTGTGAGTGTGCGTGTATGAAGAACGAAATCGGTGGGTGTGGGATAGTGGTAGGATGATAAAAGTTAGGGTGTGCCGGAGGGAATGTGATGTGTCCCAAGACTGAAATTAGACGTAAGGGTCCGTTTACTTTGCTCACAATAACTCGGAATTCGGAACCACCGAAGCGTTTCGTTCACCCTCCCTATAAGCCAACCCTCCTTCAGCCGCGGCAAGAAGGAGAAAGCTGTCTGCCGCCTATTCTTGTCTCCATTTTATCTTTTTCGTTGTCGTGTGTAATGTTCTGAAACAGGCAGCATCGCTACTTACCAGCCACGTGTAGGCCTTTCAGCCGTCTCTATATGCATAATTACCGTCAAGGCGCAGGCCAGTGCACCTCTTCCTTTCCGATTACCACTTAGTTGTGATCCAGCCATACTTACGTTTATTCACTGGAATCTATTCTGCTACGAATTGTCTAACTACAGTCTGTTTACACACTTAGTCCTCTGTACCGTCTGTTTGTTGACATTAAATTTTATGTTAAGATGAACATATAATTTTACTGTATCACCATGTTACTAAAGATTACTCAGAGTTGGCAGTTCACACAAAATTGGGGCTTAAATTGACTAATGAATTCAAGGAGTGATAGAATAGAAATACAAGAAATTATTCACTATGCTTTGACAAGGTTACGCATTAAGTCTGGACTGATGTTTTAAGTTCGTGTCTTTTTGGATTAACCCTTTAAAGACGAAGCGTATCTGTTTTGTATAAGGACTCAGTGTATACCGCGCTGTAAACACTTTCTACTTCGGTCATAAAAACCAGTCTCTTAATGTTTTATAAGGCAAAAGTTGCTGTTTGTTCTGAGATCCGTACAAAACACATAAACGCAATGTGGGCACCACGTAGAATTTTTTAATGTTAAACCTGGTGGTACGTAAAGTTACAGCTAGGCTTTAAAAGGTTAAGAGAAGTTCATGGAGCATATTCATTCTCGAAAAGCTGATATTTATGTAGTTGATTAAATATTTTGTCCCTTGGGCCTACGTCATTTCAGATGTTATTATCGTGTGCACAGCTGTCCATTAGCTCTGTTCTCAGCCAGCTTAATTCATTCACTGACATAAATCTGCGTCATGTCTATTTAAGCAGTATTATGAAAATAATTCCCCTGTACATGTATATGCCTGCCATGTTTTCTACTTCCTTTCTGTCTTCCCGACCAATATTTTGCTCGCATTTCTCATAATCCGTGCGTGTTAAGTTGTTACGCACATGTCCCCTTGCTCAACGCAGTACTGTTTAGTGAAGGGTAAAAAACTAAGAAGAATGGTGTTATGAAGTGGATACATTAATCTATTTATTGCGGGAGAGGTACTGATTAGGCCTGCAAATTCGCAAGGGAGACTGACGAGGCAATCACTACTGTTGGCGCATACATAAAATCACGTAACGAATTCTTAATGCGTTCGTCACTGCCTGGCGTGAGAAATAAAGGTGCATTACAGGGAATGACGCGACTTTAGCTTATAGACACCAGTAACCAAGGCTGTAGTATGGTTAAAGATTGATATCTATCAACAGTTCAAAGAACAGTGGCTGTTTTAACAATGAATAAGAAGAGTCACGGAAACACTGCCGATTTTTGTTGTTACTTTCCCCTTTGTTACGTCATGTGACGTGACACGTTAACTGACCTCTGCCGTACCTAATAATAATTGAATAGAATTTGTTATGCTGGAAATGGACTTCAAAAAGTTTGGAGGTGAATTCGTGAAATGTTTGTTTAGTCTTTCTTGTGTTTGGAGGGTTATAATATCGAGTCGTTACTTTGCCCCACTTTTCCCGCATAATAACAAATTGCAGACGTATATTACTTTATGCGTTTACTCAACTCGTTACAACGTAAATCAGTCGTGCAGTTACTGTTTAGTGACAAACGGCAGTTCCTTCCCTCCTTCCGCGATAAAATATCGAGAAACCTGGAATTATTTTCTGCATTCCTTGGAACAATCCATTTAGTTCCTTAATTTGAAATAAAACTTTCAAGAGAAAGCGAAGAGTTCAATGAGTATGAAACATAGTATGACACTGTTTGTGGGATTTGAGGTTCTAACAGCTTTTTCATGAAGATTTTTCATCTTGTGAAACATGACCGCTGTTTATGTTCGTGTGCGGGTTCGATTCCCGATAGTGTCATTGCAATTGTTCATCGACTTAATCCTTCCTGCCGCACTGTGGCTCTGGGGTCGACTCAGCCTCTAACAGAATTAAGTACCAGGGGTATCTCCTGTGGGTAAAGGCGGCCGGTGCGTAGGGCTGACAATCTTACTGCCTTTATATGCCGATTGTTTGGAAATATGGGAGCCTCAACCTCCTGGAACCCTCAGGCTTAACCAAGGTAAGCTTTTCCTCGCTTTCCTTGCTTGCTTTATGTTTATATGTAGTTATCAACGTTTCGTTGGAGTTTGCTGCATCCTTTTTCAGGGTAGTTCAAGGTGTTACATTCTCTTTTATTTTACATTTATGTCTGATAATAAGTCATGTAATTACATGTTTAAAGTTGAAGCTAAACAAGGCTGCTTCAAGTGCGTAACACAGGTCCGTAGTCTATTTGACCTCCAAAGATATTGAAGGTTATTTGTAGGTGCATGCTGTGTTGAAGACGGTCGTAGCCTATTTCAAGTTTCCCGTTATTTACCTGGAGAGGCTAATGAACACTATTCAAACCTGACCTCGTCGTTGCTTTTTCTAAGGCTGCCCGTAGAAGAGTGAAGATGCGAGTAGAACACATGCTGAATAAGGATGTCATTCTTCTGATTGTCGGTAAAATTTGTGTATTTCTGAATCCTTAAATTTAATTCCGTGACATTTTATTCGCGTATGGAAAGCTAAGTCTGCTCACTGGGTAGTTGTGCCTGCCCAAAGACTGTGGTATTGGCTGATCTACTGGCGTTCTATTTCCTTCAGAGACTTAGATATTCTCTACTTTACAGCGTCCGAAAGGGTCTGGGGTTCATCTAGCCTGCCGTCTAATGGATACCGTATCCTATCCCATGGTTAAAGCTGCCGAGGTGTAAGCCAAACCCTTCGCTTCCTCGAGCCGACGTAAATAAGGCGTTCAGATGCACCCCTACACTCCGTTAAGTCTTTACCGCGTGTTGGGTAATTAAGCACAGTGACTTCTTTAACATGGGTTTCAAAATTCCTGTTTGTGTTGATGTGTTGTGTGCAGACTTTGTCGTGCGTTCTTAACACGTTGTTCAGGTACGTTGCATGTGCTGTTACGTGGTTTGGTGGCACCTGTCGCTAATGGTTTGACTCAGCACATTGTCCGTAATTATTGTCCATTAAATGTAGTGTCTCACATTAAAGATATACTTGCAAGTATGTGGGCAATCAAGGATGCTACCTACCCCCGAAATGTCTAGAAGGATACCCGAATATTGTGAAATTCAACTGATCAAATTTTGTCTTCAAAGAAAGAAATATAGAAATGTCTCAGGAAGTTTACAATACCATTTGTGACGTACCGTGTTCCAACAGTGTTTCCATTTGTGCCTTGTCTTGTTAGCTGCGGCACTTACATCCATTCTTTTTGCTGTTTTGTTGGCAATGCGCCTGAGTGTGGACTTCAAAATAACCCAGATCCATGGAAGACTTGTACGCTTAGCCGATCTCCGGAGTCCATGCTCTGGGCACGCGTGGTTAAACCCTTGTATTATGTCACCATAACCTTGTTCGGACACGTTCTGTTACCTTCCGGATATTTTCTTAGTATGTCCGAGTCCACAAGTTTCGTTTAAGCTTTTAAAGCCTAACGGCAACTTTATATACGACCAGGTTTAACATTAAAAAATTCTACGTGGTGCCCACCTTGCGTTCATGTGTTTTGTACGGATCTCAGAACAAACAGCAACTTTTGCTTTATAAAACATTAAGAGACTGGTTTTCATAACCGAAGTGGAGAGTGTTTACAGCGCGGTACGCACTGAGTCCTTATATAAAACAGATATGCTTCGTCTTTAAAGGGTTAAATGATGGCTTTCGCTGCTGCAGCGCAGTGAACAGATTGGATTTAAGCTTGTGTGTGTAAAGGCCTTAGATAAATTCCACACCGTTGCTTTTATAGGTAATACCCCACAAGTTTTCTACGAATTTTGTGGGTATATGACAATATTAAACATTTCTGTGTTACACAAGAAATACCCTACCTATGATCACTGGCATTCATGTTTGGTATTTAATAAGACCAGTGGAATTCATATCCGCTGTTGTATCTCATCACTTGTACCTGAAATGTTTGTGGGTTTCGAGCGACGCAGGTCGTACTAAAAGTTGCTTCCATTAACCTTTTAAAGCTTAGCGGTAACTTTACATACGACCAGGTTTAACAGTAAAAAATTCTACGTGGTGCCCACATTGCGTTTATGTGTTTTGTACGGATCTCAGAACAAACAGCAACTTTTGCCTTATAAAACATTAAGAGATTGGTTTTTATAACCGAATTGGAGAGTGTTTACAGCGCGGTACGCACTGAATCCTTACATAAAAGAGATATGCTTCGTCTTTAAAGGGTTAACAATCGACGTTATTAATTTAGTGTTTCTCGACATTTCGAGGAACCTAATCGATTTTTAGGCACATTCGCACAAGTCGCGATAAGCGTCCGTCCATCCGTCTGTCCGCTGTGTATCAGCTTGGCTCCCGACGGACGGATTTTCGTGAAATTTGGTACTGCGGACTTAAACAGGAATCTTTCGAGACACTCCATATTTAGTTAAAATCGAACAGAAATGTCGGGCACTACATGAAGACCCGATAAGTTTATATTTAGATATGGTAACTGAAACCAACTAATGCACACAAGTTTTCTTCGTATTTTTATAAGCATGTGTAGTTTTTGCATTTTGAGTAGCAATCATTTTTAAATTATCCGTAACCTTGATTTTAGATATTGATATTAAAACCAACAGATGCACGCAAGTTCATAAACGTGTGTGCATTTTTGGGTTTTAGTTACCATATGTAACTGTTCAGTGCACGGCTATGGATCACTTCGAATTAAGGTTATATTGTTGACAGCAATACGAAATATTTTGTAGCTCGACAGCTGTGCAAAGGGAACCCATTGTTGCAGTTCCATGGCAACATCTAACAGTTTTATGTCGTTAACAGCCACGTATACATAACAACAATAAAAACGAACTTATTGTTGCTTCTCCGTAGCAACGGAAACGTGCCATAGTATTGCTTTATACGTGCGTTACGTGTCTTGTTAAGGTGGAGCCGCAGTTTACAGCAGAAGCCTGAAGTATTCTCTTGTACGAACCACAGTAGTAATTTAACAAATATTCTTGAACAAAAGCTACTGTGAACACGGACGGACTTTTTTTTTTACCTGATGACACTTGTCAACATCTTCGACTAGGCGGGATGAATTGGAAGGGATGTGAAAGAAGGCAAGCCCCAGAATCTTAAGTTACGAAGACTAGAAACCCAGTCTTTTCCACTAAAGTGGTAAATTGTTACTGATGCATCTCAGGACTATTAAGTTTGAGCCGTCTGAATGACTCATAGAATTGTTTCTCTTTCGTTTTCCGGTTGCCTGGAGGTTTACCATGAAATGCACTCGAAACAGAAATGTCGAAGAAGTTATTGCACGAGCAGAGCGTTTACACTTAATTTAGTTCCGCTGTTCATAGATGCACGTACGCTGAAAGTTCTTATTTATTGTCTTAATGTAGAACATCTCAGTTGATGCATTAATCACGGGTGTATAATTATTTAGTTCCTCAACCACACGAACAAATTATACTTACATACCTTTTCTGGCAACAAGTTTCGGCTCGGGGACTCAGCCATTATCAGGCCAGTAACAAAAACTATAAAAAGGAAACTGTGTATAGACTATAGATAGGAGATCTCTCCCTTTACATCGATGAGAACATAATAAGAGAATTAATTTTTTTCAATGAGTCATAGGGAAATATTAAAACTGCGTGACCTAAAAGTAAATGGTAAAATATCAACGTTAAAAAACAAAGAGAATAATGTTTTAAATTTTTTAAGGAGTCAACTGTGAAGGTATAATGTATGATGCAGTACCAGTATGAAACGTGACACGCTACCGGTATCATCCTGTATGTTGTCAGTGGATGATACGTCATGCAGGGTTATATGCAGAGTATATTCTTTTCAGAAATCGCAGTAACTTCCGATATTCGTCTTCATCTATATGGGTTTTCTGAATAATTAATTAATGATTCGTGTTCGTAAGTGCTGGGTAGTGTTAGAATATTGTATATTGAATGGTGCCATTGTAAGAATTATCTCAATTTAACTATGTGCTCGAAATGGAAACTGGTCACGCCTTCGGTAGGACTGAGGACACTAGAAGGCGTATGTTGTGACAAGAAGTGACGACACTTAGGTGCGGTAGAAGGTTGTTACATTTACGGAGAAACAGTGGCGGATAATCAGTTAAGTGACAAACATACAGTTACATATAATAGAATATTTTACACCGGAATAAAAAGAGAAGTGCAACTGAGTAACGCCCCCGCCTTTAAAGATCTGCGTTTGTGAACATAAAGACAGTCGCCTCTAAAGAGGAGTATCTAAGACAAGCATCGGCGCCAGATATAAACAACGAGCAACATCATGCAATAAATATGCATCTATAAAAACTTCGCTTCTCTAGATAACTTTCTATAAACATACCAATATTTGTTTGTTAAATATCCACTTAAAACTGTACGAATTTGTACTTATACATGCTTGACTGGACGGAATTTAACTAGCATTAACGCCTGTAGACTTGCCGTAGCATACACGCAGTACAAGTGTGTCGGAGAAGTTGCCGCATGAGGTAGGCGTTAAAACGTAATTTACTGTACCTACTTCAGTGTGCGTTCTAACTTCTGCGAGTTATGGTGTTAACGTATCCAAAATATTTACCACGTATGTCAGGTCACGTGCAGCAGTTAAAGCACCAAATGATGTGAAACTGTTTTATGACTTCGTAACAACAGCCGAAGTTAGAAACTGCAATTTTAAGGTACGCTATCCGAGTCTGTCACCCCATAAGCTGTTTACCAAGAAATAAGAATGTAGAATTAAAGAACGTTAAAAGACTTTGGATTTAAAGTTGAAACTGTGGCGTAGATAAGGCCACCGCACAACCTGCAGCGTTCGGAGCCCCGTAAGGTACAGAAAACTGATACTGGTTGTGGGTTCTTTGAGACAGCATTCCGTCTGCCTGACAGAAGGCAGCACTGTGGACTGACGTTATAACAGCTGGGTGTAGCTTCATATATATTGCGTATTATTTTGTACATTATACATACTGCATTGTATATTATTTTATATTTATGGGGAGCTGTCCGGCATCCACGCAACTGGGCCTCAACGTTCTTCCAGTTTAATTTCCTCATTTGTCTTTTACTTTAACCTTTTAAAGCCTAGCGGTAACTTTAGATACGACCAGGTTTAACATTAAAAAATTCTACGTGGTGCCCACATTGCGTTTATGTGTTTTGTACGGATCTCAGAACAAACAGCAACTTCTGCCTTATAAAACATTAAGAGACTGGTTTTTATAATCGAAGTGGAGAGTGTTTACAGCGCGGTACGCACTGAGTCCTTATGTGAAACAGATAACGGTTCGTCTTTAAAGGGTTAAAGTTTACCAAAAGCTTTATATACATACACAGTGCAATCAGGCGATCAGCTCTGTCTGTACGGAGTATAGATGAGACGCTTCGGCCGCTCTGTCTCCAAGATTAGGTACTGGCGTCGCGAGTGACCCAAAATGGTATCCTGACCGCTTGCGATCGCGTTAAAATGTTAAAGGTTAAGAGCACGAAGTACGAAAAGAAACATCAGGTACAAGTCTCTGAAGAAAAATTCGTTTTCATAAGTTTGCATGTTAAGGATATAGTAACACAGAAAACAGAAACAAGAATGTGAAGAACATACTTCCAAGAAGAGTCGTAAAGAAATGGAAAAGAACGCAGTGTCACAGAAAAAAAGGAGTGCATTTATGGCTGTGGGAGGTGAAATGTTCAGTGCCAAGCATGTTGCCGATGTTTGACGGAAAATAATGAATAATATATTACATTGTCTTACGCGATTTTAAATAGGGAATATAAAGAAGGTCACTTGAAATCTAAGAATGTATTCAGAAACATAACAATAAATTTCTTCTGTAAACAAAATGTCTTTCTTAAAGAAACAAATAAACGAACAAATATGCAGGTATTTTTAAACGACGTCGTGCCATCTTTAATGTGCTTTATTACTTGTTGAACTACCACCACTCTGCTGCAGTTAGTATAACCGCTAAGCCACTCTACTCTTTATGAGTGTCCTTTGACGGGCCCTTCAGTTATTCCCTACGGTCTTGTCTTCTCTCCCTTCTGCGCTACAAACGCAAACGAAGGCTACCATTTGCAGGCCCTAATCTGCTCATTTCACTCCTGAGACGACCCGTAACTTGGTATTGCAATAATTAGGGGCGTAAATAACTGAAGTTTGGCTAGAGATGAGTGGTTGTTAGAACAGCAGCGCTGGTCGATAGTAACTGGTTTAGTCTGGGGGTAAAGCAATTAGACCATGTTAACGCAGGCGGTGATGGTGCTGCTCCTGCCGGTGGGACTTCCCAACTCTGCGATGAAGTAAAACGTCTTGAGAAACTCATGTGAACATTTCGCGGTCTCGAGATTAATTTATTTTACTGAAATTGCGAACAAAAATATTATTTTGTGTAGACATGAAGTTTCATGAGAATCTACTGTGATGTTGCCACAGACAGGGTAAGTAATTTTTGTTTATTTAAGGGGAGGTTACAGGCCCTGTCTTTATAATGTTTTATCAAATTTGGATCCATTTTATGAACAAGTCTGGGTCACACAATTGTAGGCCTGATTCGTAGTGCAAAAGTAGCTTCTTTTTGTGTGTTGAATTCTTTGTATGATGATATTATTTTTAAACGCGTTTTTGATCAAATAAGATCAGACGTGGGACTGTCGTCCAAATGCTGTCATTACGTACTAACTGGTGCGCTTTTGGTTGCTTAAGAAAATTCATCTGGTTTTGATACAATTAACCTACCAAAACTGGGTTTACAGTTCATCCTTAACAATGCTTTATAAACCGACTTTTTCGTAAAATTAGGAGTTTATGGGTGAGATTTGTCACAGTACCGCTTTACGTGCACTATGGTAGAAAAACAGAAAAACGCGTGAAATTAAACAATAGATTATATTCAAGCGTTACGTTGACGTTTTGTAAGTAATTTTTTTAAAGTTATTATGTGGTCTGTTGTAGTAAAATCATAACAGAAACATGGCTTCTTAATGTGAAATTCATAATATACAATAACCCTTTAAAGAGAAGCATGAACTGTTTTATTTAAAGACTCAGTTCATACCGCACAGTGAACACTTTATATGTCGGTTATAAGAACCAATCAGTTTATGTTATATAGGGCAAAAGTCGCTTTTTGTTCTGAGATAAATACAAAACACATATATACAGTGTTGGCAGAATATACAGCGTTTGAATGTTAAACCTTTTGGTGCTTCAAGTAACCAGTAGGCTTTAAAAGGATAATATTTACTTACGTTGTTTTAGTAACCAAAATCCCGTAAGGAGTAAATACATACCACAGAGTTTGATTCTAAATATTAAGTACATGCCGGTTTTTTTTATTCACTGTGTCCGTATTTGTATTTACCACATACTTAGTTTAGGAAAAGCATTAATGAAAATACGGTAAAATACCTTATGCAGTGCACGTTAAAACACACTTTCCACCGAAACGTCTGTGTCCATTTAAAGTAGATGGCACACGCTGTGGTTGAAAGGAGTAAGCTTTGGCGCAGTCTTCGTATCGGTCGTGTAACATGTGGTACCCCAGAAGCCGTTTTTGAAAGCTTTGATATAGCAAAATCTGGAGTTTAATGTAAATGAGGATTTATCTTTGACCAATATGACACAAGTACAAATCTGAGATCTGAGGTTCTCACAGCGATGTCGCTGAAGCCTTGAAACTTCAAAACAAAGTTTCTTTCACAAGTGGAGAGTAGTATTTCCGTTCCATGTTTCGTAGAAAGCTTACTGGAGTGATTTTGAACACACATGCACGAATTGTAGACAGTACTCACACGTTATACGTTCGGGTGACGCTGTTTTTGTGCACGGAATCAAAAAGTCAAATTACTCGTCAAGGTTTGGAGCATTATCTACCTCATGCTTCTGTACAGTATCTAACTAAATAACTAACTAAATAACTAACTAACTAAATAAACAAACAACTCCATGGAGCAGAATTCGTCTCGAGAAGCTAAGAGGTCTTCAGAGAGCCTGGAAATTCCCCGTATTTTATGGAACCCGCAGGTTCGTTACTGCATTTATAAGATTTCGCCACCTGTCCCTGTCGTGAGCCAGATCGATACAGCCCATGTCGCTCATCCTCCTTGTTGAAGATCCATTCTAATAGTATCCTCCCATCTACGTCTAGGTCTTGCACGTTATTCTTTCCCTGAAGTTTCCCCACCAAAACCCTGTATGAACCTCTCCTCTTTCCGATGCGTGCTGCATGCTCCCCACCGCGTAATAATATTTGAAGAGGGTACAGATCATGAAGCTCATTATGCAGTCGTCTCCACTCTCTTGTTAACTCTTTCAACTTAGGCACAAATATCTTCCTCAGACACCCTCAGCGTTTGTTCCTCCCTCAGTGTGAACGGCTAAGTGTATCTACATGTATTAATTTAGTTCGTAATGATTTTAGACTTATTACAAATATTTTGCACTGCGTCAGTGTTTGGGCTGCCGTATGATAACTTTCGCGCCATTAAAATTGTACTAAGATGTCCAGTTTACTATCTGCGGGATGTAGTTGATACACACAGGAGCATGTAGGCTTCCATCAGAGAAATTCAAGGCACTGCACTCGAACGTAGTCGCTAACAATGTTTAGTCTTGCTTTGTAAGTCTAGAGACATTCTTATATTATTTTTAGCCAAAGATTTTAACTTTAAACTATCTTTGCTGTCGCATTCTTATATTGACGCCTTAGCCTAATGAAGAATGGATACCAATTCTTAAAGTTTTCCCACGCGTCGATTCTTTTAAATTGATAGAAGCGCTTGTTTTCGCATGGTAACGCCTCTGAAACGTACTACGCGGTGCAGAGGAAGAATAAGGTAATTAAATTTTCCCCTGAAACCTTTAACGTTAATTAATTATCATTTAGAAGGCTCAGCAGTGTTCAAGTTTGTTGGCTTGCCAGACCCCAGTGGGACTGTACCGCTCCTGTCCTGTTCCTGATGGCAACACGCGTGCCCCTGGCTTAACACCATACCGCAATACGGCTTCTTCGCATTCTAAATCATGCCGTGAAAAGCACACTGAACCTAACTGAGAAACGAGTCGTTTTTGTAATAAGTAAGTATTGTCTGGTGGGTGGTCCGTCAACTGGTAAAGATATTTTCTCCTTTATTGGAATATGAAGCCTACGTTTTAATTCTCCTGATTTCCTCAGACATGACACAGTGTAGATCGGTTCATAGTTTCCGACATTTTTGAGAGGCTTACATAGATCAGTTACACATTTATCAGCACCGCATCTCGAATCTGTACTATTCACGCCCACACACACACACACACACACACACACACACACACACACACACACACACACACACACACACGCAAGAGTAGGGATCCAACGTGAACTCCTTCGTTGAAGTTTCCTTACCAAAATTTTGTCTGCACTTCTCTTTTTCTCCGTGCCTTCCGTATCTTTCACTTATTCCAATTTCCTTTATTCAACCATTCTTACAAAATTAGGAGTTTATTTGTAGGATTGCAATGTATGGGCGATCTTCATTACATCACTCGCTGCAGCCTGTTGAAGTGAAGACACAAGCTGTAAGCAATTAGCCATTTCCGTGATATACGCTGTGTTAGTGACATTGGATGCTCACCACAGACGCTCTAGCGCCACGTTCGACAGACACATTGAGTTCCGGATCTTCCCTATGCCAAATCTTTGGATCGGGTTGCTTGTGAACCAGGTTCAATTGAACAGTCGCTTTTTAAGAAATCAACAAATCTGATTTCAGAAACCAGACTTAATTTGTGTTAAATCGAACACATTTAAATGGGTCTTCGTACAACACCCAGTACTGTTTCGTGTAGGTCAACAACTGACTCGTTAGAAAACTCCTGAACTTTGTATTTTCAGTGTTGTGTTTCTCCTACCAATAAAGCAGACCAACTTTGTGTAATGAGATTGGGATACCTCAAATATTTTATTGTATCTGCAAGATGTTTTGGCTTGGGTGGATTATTATCAAGGAGTCTGATGTAAAATCACGCATGTTCATTGATGCTGGTTTATTATAGGATCATACCTGGATGGAATGTCAGAATGTCCAATGAGCAAGCCGAGAATGTAACCCATCAACTCCAAAATTGAGAGTGTCAACGAATCGACTGCAATGTTCGTTTTATGTTTAATAACGCTAGTTGGTTGTTGATATATAGTTTGCATCTTTAACATTTTAAAGCCTAGCGGTAACTTTACGTATCACCAGGTTTAACATTAAAAAACTCTACGTGGTGCCCACATTGCGTTTATGTGTTTTGTACGGATCTCAGAACAAACAGCAACTTTTGCCTTATAAAACATTAAGAGACTGGCTTTTATAACCAAAGTGGAGAGTGTTTACAGCGCGGTACGCACTGAGTTCTTATATAAAACAGATACGCTTCGTATTTAAAGGGTTAATTGGACAAGGTATCAGCCAGTGTGCTTGCCTGTTACCTACTGCCGTGGTTTATGAAGATACGATGGTTGCAGTTACTGTTGTTGCCCGTGGGCCTGTGGCTTCTCTGCTTATGCATATGTTCCACAGATATTTCCTATCTTGTTCAGTAAACAAAATCCTAGCGATATGATTGGGTGTCTTTTTGTCGGAGTTGATACTGGTGTGCCAATAGATTCTATGTATTGTACCTGCCAGAAAGGTCTGTAGGCTGTGGCTGTTGTGTGTTACGCAATCAGCTACTAAAATATATTCCTCATCCATGTCATTGATTTTGACACTGTTCGATTTCTCTACAGAGGTATTCCCCACGGAACAAGCCATCCAAATTTATGTAACTCAGAAGTACAATGTTGTCACGGTACAAATTCAGTTATACTCCTCAACTTAGTGAGGGTATATTTCCGCCTGACAATGCAGAGAGATATGTGCTAATGCAAAGCGGGGAGAAAATCTTTGCTGCTGATGGGGAAACCGAAACCGTGAGTGTGTGTGTGTGTGTGTGTGTGTGTGTATGTGTGTGTGTGTGTGTGTGCGCGCGCGCGCGCGTGTGTGTGTGTGTGACTGTGTATATGTGTGTGAGTGTGCGTGTATGAAGAACGAAATCGGTGGGTGTGGGATAGTGGTAGGATGATAAAAGTTAGGGTGTGCCGGAGGGAATGTGATGTGTCCCAAGACTGAAATTAGACGTAAGGGTCCGTTTACTTTGCTCACAATAACTCGGAATTCGGAACCACCGAAGCGTTTCGTTCACCCTCCCTATAAGCCAACCCTCCTTCAGCCGCGGCAAGAAGGAGAAAGCTGTCTGCCGCCTATTCTTGTCTCCATTTTATCTTTTTCGTTGTCGTGTGTAATGTTCTGAAACAGGCAGCATCGCTACTTACCAGCCACGTGTAGGCCTTTCAGCCGTCTCTATATGCATAATTACCGTCAAGGCGCAGGCCAGTGCACCTCTTCCTTTCCGATTACCACTTAGTTGTGATCCAGCCATACTTACGTTTATTCACTGGAATCTATTCTGCTACGAATTGTCTAACTACAGTCTGTTTACACACTTAGTCCTCTGTACCGTCTGTTTGTTGACATTAAATTTTATGTTAAGATGAACATATAATTTTACTGTATCACCATGTTACTAAAGATTACTCAGAGTTGGCAGTTCACACAAAATTGGGGCTTAAATTGACTAATGAATTCAAGGAGTGATAGAATAGAAATACAAGAAATTATTCACTATGCTTTGACAAGGTTACGCATTAAGTCTGGACTGATGTTTTAAGTTCGTGTCTTTTTGGATTAACCCTTTAAAGACGAAGCGTATCTGTTTTGTATAAGGACTCAGTGTATACCGCGCTGTAAACACTTTCTACTTCGGTCATAAAAACCAGTCTCTTAATGTTTTATAAGGCAAAAGTTGCTGTTTGTTCTGAGATCCGTACAAAACACATAAACGCA
>BLKM01000606.1:592974-622998 GCA_013340265.1 Coptotermes formosanus
TACAAAAACACTAATCACCAACAAATGCACAAAGAGAGTTTTATCATCAATCGTAACACACTCCTACATGTTTCGACCCTGCTGCATCATCTTCAGGGAGAACTTTTTTTGTTATCGTTACACTAAGGTTGGACTTTATAGTTAAGTGCAGTGCAGTGCAGGCCGGGACCGCAGAGAGTTCACGCCTCCAAAAACAACGCAGTACGCAGTCAACTGCACATTCTCACTCAACTATAAAGTGCAACCTTAGTGTAACGATAACAAAAAAGTTCTTCCTGAAGATGACCCAGCAGGGTCGAAACATGTAGGAGTGTCTTACGAATGACGATAAAACTCTCTTTGTGCATTTGTTGGTAATTAGTGTTTTTGTCAGATTGTCTCTGTTTATAGTAAAACACAGCGACCACTGTGTCAGCCCGTGGACAACAGGGAAAACTGTGTATTGCACGGCCGACTCGTTGTTCTTATCCACCTTCTCTGCACTTCTAACAAAAATGTCTTGGCGTAGATAAATTAAACATTCCTTTTATTCCTTTTGTTTCTTCAGCACTGCTAATGGGAAGCCAAAAATTCAGTTTGTTAAATTCTTGACCCCTGCACCCACAGGACTGGGATGGCACCCAGTTGACTGAGAGACATGGCCGTTGTCAAGTCGTGTGCAGTTCCCCTCCAAGCTGCAACTCGGTAATAAAGTTAGCCAGCCACCAAGATGCTGGCAGGAATGGTCCATGTAATGGCACGGAAGAGGATAAGAGACGAGGGGAGTTCCTCTTACTCTTGAGCGGAGAATTGGGGTTTTCTGGTTGGGGGGGCGGGGGGCCGGGGGCACAGTGAGTCTGGTTTTGAGACGGGCGATTGGTGTGAAGGAGATGTGAAAGAAGGAGAATGAGACCTAACGTTTCGAAATGGTTTCTATGAATGGCGGACGGAGTCAGAAACTGCAGGGGGATGGGATGGATTGAGAAGATGGAGGCAGGGAAGTTATTAAGGCAGAGTGTGTCTTTGTGTTTACGCAGATCCCAGTTATGTTATGGTGGGGAGCTGAATTTAGTGCGAAAAGTGACGAAGTTTAAGTCAAGAGTTGGTCAGGTTGTCAGGCAGGCAAGAGATAGAAAGAAGACCGAAGGAGAAATATTGTCTCATCTCTCTCAGTAGAGAAAAGAATAACTGAGTAATTGTATTGAAAATCGAAGAACTCTTCGCCAAAGAATTGAGCGATTTGTTGCCTCTTGTGTCATTTCAACAGGATAAAGCAGTTTCTTGATCGAAGTTAGCTTTCCTAACCTTTTAAAGCCTAGCGGTAACTTTACGTACCACCAGGTTTAACATTAAAAAATTCTACGTGGTGCCCACATTGCGTTTGTGTGTTTTGTACGGATCTAAGAACAAACAGCAACTTTTGCCTTATAAAACATTAAGAGACTGGTTTTTATAACCGAAGTGGAGAGTGTTTACAGCGCGGTACGCACTGAGTCCTTATATAANATAACCGAAGTGGAGAGTGTTTACAGCGCGGTACGCACTGAGTCCTTCTATAAAACAGATACGCTTCGTCTTTAAAGGGTTAATCTTCATAATATATAGGTACCCTCCATGCACGTCCGACAGAGCTCTTCAAACACATATAAAGTTGTACTGTGCAGGGCACACGCACTGTGGTGGGGGGAGGAGTCTTCTTGCATTATTCCGAACCCCGCGACTAGACTGAGGCGAGATGTTAGTTTCACGCTGCTGCCAGAGTGCTCGCTCTTCTGAAAGAGATCTTTCGGCAATCCGTATCCTCTCCAGCAAGCCTAATCAGTATCTCATGTGGTGAGATCAACTTTGGCAAAATTTGGTCTGCACGCGGGCAACACGAAATTCAGTACAAAAAAAATTAAGAACGAATCAGTATACAAAGTGTTGTGTGTCTGGTTTTAACTGTTTATTTTTCTATACATCCTATGCAATACAAAATTACTTATAACAATTTGAAATATTTATGAAAATGCAATTCTCAACGTAGGCTGCAGTGTCGCCATTCTTAGCACATTTTTACGAAATGAATTGCTAGTGTTATATATATATATATATGTCTCCATAAATAAATAGCTTATAATTTTTCAAAATTGCTTCGGCCTTCTATCTCGACCTTACCAAGGAAAGGGTTAAAAGTCATTTTCACGTTTGGAATATCTGCGCGGGCAACATAACACTGTGTCACAGGCAGAATGTTGCCCGCGAGCTACGGGTTGAGTGGTACTGCTCTGCCGTTTACAGAGTTCGTCGCGTAACGCACAAGTAGCAGTAAATAATAAGCCCAGCATAAACGGTTTGTTTAACCTTTCTAACGTTGATTTTAATCATGCAAGAATCTTATTTTATTTCATGGCGCAACAGCCCCCAGTGGGCCAGGGCCGCCTCATTATCGAGGCTGCACGATCACACTCAGGCACATCACACTCGGTGGGACTCCTCGGGACGAGTGATCAGCCCGACGCAGGTACCTCTACCTGGCAACACACAACATTCACAAGGGACAGACATTCATGCCCCGCGGCGGGATTCGAACCCACGATCCCAGCAAGCGTTCGGCCACAGACCTACGCCCTCGACCGCACGGCCACTGGGATCGGCCAAGATTCTTTCTTTGAATATTTCCACAGTTGGTAACGTTGTTTTCTATTCTTAAAAGGTGACAAATGTACTATTTTTTCCCCCATATCGCGATCTAAAGTGTCTATAACTCGCAAGCTCAAGTACCAAATAAATTCACTGATATTAACAAAGATTTATAATGTGTAGTACTGAGACGCGTAAATGCCTGCTGAAGAATGTTGCCTGCTTCACGGCATCACATAAATGCGTAGTGCTTAAAATTGGTACGTCAGCGATGGTGACAGCAGTTTCTGTGTCCCTATCCGTAACAGACATAGCCAAGATCCTATTATCTTCTCTCCCCTCCTGGCTGTGACTCGCGCTTGCACCATCCTGCTTGCCTAATACAAGGATTTACAAGCCCTTAATACTAATTTCCCTGAGTGTGTACTTCAGTGCCCCTTCCTCAGTGTAATAAGATGGTAAATCGTTTGGGCACTGTGTAATCCTGTGTTTGCCTTCCTTGCCTCAGGTAACCAGCCAGTTGGCAGGCGACGGTTCTGGGGGCTAGGGATGAGTTGGTTGGTAATGCGGGCGGCGCTTCATGCAGTGAATTCCTAACCCCCCCCCCCCCCTCCGCAAGTTTTGGTTATGTGCCAGGATCTGTGTTCCGTTGTGGAAGACGTTTAACACGGAAATAGCCAGTAATTTCTTTTTTGCATGTCCCGTGTCTTTGGGTGAAGTATTGTATGAAAAAAGGATACAGCCTACAAAACCCATTTCCCATCATGATTTGGCATATGATTTAGAGATGAAAGCAGCCAAGTGGCCTCACGTTGTTTGTGTCTTTAGTCTGATATTCCACTCCCTTGTATAGGAATGTGTTCTCATGATATTGATATGTTCTCATGATGTTGATATGTTCTCATGATGTTGATATGTTCTCTTGATGTTGATGTGTTCTCATGATGTTGATGTGTTCTTTTGATGTTGATGTGTTCTCATGATGTTGATGTGTTCTCATGATGATGTGTTCTCATGATGTTGATGTGTTCTCTTGATGTTGATGTGTTCTCGTGATGTTGATGTGTTCTCGTGATGTTGATGTGTTCTCTTGATGTTGATGTGTTCTCGTGATGTTGATGTGTTCTCATGACGTTGATTAGCTCTCTTGAAGTTGATGTGTTCTCTTGATGCTAATTGTGTACCTGTAACGTACCGTGAATGGCACGCTGAATTTTAACAACCTGCATTGTGTGCAGTACTTTTAAGCAGTCGGTGGCTGCTCGGTTGGACGTGTTAGTCCCTTATACACAGTAATGGTACCAACAAACGCACACACGTATATTGAAGTTATTTTATGTATACAGTGAACTGCTACATGTTTCGGCCAACCATGTAGCCATCTTCAGGGCCGTACAATACAAACGTAAACCACACTATACAGTACAGTGTGTTTTACTGTATAACCTACAACACGACACTTTCTCTTGGATGGCAAGTTATTGACTGAAACGTTCTACATACAGCATCGAATCAAATATGAACACATTGTTACTGTAATAAGTTATACGTAACGCATTTTTAAACTTATGCGTGCCTGTGATTTTAATTTTACACCTATTTATTGCTTCTGCTCATCTTTGTATTTTACATCCCTGAAGGTGGTCACGTGGTTGCCTGAAACATCTAGAGTCCGTTGTGTATAAAACTAATTTTAGTATACTTGTGTGCATTTGTTGGTGCCATTATTGTATGTATTCGAATAATGGGCGGATCATGGGTCATATAAAACTTATATTAACCCTTTAAAGACGAAGCGTGTCTGTTTTATATAAGGACTCAGTGCGTACCGCACTGTAAACACTCTCCCCTTCCGTTATAAAAACCAATCTCTTAATGTTTTATAAGGCAAAAGTTGCTGTTTGTTCTGAGATCCGTACAAAACACATAAACGCAATGTGGACACCGCGTAGAATTTTTTAATGTTAAACCTGGTGGTACGTAAAGTTACCGCTAGGCTTTAAAAGGTTAATCCCTTCTTTAGTAAAACCCATGGTTCCGTGGCAGTATATATGAAAACCCGCATTTGGAACCCATAATTAGTCAGTGAAATCCGTTGCACTGTATTTCACAATTATGCCTTCTGCCCATGAACATCGAAGGCCCTCAAGCGGTCTCATCTCTTGGGATTTTCGGCCCAAATGTATCATTTATATAACAGCGCAAACAGTGGACCTTGTCATTATGATGTCTTCTGAGTCATAATTTCTGTTGGGTCCGGTAGGAGGCCTCCCCTGTTGGCCTGTTGCTTACTTTCAGCCTGAAATGTGCGAAATTTTAGACTCTAGCAGAGATGGTGATGAATTTTTATAAGATGTGACGCCCTGTAAATTTGTGTATGGTTAGCGACTTTTCGGAGGAGCTTGTTACTTCCATCTTCAGGGTTGTCAAAAGTAAGTGGCTTGGGAAGTATGTTATATCAGGACAAATGATTGGAGCAGCGATCCGATCAGGTGTCGTAACCGTGTGAAGGTAAAACTTTATGCGCAATTATAATTGCGCACATTTAAGTCTTTTCAGTTTTTCAGATAGGACATGGCACTGAAAAAAAAAGTCTGTTTCCCATAGCAATAAACATTCCCCAAATGTAATCTGTTGCTGATTCCATCGCCAAAATAATTTTGATTTATTTTCGTTCCCAACTATGCCTGCTTCAAGTTTGTCCTGTTTCCAGCGTATGTATTGGTTTTGCTTTTTGTGACGATTAAAGAAATATGGCCTCTAGCCTCCGGATAAGTCACTGGACGTCCAGTATTAATAGAAAAGATGGAACTGAGGTTGTGCCAGGAAAGACCGTCTTCTATCTCTGCAGACAGGAGTACAATTAACCGTAAAAATAACAAGCTACGTCTTTCCCGTGCGTTACGAAGGGGCCGATATGTGTGTGTGTGTGTGTGTGTGTGTGTGTGTGTGCACACGTGACCATAAATTGTGATCTTGACGTTTGAACCACTTGCTGTCGTCAAACCTACTCGTGGCTCATGTCACGTAGAGGTTACCAAAAACCTCTGATGGGGATCAAAAGCGACTTACTGTAGTGGTTTACGAGTTAAAGTAATTTGCTGGCTTTCCACGACATCTGGAACATATCAGCTTCCCAAATTTTACTTCTCCAAAAATTCCATAACAGGAAGGTAAAGCAGTCCCGTTACCGGCCTGGACAGGCCCTGAGGGTTCCAGGAGGTTGAGGCTCCCATATTTAAAGACAATCATGACATGAAGGTGGTAAGGTTGTCAGCACTACGCACCGGACGCCTTCACCCTCAAGGAAATATTCCAGGTGCTGAGTTCTGTTAGAGGCCGAGTCGACTCCAGGGCCATACTGCGGGCGGAAGGATTATGTCGTTCCAATGACCCCACCGGGAATCGAAGCCGCGACCTTCCGGATTGTAGCGCAGTACGTCTACCAACTGCGCCACCGCGTGTCCGCCGTATCACTAAGGGGCCCGTCGCAATATTCTTGCCTCTTAGGCATGTTCTGTGCCTGAATGCTTAATACTGCTAACCAATTAAGAGGCTTTGCCTCTTTGCGCCCTCTTATGCTGTATTCGCCTCACAGTGTTTCGGTCTATTGTTCAAGTTATGCTGTGGCAGAGTTAACATTCAAGAACGCTTATGGAAGAGTGAATTGTTCAGAGCAGGGTCATCCAAATTGTAATGCTGGGCCACACGATGAGAAATCCGTGTGGCAGTGCTGTGTTCAGTATTAAAGAATGTGATTGTGTGAGCAGTATTAACCTTTTAAAGCCTAGCGGTAACTTTACATACGACCAGGTTTAACATTAAAAAATTCTACGTGGTGCCCACATTGCGTTTATGTGTTTTGTACGGATCTCAGAACAAACAGCAACTTTTGCCTTATAAAACATTAAGAGACTGGTTTTTATAACCGAAGTGGAGAGTGTTTACAGCGCGGTACGCACTGATTCCTTATATAAAACAGATACGCTTCGTCTTTAAAGGGTTACACATTTTAATAGATTGACGTCTTACGGCAGTCTGTAATACTATGGTAGCAGGAGGCCCAAGTGTCGTGCTGGCTTATATGTATTACTTAATTGAGTAAAAAGACTTTCGATGCAGATTTCAACCGACCTGCACCCTGAGGGCCGCAATTTGGACTTACCGCTTTATGTACTTTCTTATGCTTCCAAACTCACCCCCGCCCCACACACACACACACACACACACACACACACACACACACACACACACGCACGCACGCACATATCTAAGGCATTCACTTTTCATTATTATTTGAAAATCACATCGTTCCAGACTGTCAAGTCCGTGGAAGAACCAGACAAGTTTCACTTTTCCGTGTGTCATAGTTAATTCAGCACCTGAAGACCGCTCGAAACCCGGGACAGATATCTTGCACTTCGCTGCAGGCATGTTTGCTGTGTTTTGTTGCTCTGTGAGAGTGAACACCTGGCAAAGGAGCTGTCGTCATGCACAGAGTCCTTTCAGACACATTAATTTCGTGGTTCGTAATTAATCCTGATTAGGGACAGATTAGTGTGTCTAATCCTAGGATGCAGAGCATTGGCATTCAGTACCTCAACTTCATACTTCGGATTTTATTAGCTGACGTAGTCTATACAATAATACATTCGGTAACGTTAAGTAAAGTATGATTACCCTGTGTTTACATGATTATAGCAGGATAATTTATTGGCTTTACGGCGTCAGCGAGCCTTCCGTCTATTGATTCAACATCTCGATGAACTTTTAATGCGAAGTGTCATTACTGTAGCGGGTGGGTTCCCTGGTCACTTTTCTGAGGTCGATATTAACGACGAACATTCGATACCATCTTCAGGCTTCTGCCCATTATTGGGGAGGTCAAGGCAGCGCGGGCAGTTCCAAAACAAAACCACTAGTGACCTCATCGGGATTCAAGATACGCTTCGAACATAATTGAAGCGTGGAAACGACACGACCTTCGTAAACGTGCAGCCACGGTGATTGACAGATATGTGACTGACGTCGTGAAATTAGTCCACAGTGTATAAAACGTCTGATAAAATTTATTTAGGTGACAAAAGAATGCTCTTAAACAGGGTCATTCACAAATTCGTGATTTTATTTCACAGTTGTGTTCCTGAAAACCTTGCAGTCAGAAATATCCTATGAACAGTGAGTGAGTTTTCAAGAGTTAAAAGATGTGCAGATGTTTGCAGCAATGCTTGCTGACATGCTCACGTGTGACCTTGAACTGAACCACTGGTTAGTTGGAATGCAGTGTCTTACGGCGGTCAGTTCGTGTTATGTGCGTCGTTAGGCCTTCAACGTTTTAAAACGCCGAATATTTGGGTATGGTGTACGCGTTGCCTCTTTCGATGGCAGTAGTTGTCCTGTAGCTGAATACCAGATCCAAATTCCAAATTGAAGAACTCTAGATCCATAAGTATTTGGTAGTCCTCTACAGACTTCGAGGTATCGTTCCATTTGCTGGCGTTTCTAATTCAGCTGGGCGTCCGGTATGCCGAGATATGGAAGAAGAAGAAGAAGAAGAAGAAGTAGTAGTAGAAGAAGAAGAAGAAGAAGAAGAAGAAGAAGAAGAAGAAGAAGAAGAAGAAGAAGAAGAAGAAGAACGCGGCCCTGGCGGTAGCACGCGAAAGACATCCACGCGTCGTTGTATTCCTCAAGCGAAAGACTGGGGAGAACCTTACATAAGGAAGGAATATACGTATCCGTTCGGAGTACAGCGCATTCGGCGTGTCGAACCTGATGATTTGTAGCTGTCTCATTCCAATAACCAACTGTGTCGATACACTTTGTTTGTGACGAACTCAATTTGTCGGGGACGGGTCAAGAAAGATTGCATCTCAAATTTTTGTTCAGATATGAATCCCCATTTTACTGTGGAAAGCAATTTTCAACATCGATTCTCTGTAAATGTTATGTGACGTGTTATTTGCAGTGATCTGATTGGTCCTTTTATCTTCGAGTGATATGTATTTACAGGTTCTGCAGAATGGATTGCCGCACCTGTTCAAATAACAAGAGGCTTCAGAAACAGGACTGTGTCTGTAGCTGCGACAAGAGTGAGCGTCTACTCATTGCTTTCCCGCAGGGAAAGCCCATCTCAGTGATGGCTTCCCTCGATGGGGTCCACAGCATTGGCCGCTCAGACCTCGCGGGGGGTATTAGATAAGGATCTACGGGTGGAGGGCGCCCTAGATTTTTATCTGTGGGGTTACATGAAGGATCTGGTGTACCAGAAAAAAAATGGAAGCATAAATTACATTGCTGCATCGTATTTTGGATGTTGCAAGTCTTGTGAAGGACAATTCAAATCAACCCTTTAAAGACGAAGCGTATCTGTTTTATATAAGAACTCAGTGCGTACCGCGCTGTAAACACGCTCCACTTTGGTTATAAAAACCAATCTCTTAATGTTTTATAAGGCAAAAAGTTGCTGTTTGTTCTGAGATCCGTACAAAACACATAAACGCAATGTGCGCACCACGTAGAATTTTTTAACGTTAATCCTGGTCTTATGTAAAGTTACTGCTAGGCTTTAAAAGGTTAAATGATGAAAATTATAAGGAAATTTTCGAATCACCATCCTGTTCGTATATGTAATCATTATTTCAGTCTTTACGCAATAAACACAATACTATGAGGCCTGCACCTCAATGTACACTCTTATTTTATGATTTTGTGAGTTTCTGCCTGATGGTGGCTAGCGTACGCGGCCGAAACATGTGGTAGGGTAATAAAAACAGTGAAAATTATAAGCTCGATTCGCACACGTGTCGGGTGCGTTCTTTTCAGTTCCTTGCCGTCATGCCGTGTCCTAATCATATTAGGTTCAAAGGCTCTTTGCTGTAATGCATTTTATTTAGAACACGTATGTTGAAACTGCGAATACCATTTTGAACATTTATTTGTTCCGATTGTTCCCAACAGTCTGATAATATTAAGGTAATAAGCCTTGAGAATTTTACCTACGCGTGTGTATGATGTGTCTGAAGGGGAATGACCCCAGGGCTAGCGCTCCTGACGTTTAAGTCGTGAAGTACCAAGTGTAGGGAGGGCGCGTGTATGACAGTGAAGAATGGACCATGTTGTGTTTGGGTAGAATGAAATGTGCACTACTAACTAACTAACTAACTAACTAACTAACTAACTAACTAACTAACTAACCAACCAACTCCATGGAGCAGAGGCCTTCTTAAGAAGCTAACAGTTTATCAGCTAGTCAAGAAATTCCCCGTATTGTATGGATCTCAGACTGAATTATCCTACTCCCTGCTTTAATCAATTCTGCTGGAATCTGATCAATACCTGGTGATTTGTGTCTTTTTAGCTTGAAATGTGCACTACAGAAATGAATTTTTGTTTGGATGCCAATGTTTATAAAATTTACATCGCTTTTCTCTATGTAACTCGAGATAAAACCGGAGCGTTTGGCTTTAAACCTTTCAATTTTTCACATAAAAATCAGTCAACAGGCAACACTATTTTTCTCTCTTTATTTAGAGATTGTGCAACAAGTTTCGGCCTATGTTATGGCCGTCGTCGGGCTCCTCTACAAAAACGCGAATATTAGTAGAGCTTCAATATTCACGTTTTTGTAGAGGAGTCTGTGATGGCAATGACATAGGCCGAAACTTGTTGCTCAATCTCCAAATAAAGAGAGAGAAATTGTGTTGGCGGGTGACTGATTTTTTATGTGAAAAATTGAAAGCATACGCCAACGGGGATGTTTAACATTAAAATTTAAACCTTTCCTTACTACTCATTTGTGCCCCACTTCGGAGTGAAGATATGCAGCTCATAATATGACTTATGTTAGAAAAGGCAGTTTAAAAGAACGTAGCCTGACGTCTAATAGTAATTAAAGTAAAAAATTTGTAGTTGCAAACAACAAACACTGCAACTTACTTGTACGTACACCAAGAGAAGTTCTATTGAAACAAAAAAGTACCGTGGAAGGTGCTAATATGAATTATCCGTTTCAGCAATTACTTTACATGCTATTAATTTCGCTGTATCATGCTTACATCAGACATGCTAATTTAAATTCATGTAGTCAGTGTGTTAAACATGACAGTTGACGTTTAATTTTATTAATTTCTCCTGCATTCATTTGTACTTATCACCAAACATTATCAGAGCGATGAAACCAAGGAGAGAGAGAGAGAGAGAGAGAGGGAGAGAGAGTGGGGCGGGAGCGCATAATTAGCTCCATAGAGTGAGAAATGCACACACACTTTTAGTAGGGAGATATTAACGTAACAGCTGTTTGTAGGCGTAACGTACGCGAGAGAAAAATGTTAAAATTTGCTTCTAAGGAGTAGGATGTGACGCTGTGCTGTTGGATTCTTCTGGGTTTAGCGTAAGTGCAAGCTGCAGGCGCTTCTCCACGTGGTGATGAACCTTCCTGTCTCACGAATAACTGCAAATTTCTGAAGGGGATGTGCTTCGTGGGGTTGGTTACGTTTTATTGCGTTGCGTGCTGAAAATAGCTAGAGCTGCCTATTCTGCACTTATTCTCGCCATAGAAGCCGGATTTCCTGTTGGACTGTCTCCATTGATTCCTTCAGTTTCTTTAGACAGATGATTCATAAGGCTGTGATTAGGCTACGAATACTATGTGTCACATCCAATTTCTTGTTTCACAACCAAAATCTGTAATTCACGTTATAGGACGTACACGTGTTGGTAAAGCGTCATTTAACCCTGTAAAGGCGAAGGGTATCTGTTTTATATAAGGACTCAGTGCGTACCGCGCTGTAAACACTCTCCACTTCGGTTATAAAAACCAATCTCTTAATGTTTTATAAGGCAAAAGTTGCTGTTTGTTCTGAGATCCGTACAAAACACATAAACGCAATGTGGGCACCACGTAGAATTTTTTAATGTTAAACCTGGTGGTACGTAAAGTTACCGCTAGGCTTTAAAAGGTTAATAAACAGAAGTACCAAACATAAGGCGTATTCAGTATAGCGACTGTGTACAAGATGGACGGTCCGGTGTTCAAATCCCGGCAGGAGCGAAAGGTTTTTGTCTTCTCCGAAACATCCAGACCGGCTGTGGGCCCCACAAAGTCTCCTGCTCATTGGCTACCGGGGTTCTTTCCCGGGCATAAAGCGGCCGGGGCGTGAATTTCAGCATTCACCTCCATCAAGAGCCGAAGTTACGAATGAGTGGAGCTGTAACTCTGCTCCCGCCTGTACCATTGTGGCGTGGACAGGGACAACCCCGTTACCTTTACCTTCAGCGCTATATATATGTATAATATATGCTGATAGAAGGCCGTCGTGAAATATACAATCTAATGGCTGTGTGTCAAAGGTCATATGCGACTTTCTTTGGTGACCGTCGGGTGTAGGAGTCTCATTGCTGGCCCTCTGAAACAGGTCCGTGTGTTTATATTGCTCTTCCTCTAGAAGTCAGCATGTTACCTACATCCTGAACATGAAAATAAATTACTGCCAAGCACCCTTGTTGTGATGTTGAACATCCCTTCTCTGGACTCCCATGCCAGACGCGGGTTAACAGAATAGCGCGCTGTGGAACGCATTCGTATCTATTAGAGAGTAAGGCACAAGACACTGCGTTTTGTAGCTGGCTTCTATTACCGCAGGACGAAGAAGAAAATTTTCCTATGTATTGAAATATGTTTTTTTTTGTTTTCTGGCTCAAATGACTTGAATTGTCTATACAGATCGATGATAACTGTGAGAATGAATTGTGTTAATTGAGAAGTAGTTGGCGCCTGTCCATAAACCGTATGGGCCTGTGGCGTATTTATGGTGGTGTTCCGCGTATTTTTGAGATTAGTTTAGCCATAATAGTGAAGTAAGATATGGCTATTTAAAACAACCTTACGTAACTTACATGTGTATTAGGCAGATGATACACAACGTGAAATAGAATTGTTAAACGTTTAAAATTAATAATTATCTGTAAGTGTACATATATTGCTGACAAGCAGTTTGATGAAGTCTAAATCATGTGGAATGTAATGGAATCAGTGATCTAGATATGTAAATACATAGATGTAAGTAGACTGGTGGGTTGATGTATTTTAGACAGACAGAGAGACTGTCGTCCTTAACCTTTTAAAGCCTAGCGGTAATTTTACGTACCACCAGGTTTAACATTAAAAAATTCTACGTGGTGCCCACATTGCGTTTGTGTGTTTTGTACGGATCTCAGAACAAACAGCAACTTTTGCCTTATAAAACATTAAGAGATTGGTTTTTATAACCGAAGTGGAGAATGTTTACAGCGCGGTACGCACTGAGTCCTTATATAAAACAGATACGCTTCGCCTTTAAAGGGTTAATTATGTTGTAAGTATTACTTTAGCAACGAAGGAGATAGCGGACACTGACATATAGCAGCCACGCAACTTCGTAAGGCGCAATAAGCCGTGTTCCACATGAGAATGGGATCCTGAACTTCGAACACCGAAGTTCGAATGTGTATCGAACCTCGACACAGACAGGAAGCAACACAACCAATAATAACTCCATGGAGCACAGTCCACATGCTAAAAGGTCCTCAGGTAGTCTAGAAAGTCCCAGCACTTCATGGAACCTGAAGGTTCATTACCGCATTTACAAAAGCTCCCCCTCCCCCACATTTGTCCTTATCCTCAGCCACATCAACCCAGTCCGTGCCTCTCCATCCTACTACTTAAAGATACATTTTATTATTATTCTCTCATCTATGTTTAGGTCTTCCAAGTGGCCTCTTTCCTTCACGTCTCCCCACCAAAAACCATGTACGCACTTCTCCTGTCTCCCATACGTGCCACGTGCCCCGTCCATCTCATTCTTCTGTATTTGATCTTGAAAACACTAAGCTCAGAGACGATCTAAATTTAGTTGGAGGCCAATTTCGTGAATTGAGAAAACAATCCGACTAATATGTCCGAACAGTTCAGAGCAGCAATTACAATCCTGTATTTTACTGTAAACGCCGACCGCAGTGGCCGTGCGATCTACGGCGTAGGTCTGTGGCCGAGCGCTTGCTGGGATCGTGGGTTTGAATCCCACCGTGAGCATAGATGTTTGTCTCTTGTGAGTGCTTGTGTTGTCAGGTAGAGGTCTCTGCGACGGGCCGATCCCTCGTCCAGAGAAGTCCTACCGACTGTGATGTGTGTCTGAGTGTCATCAAGTGAAAATAAACAACCTCGACACCTACTGTGAGTAGGTAGAAGAGGGAAAGACTATGAACGAATTACTAAGTTTGTATGCAAAGCACGGGTAATAAATGCTGACGAAATGGCTTCAGAACCAGTCCAATAATGATTCAAGATTATTACACATACCTCTGTTAGTCTGATCCACAAAAGCATAATTCCTGTTGCCCGTGTTCCAGCGCCACGTGTGCAAGTCCCACATGAAGATCGATAGACAAGAGTCTACAAAGCTACAAGCCTATCGTTAGTAGAACGTGTTTACATTTCTTGACAGCAAAAGTTGGTTTGTTTGAAAAGCTCTTCTTTCATGAAACAAGCCAGAACAGCTCAGCCGGTAAAGTGATTGCCTATCGATCGAACAAGGACTATCATGTCTAGAGCAGCTCTGAGGCCAACCGAGAACCTCACCCAAGGACTCTGTCCCAACGGTTAATACGGCTGAAGCATGAAGCCAGCAACTCATACAGGCCTATAGATAATTTTTATGATAAGAAATCATGGACCTTCAACGCAATTTTCCCATACATCTGCATGTTGTCTCTATTTGCTACACTGACTAAGTTGTACGAGACGACAGTCCCGGCATGCGTGTTCATACTTCTTCAAATCAGCAATGAAGAAAAGTAGCGGCATGTCTTCGGGTATGATTGACTGCTTAAACCTTTAAATTTAACCCTTTAAAGACGAAGCGTATCTGTTTTATATAAGGACTCAGTGCGTACCGCGCTGTAAACACTCTCCACTTCGGTTATAAAAACCAGTCTCTTAATGTTTTATACGGCAAAAGTTGTTGTTTGTTCTGAGATCCGTACAAAACACATAAACGCAATGTGGGCACCGCGTAGAATTTTTTAATGTTAAACCTGGTGGTACGTAAAGTTACCGCTAGGCTTTAAAAGGTTAAACTCTTCAATATAAGATATCGTGTCAAGACGGAACACACCAGCTGGGGCTATTAAGTTCCAGGACTGATTTTGTTGCTGATATTCCTACATAACTGCAGCTTAACGAGCGGGTTCTGTTTCCAAGTACTCCACTTGGTGACCTGTATAGTTAGCCCACCCTATGTTTTTTTTTTAGTGGTGAAGGGCCCCGCAGCAGACGCTACGGACGCACTGCAGCCATGAGGCTTATTGTGCAACCCTATGATGAAGATGACGATGATGATTATTTTTTGTCCTTTTCCTAGTAATGGAGCACCAGTGGAATGAAATTGACAGGAGAAAACCGAAGTACTCGGAGAAAAACCTGTCCCAGTGCCACTTTGTCCACCACAAATCCCACATGGCCTGAGCCGGTATCGAACCTGGGCCTCCGCGGTGGGAGGCCGGCAGCTAGCCGACCCTATGTTACTGAAGGATACGATACGAATCCTGTCATTTCAATAACCTACAGTGCTGCCGTATCGTTTTCCTAAATGTCGTTCTTTGATGTCGTCAGTTTTTCAGCTTGTGACGATAGACTTAAATGTAGGGCAATAGGATGCGCGATAAAATCATTCCGGAAACTTACTAGCCACACGTTGTGTGTGTGTGTGTGTGTGTGTGTGTGTGTGTGTGTGTGTGTGTGTCTTTCCATCAAACTGTATTTTCAAAGACTGCGTTGTAGAATCATACGTTTAAGCTAGTCTGGTAAGCCTGTTTGTTGCTTTTGTGTGCCCTTACTGTGTAGGTCTGTGTTTGTAAAACACATTTGGTCAAGTCCTGATGCAGTTTAATCCGGTTTACATCCCCACAGTCAGTTTGTCTAAAAACGGATGTACTGTAGGTAAAGGTAAAGGTCACCCTATAACAGGCCCTGAGGGCCCGAGAAGGGGAGTAGAGGTATAGCTCTACTCCTTCGTGAGCCTTGGTACTAGGAGTGGATTGGGTGGCTAGCTCCAAGCCCCGGCCGCTTTACCCCCGGGAAAGAGACCCGGTACCCATTGTACAGGAGACTGGGTGGGCCCCAGGGCCGGTCTGGACGGCTGCGGAAAATCTCGCCCCCACTGGGATTCGATCCCCGGACCGTCCAGCCCGTAGCGAGTCGCTATACCGACTGAGCTATCCCGGCCCACGGATGTGTTTTAGATCTTCAAATAATCTCTTGATCTCTGTTTGGTTCCAAGTGTTTGATCAAAATGTTATATTTATTTCTCTCTTAAATTATGCATATTATATCGCATATCAAATCATTATCGCTCGCCTGAACCACTTTAAAGATATTAAAGACTTGTGCACGTAATTGTAGTCATTTTTCTTATAGTTCTCCCCAACTTTACTTTGTTCTGTCTTTCTCGTAGCAAAATATCTCCCTCAGAAATTTTGTTCTTAAAGTCTCTCAATCTGAAGAGCCTTTCTGTCACAAAACGCCGAATACCACTACGGCTAAAGTGCGTATTGTTCAAAACCTGAACCTGTGTTTTTGTCATTAGGAGACATGAGGTGACTTGAGGTAAAGCTCCACAGGTTCTTAAATTTAACAGTGGGTAAAGGTCAGTGTTTCACTTGCCGGCCATTTTATCTCTGTTGAAAGAGAGGTTTATTTCCGTTCAATGTGACGCTGTCTTGACGCTAAGGCCGATCTGATTGCAGCAGCCAAGATGAGGGGCTACTACCCCCGCCTTCAGTTGAACCTTGGTTGTCCGCCTCGGCTCATAATAGAAAGATATTTATGGAATTCTAGTAAGGTTTTAACATTTTGTGATATTTTATGTGTTGAAATTTTGGACTTCAAATAAATTACCACTCTGTAGGCAGTTGAAAGTGAGGCGGAACTTACGTAGGTGCATATAAAGTTCTAGCATACAAGAAACTCAACTAAATCGTGACAGAGAATTTGAGAGGCACACAGAGGGACATGGCAGGTTATGTCCACTTCTGCCAACGCTTCTTTCTTCTTTGCTTGCAAGTAATACAGAGACAGAAATGAAAGTCTTTGTAACATTCCTCCTGGCTACATCTGTCTCAAATCTGAGAGCCAGTTACATGCAATGGGATAAGACTAATAGAAGAATGTAGAAATAATCTTAGAAAATCCTGTTCCAGGGTCAATTCTTTCGTCATAAATTTCACGTGAACTGTTTTTATGGTTCAAACCTGCCTACGCGTCACGGATATTCTTAACAATGTTACGTTCAGACATGGCGGTAAAATTTTTGGAAATACGTTCTGTATATATGGAATAAGAAGGCAGGTCTAGGACTCACGTCTGCGGGGTGTGATGTGTGTGTCGCTGGGTGATCAGGTCCCCCAGTTCCAAAATTCATCACAGTTGGACCAAATCGTCAGTTCTGTTGTTCGTAACGGAATAATGACATCTGATTGTAGTTCGGCTGATGAAGAATATCCTCGCCTTAGATGTTCATTGCCACAGTGACAAGAGCATGCTGTTGATTCTTATCCTGAGCCTGATTAATCCAATATCTTTATGCGATGTTCCAGGTTCTCACGGCAGTGATTCTAAAATTATGGTTTTCTGGGATGTGACACCATGTAGTCAGGAAGAAATTATTTTTATGATCCATTTTAATAATATTTCACTCTAGAAACCTAAGTCTTTCAAGTGGTTTCTTTTCTTTAGGGGTTTCCTATCAAAATTTTGGGAACGCAGGTAGCATATATTGTCTCAGCCGTACGTGGTTCACTCCTACATTCCGTTTGTCGCATCCTTTTCCATACAGTCAACTAACTGACTGACTGACTAACTAACTAGCTATCCACCCTTTCTCAAGCCACCTACCTGCCTGCCTACCTACCTACCTGGAGTAAATTTGTGGCCGTCTGTTTGATGAATACACCCGGGACTTCTTCTGTATTTTAATGTGATATATAGGTGCAGGTAAAAGTGGAAGTCACCCAGTAACGCACCTCGATTAACGCGAGGGGCAGGGGGGGAGGAGAAGTGCAGCTCTGATCCTTCTTTGACCTTGACTACAGATGGGGGGTGAGTGGTTAACGCAACACCCCGGTCGCTTTACCCTGGGAAAGAAGGGAAGAGAAACGTACAACACCCGTAAATAGATTTACAGCCTATCGCCTACTAATTTATATCAGCCACCCCCTAATTTTTAGCCGATGATTCTTCTCAACTAATCACAAAGACACTGGAACACTATGCGTTTTATTCGGTACCTGATCAGGAATAGCAGAAACGTCCCTCAGAATACTCATCCGAACAACCCGGATTCCTAATTGGAGACGACCAAATCTACAACGTCATCGTCACAGCCCACGCATTCGTTATATTTTTCTTCATGATTATGTCAATCCTAATCGCTGGATTCGGAAACTGTCTAGGACCTGTAATATTCGGAACGCCGGACGTAGCATTACCACAAATAAACTACATAAGATTTTGACTGCTTCCACCATCACTAACGCTTCTTGCTAGCAGACGAGTAGAAAGTGGGGCAGCAACGGGATGAACAGTCTGCCGTCCTCTTGCAAGAGGAACTGCCCACACCGGAGCATGCGTAGACCTAGCCATCTTCTCCCTAGACCCGGTACCCATTGCGGGGGCGGCCTCAAGGTCGCTATGGACTGACATGGAGAAGAGAAAATCTCTCACCCCCACCGGGGTTCAAATCCCCGACCTTTCAACCCATAGCTGTATCGACAGCGCTAATCCCTTCCACACCCCCCCCCCATACCCCGTTACAGTATGTACTCGAAGCCTGTTTAACTATGAGTGCTGAAGACTTTCGCGTCACTTCAGTACTGGCCAGTGACCAGCTAAAGACGATGTTCGGCCTCTGCCCAGGCGCGTGCTGTGTTTACTGGGAATGCCGCTTGTAACTCTTCGTCTGCAGTGTAGTATTTCTGAGCAGGTAACAGGTAGAGTCTCTGGTTTCTGCAAACCACAGTTCAGCGTTAGGAAAGTGCCCGCTGAACTGTGCGTAGCGCAGTGTATTCAAAGGAAACTGTAGGAACACGAAAGAGGCTGTAATTACCCGAAGCTGTTCCGACTCAAATATTGGGCTGGCTTGCTGTATGATGGGGTCAGAGAGGTTGGGGTCAGCTTGTTTGGATAGGAGAGCCGTCTTATCAGCTAAGCTCTCCGAGTCCATACTGTTTCGAATAGAAGCTTTTGGGGTAATACACTTCCGTGATTACCTTCCGTGTAACTGTCAATCAGACTGTTTGACTTGCAGTTCTGTTTGTTCGCATAGAGGGCCTTCATAGTAGGGCCTGGATCTTACATATAATCTATAAGACCTGTAGGAAATTAACTGAACACAGGTCTTTTGTGTGTGTATGTGTGTCTGTGTGTGTGTGTGTGTGTGTGTGCGTGTGCGTGTGCGTGTGTGTGTGTGTGTGTGTGTGTGTAATTTTAATTCCAAGCAACTTATGATTAAATTACCCAACCACTTTTAATTTATGAATTACAGAATTTGGAGCAACCTGTGGTGTAATTAGTAAGTGCTGAGCATTATAACAGTGTATCCTACAACGATAATAGAGGCTATGGGTAAATAATGACCCAGTTTAGAGAGATGAACAGTGTGGGTATTATTTCTTAGGTTACTTAATAGCGCATTTTAGTTACAAGGGTTACATAAAGCCAAGTGAGAGAGATAAATTTTAAACGGCGTGAATCGAAGCCGTAGTGGTCTGTTTCGAAATTCTATCTTGGGGCCTAGAAATTTATTTCTAGATGCAGTATAGTAACTTTCATGTGATTAACGAAGCAAATAAAATGTCCTGCACTCATATCAATCAAATTCATTAACTTGTCGTGTGTGAGAGGAATCAGTACATGTGCGGCAACAAGCAGAAATCATTAGTGACTTTAAATTCTTAGTGGGCCGATCCCAGTGGCCGCGCGGTCTAAGGCATAGGTCTGCGGCCGAGCGCTTGCTGGGATCGTGGGTTCGAATCCCACGGGGGGCATGGACGTTTGTATCTTGTACAGTGTTTGTGTTGTCAGGTAGAGGTCTCTGCGACGGGCCGATCCCTCGTCCAGAGGAGTCCTACCGACTGTGGTGTGTGTCTGAGTGTGATCAAGTGAAGATAAAAATCCTCTACACCTGCTGTGAACAAGTAGGTAGAAGAGGGAAGGACTACGAAACGAAATTCTTAGTGTCTTTCCTGCCGGTCGAAGCATGGAGATCTTTCCAGCTGATTTGTTAGTTGAAAATGGTAGCAGTTGTTTGTTAGGTTTATGAGATGACCTTAACTTATCCTTTTCAACATCACAGTACATCTTAGCTAGTGCTGGTAGCGGGAGAAGGTTAATTTCTTACCACCCACGCTGGTATAGCTGCAACGCCATAAATTTTTATGCAGTTCCTACCGTGCATTGTCGCTGGTCTAGTCACACAGTATGCAGCCCAGCAAAATGCACTGTACTATTTGTATTCTGTGTTATAGTATCTGAAACCCAATCCAACATGTTTCGATCCCTACTGGGATCATCATCAGGGATTCGCGTAAAAAGTGAGATTTCACAATCAAAACTACCAATATATGTACACGTTAAAAAGATATAAGGTGTATAAAAGATGGTCAGTTAAACTGTAGGCGATTTCGTGCTAAGGTGCGGCTCCCGAAGCACGTCCAGCTGGCCACCGCTGCTGCATTATATTGTCTGTCTTATGGTAACTTACCCATTAATTCACAAAGTCTCTGGAAGTGAACCCTGAAATATAATCATTGCTACTGTTAAAGTAAGCGTTTCACACATTCATGAGCCATCCCAAACCAGTTCTATCTTAGAACGAAATTCCCAAATAACCGTATTAATATTATCTTCCGATTTAGTTTCCAATTACAAGTGCCGTCTTTCCAACACGTTTCCCTGCCAGAACTTTATTGGTGTTTTCTTGTGTCCTGCATCGTGAAAAAAAAAAAACGAATATGCGGGGCAGTGGTTTATGACGCCTGATATTTAGAGTTCTGTGGTGATTATTTGTAGGATATGCCGTCTTTTCTTTACGAATTACGTGGCCTTTCCGTCACAGAACGTGTCCTTTCTTTACAGATGTGACTGCGATCCCGTTAAAGACGGTGCTGTCAGAAGCAGGTTCCAACGTAACTCTTGCTTGCCCCGGAGTGACGGAGCTGTCCTTGGTGCATATGTTAGAATGGCGGTCGCACGTGAAGCTCGTGGAATACATGGGGGAGAGTACGACTGTGTGGGAACACAGGCATCGCATTACTTTGTTGCCGGACACATTCGCTCTTCATTTCCATCCTGTGACGGCTGAGGACAGTGCAGAATACAGCTGTTTGGTCAACAACCGGCCGAAACCGGAAGCTATCGTACGTCTCATCGTGCAAGGTAAGACTGGTCCGAATTTTTGTAGTGTCACTTTATTCGTTTGTGATGTCATTCCTTGTGTTGAAGATTATGTTTTTATTCGGGCGAAAATTTCGTAACCGAAATGAGAAACGAGAACCAGGTAGCTCGCAAAGAATTTCGAATTGCGTATAGCCAGGGCCGGAATTAAGTTACACGACAGACAAGCCACAGCTTAGGGCCTCGCGTGACAAGGGACCTCAGTGAGGCCACCTCACTAAAGAAAATAAATGCATTCGTATGTAATGAAAATCGAAATGCAAGATAATGGTAATTGGTGTTATTATTATTGACTATTGTTGCGTGTTTTGTATTTTTATTTATCGTAAATTCTACTGCACACGATACAGTAAAGTAGGTATAGCAGATTTAGGAACAAAAAAAGCGTTCAGTTCGCGCATGGCGTCGCTAGAATATCTGTTACGTCTATTGTGTCATTATTAAACAGCAATGAATAAAAAAGTCTTTATGTAATGTAGCATTTTATACGTACCTTTCCATTCCACAAGTATGAAAACGATTAAACATACAATTTAGCAGAGGGAGGTGCCTCTTAAAATCTTGCGGTTTAGGGCCGCGACACGCTTATATACGGCCCTGCGTGTAACCCCTGAGGTGTCCCTGCAAACCACAAAAACAACCACATTTGACTCAGCCATAATGAGCTTCGCGTCACATGTAGTTAGATGAGTCATATCGTGTCATTTTGTAGCAAATATAATCGGATGTCTTTCGATGTTTTTGTGCATTATCTGCGCTGTTTCATCCATCCTGTCTACATGGGTTTGCCGTGATGCAAATCTACAAGTTGTAACAAACATGTAGTCTGTGGTATTAACAAACTTATGGTCACATGAAAGACGAATCACATCTTACATAAATTTTTATATGCTTATTTTAATTCTGGACGCAAAAATTCTGAGTCTTATCTCACTTTTAAAGGTCGGTGTTGGTTTTGAAATAAGCATGACGTAATGAATGTTAGAGAACTCACGATAGCTCAGGTGGTATAGTGACTAGCCTATGGGCTGGATCTCTGAAGTATCGTGCGTCAATTCCCTGCAAGACTTGAGATACATTTCTCCTTCAAAGCCTTCAGACCGCCTCTGGGGCTTATCCATCCCCCTGTGTGATGTACTGGTGGACCCTTTCTCTCGCAGATCAAGGATGACGCGATCGGTTGTGACGTTTAAGAATACATGCAACGTTTTGGTTTGAAATTTGTTAGGAAACGAAATTTAAATCGATCCTAAAGATTCATTCAGATTTTCTACGAAATTTAAGGGAAATACTTTTATTGTTTTCACCCGAAAGTTTCTTCCTGGGAAACATGCGCTAAGAGAGAGAACGACACTTTATGCGTAGTGTTTATAAGATTGCGTGAATAGATATAGGAACTGTAAGGAAATTCTGCGTCACATTTTGTGCACAGAATGTCTCCAGACAAAACGTGAACTGCTTAGGTCGAATAATTTATGAAGTTTTATCAGTGAAAGCTAGCAGTGTCGGCATTTCTGTAAAAAGGAAGAAATATTTACAAATTGAAACTGTCTGGGAGAGAAGGAGACACTTATTAGTGTAACCTTTCGTTGAACTTCTGGCTGTAACCTGTAACATTAGCAACTCCGGTAATACAAATGCATAATTCACTGCTTGCGTAGTAGCAGGAAGCGGGTGCGCGGTTAGCACCTTAAGTGCTTAATATGGTGCGTTAGGGGAAGAGGGATTAGACATCCTCTTAACGTATGTTCAATTCGCCATAGTTAGCAGCGATGTGGGTGAAGTTAATCCCAAATGTGGAACGCGTTAAAGTTCCTGGAAGCGTCTAAGATGATAATAATTTCTTGTACATCGATAAGTTTGCACAAATAAAGAAAAGGTCTGTTACGCTGTTGTGGTATTTTCCCCATTGTTTAACCTTTTAAAGCCTAGTGGTAACTTTACATACCACCAGGTTTAATATTAAAAAATTCTAGGTGGTGCCCACATTGCGTTTATGTGTTTTGCCTTATAAAACGTTAAGAGACTGGTTTTTATAACCGAAGTGGAGAGTGTTTACAGCGCGGTACGCACTGAGTCCTTATATAAAACAGATACGCTTCGTCTTTAAAGGGTTAAGTAATAGGCCTTGAAGGTTCTACATTTAATCCTTTGACTGCTAGAAAAAAGAGTTTGTGTCACTTCCTTGTTAAAACGAAATCTGTCGTGCACAGAATGTGTTAGGTTAAGTATTTTAAAATCTCCCACCTGTAGTCATGGTGTGTTGATCCGTATTAGCTTAGTGAACTGGCGTGCTGTTGCGGTAGGTGGCAGCATTTCTGACATCACATCCTGTAGGGACTTGGGCACATAACGCAACTTCTACAGTATTGAGGCCAATTGGAAGGCTTACAGGTGTGTAAGGGGGCGCACGGGGCATGGATCTGACCTTCATGGTGTGATTTTAAACACGTTAATAGCTATACAGTTTTGTTTGTCTGTCGGTTTGTCTGTTTGTTTGTGATTAAGATGCCCGTCATAGCGTGAGTTTCTCTACATACAAAGTTAACCCAAAACTTGAGCAGTGCAACTATAGGTGAGTAGGACCACACGGTTCTGTAACAGAGGAGTAACCTTTATCGGTTCTTGTTGCAAGTTATTTTTTGCTAGTTGGTTGAATTTACGAATTAGAACTGACCAATATACTTGTGACTTGAGGTATGTCTTTGAAATATATGACAAATTACGTAATTTTTCCAGTATTTTGGTAATTTATAAAATAATAAATACCTAAATAACATCCCAGTTACTAATTTCGGGGGCACGCGGTGATGCAGTTGGTTGAGACACTGCGCTACAAGCCGGAAGGTCGCGGGTTCGATTCCCGATAGTGTCACTAGAATTTTTCATTGACAGTGTTACCACCTTCATGTACCGATTGTCTTGAAATCTGGAAGCCTCAACCTCCTGGAATCAGCCCTCTATGGAGATTGATTTATCTCTTTTTGCATAATATTTGGGTCCTTCAGAGTTCCCCTTGTTCACTGTAACGTCAGTGACTAACACGGGAACACCCTGTGTTACTGTCCAGTAGGATTGAGCAGAAGTTGCGGCAGAGTTGAATCGTGGAAACAGGGAGGTGGTCGTAAATTGAAAGCACTTTGAAGGAGGCTGCTTAAGCTTATTTATAGGTGCTGTGCAGGGGATATACTGCGTGGAGCGGCCAACATTTCAATACAAATTTTAGATAATCTTATCTATACTATAGCCGGGCTGTTATAAACCCCTGTTGTTAACTTCTACAGCGACCTGATTTATCATTTGTGCTCGAAACTGCGTCTTTAATGGACAGACTGATGTTCTGCGACGTAGGCATACATGGAACAATAAAGTTACATAGTTACGAAGTAAAATCGTCTTTGTAATTGAACATGCAGAAAATTCTTCTAAGTAAACAATTTCGCCCAGTTTTAACTGTGTTCTCTCTTCTTCGTTTGGGAAGGGTTTCATAACAGGCACTTACTCGGAGATTGGGTTTCGAACTGCACTGAGAATCTGCAGAAATAGTAAACCTCGAGGCGGTGGGATTGTTCGAATTGTACAGACCCAATGATGTATCTGTGGCCCTAAGGGGCCTGGATGAACACCGTCTGTCAGAGATCAACTAACAGTTCGGTTATGAAGGCGGATGATGTATTTGTCCCTAGGAACCTCTGTGGTGCCAAAGAGGCAAGACGATAATGACTGAATTCGGTTAAGGTCTGTGAATACCTGGGGTGTGGAGGCGTGTTAAATATTTTCGACCACACTGCGTATTTCTTGTTAATTTTACCGTCTAAAGCCGCCAAAAAACAGCGTCTATTTTCAAGTAGAGTATAGCATATATTGCTGCGTTTGTTTAGTAGAGTATCCGGCTTATTTGCATGCAGAATTGCCTAGTATAATGGTGACTGCATTAAACTATGTATAAGTAGAACCGAACTCATTCGTTAATTTGAGATACAAATTTCCTGTAGCCGCGAATGAAATTACAGCCTATTATCTTCAAGGGTCAGGCTGTCCAATATGAAGTTCTGTCCCTAATCCCTTGTTCTGTATATCTTGTTGCCTTCTGTGGCCAAGGAAACGTCCAAGGAAGACTTCAAAGTCAGAAGAAAGTAATTATGTCAGAACTGAAATTTGAATCCCGAGATCTCATCATAGTGCAGTAGCAATAAAAATAATAATAGGTTTTATTACTATCCATTTATTTATTGACGTCGTTGACAGTTGCAAGAAAATCAGTTGCAGGCAAGCACCCCAAAGCGGTGACTAGAGCAGTACGTCGTCCTATACATCCTTCGAGGGTGAAGGATGGATTCGAAGTAATTAGAGACAAATGAAAGTGTAATTACGCCCAGAAAGTGGCAGCTTGTTATGACAAGTCGTGGGCTTGGTATGCGGAGACAGACGCGCTTCGTGTGGACACACCGTTTTGCTGGCGGTACGTGCAACTTGGTTGTGGTTTGGTGCTGAAGCGACGGGTTTGAGACACAGAGGTTGAGGCGTGGGCGTGGGGGTGGGGGTTGAAGAATGGTAATTATATCAGTTAGTCACGAGATATGTTAAGCCTTACATCCTGCACTTACACCACATGACTCTTAGTGTTTATTCTTTTGAGTCGAATATGCTTCCCTGGAGCACATACATGACAGCGGACAGTCCTGTTTTGTCGGAATAACGGGCATTTTGTCGTCTTTTCTACTGGATAGGGAATTGAGTCCAGTAATTTACTACCACTTTGGTACGTACTAGTGGGCTTTACGTACTAGTGGGCTTGCTGAATAATTATGTGTAAGGTATTGCATTTGTAATATTTTCGTTTCGTTTCGTAGTCCTTCCCGCTTCTACGTGCTTGTTCACAGTGGTTCTAGAGGGTTTTTATTTTCACTTGATCACACTCAAACACCACAGTCGGTAGGACTCCTCTGGACGAGGGATCGGCCCGTAGCAGAGACCTCTACCTGACAACACACAAATACTCACAAGAGAGAAACATCCATACCCCCAGTGGGAATCGAACCCACGATCCCAGCAAGCGCACGGCCGCAGACCTACGCCTTAGACCGCGCGGTCACTGGGATCGGCCTTGCAACACTTTACAGACTAATATTGACCTGAATTATACTTAAAGATCCAGCTCTTACCGCGCAGTAAACATACTTTATGTCAGTAATGAAGACCAGTTAGTTGATGTTGTATAGGGAAATATTTGCTGTGTTTTTACGACATCCGTACAGGGCTCACAAATGTACTGTGTGGGCAAAGCGTAGGCGTTTTTAATGCTAAATCTGGTGGTCTATGCAGTAACCACCGGGCTTTAAAAAGGTTCAGCTCTTACATTACGTGTGTCATTTGATTCAACTCAAGTCTTTGCAACGACTTGTCTTTTAACAGAATTGTTATCTGTTCATTTTTGCAGTCCGGGGCTTTGATTTGGTACTCGAATATCGCCGTGAGCTTGTTACTGAGGGTAAACCCCCCAACCCCCGTGAATATTATCTCCCATAGGTATGGATTAGGCGTACATTCCATAATGATTGACGTCATCGTGTGAAAATGACGCCATGGTCTCATGCGGTAGTCTGCTCCATCATACCGTCAAGACACCTTACACACAGAAGATTTGACTTGATACAGAAACCTGGTGATAGTAACTGATTTGTAACAGTGAGGTGTTGATCCCGCTCACATTTCAGCTTAACCTTCAATTTTATCCCATTAAAGACGAAGCCTATCTGTTTTATACAAGAACTCAGTGCGTACCGCGCTGTAAACACTTTCCACTTCGGTTATAAAAACCAATCTCTTAATGTTTTATAAGGCAAAAGTTGCTGTTTGTTCTGAGATCCGTACAAAACACATAAACGCAATGTGGGCACCACGTAGAATTTTTTAATGTTAAACCTGGTGGTATGTAAAGTTACCGCTAGGCTTTAAAAGGTTAAATGTGGCCAACTGTCAACGAATCTTTAAGTCTGATACCAACATTCATGTTTCACAATGGAGCGTATTGTGTGAAACAGCCTAAAGTGTGCGTAGCTACTATTCAAACACGCTGTTCAGTTAAATTCTTTTTTAGGGAATCAAATAATTTACGACATTTCTTGAAGCGTAGAATAATTTAAGTGTTTTAAAGATAATCGTGGGTTATTCTGGATTAAATTAGTGACATTTCTAATAATGTTTAAATAATCTGAATATCCGTTTGCTTTTGGAAATTCCCAAATTCAAAACTGTGATCAGGGAACGCTATTATTATAGAAGGATTTTCGTTGCCTTTCTTAATTAATTCCAGCTAGTTGTGCCATTGGACCTTAGAGCATGTCGCGACCATCTAGTTTCAGTTACTTTTATTTCATTACGCATATGTTATCTTACAGCTCAAAGTTAACATAAATCGTGTAGTTCAAAAACGTTGTTAAATAAGTTGAGAAATTTTCAACTGAAAATAACATAATGCTTTAGAGTAAAGTCCCATTTGAATGTTGTCATGTTACCGTCTGTGTATAGGATAAGTTGTCGTGGTTTTCCTCAGTGTTTGATCAGGCGCTTAAAATTTTTCTCCAAGTCTCTATCATTTATTGCCTTTCCGTTTCACTTGGTGTCATTCAATGGATTACAAACAGCGACTTTCTGATGAATGAGCAGGCCTCCATGTTCTGATCTGATCGGTTTTGTGTGATGGGGAAGTTGAAATGGACAGAAATGTTAACTTGAGCACATAATGAAATTTCCGAGTGGATTCTTGTAGTTTTAATGTTGTGTATTTGCATTCAGGAAGCACCCGGTTCGTATCTTGGCCGGGTTACCGGCTGTCCCGTCGGATATTCTTTGTGGCCTTTATCCGTTCTTCAAGCAGAGACTGCACCAATGATCGCCAAATAACTTCGACCACTTTTTTTTCCATGTAGTTGCGTAAATTACTCAATAATCATTCAACTAACAAACTCCATGCAGACCAGTCTTTGCCTGAGATACGGATAGTTCATCAGCTAGTCAAGAATTTCCCTGCAAACTTACCTAGTTTACAGCATCCACCCACTTATTCCCATCCAGAGCTAGATGGATCTGTTCCACATAATTTTATTCTGCGTCTTCAAAATCCGTATTGATATTCTTCCGTCTATGCTATGTCTTCCCAGGTGGTGTCTTCCTTCAGTTTTCCCCACCAAAGCCCTATGTGCAATTATGATTTTATTTTCTTTCTCACTCGAATATATGCGGTAGAGTAAAATGAGAACTGCAAGGAAATCCTTCAGTAACGGTAAGGGCTAACAGCAATTCCTGTACTGACAGTTTTCCTTGAATCACAACAAGGAAAGTTTACTGTCTTCATCGAAATGAGTTCTCTGCCCTGTGGCTCTAGCCTACGACCTCTTGTTCATTTAGAGGTTTTGAACGTAAACGGCTGCAACCGCAACTTATGGGAACTGAGTTACTTTGAGGCTTCTCGTATAAATTAGGGTAAGTAGCAACAACGTGCGAATAGTGGTTAGGAAAACCCGCGCGAAGAGGAGCTCGACCGCAAGGGGATGAAAGAATATAATTGTGGGGATATCGATAGGATACTGTTTGTAGAGGCTGTACACATGCTTGATTAACATTTTAAAGCCTAGCGGTAACTTTACATACGAACAGGTTTAACATTAAAAAGTTCTACGTGGTGCCCACATTGCGTTTATGTGTTTTGTACGGATCTCAGAACAAACAGCAACTTTTGCCTTATAAAACATTAAGAGACTGGTTTTTATAACAGAAGTGGAGAGTGTTTACAGCGCGGTACGCACTGAGTCCTTATATAAAACAGAGACGCTTCGTCTTTAAAGGGTTAAACACTTAGCACGTAATGTGCAGTGTCTGTTCGATTGTATCAGCCTGTACTTACCATATTCATCCACAGCGAGTTAGAAGGCAGAAGCAGTAGGTTTCTGCGGAACGTAGGTGACCTCTTCAGGCCTTACAGCCCGGAACACTCTTCACTCAGTGCGGAAAGCCGTGAGCATAACGTTTTGATTTCTAAAATGACATAGCTGTTGAAAGTTGACTACTCGTATACTGTAAACTAAACAACAAGGTTACCTTACCTATTTAAAGACCATTTGTAACCATATGTACCGCCTACTGTAATGTTAAAACAAGAACTGCGTTTTGCCTACAGTGTATTGTACACGTAATTACCAGAAGGACGAGCGGACTCAGCTTGGAAACCTTTACGGAAATAAAGTCCGCCCTCCTGTAATAAATGTAGTGTTTGAAGCTACACCCTCCTGCCTTTCTTCATCTCTTTAGTCATTCTTGAAAGGGCGAGAAGTAATTCCAGCCTTAATAAGTCAACAGTAAAGTTGCGCCAATGCTTTAGGCCTGTAAACCGTTAATATGCCCAGTGCTGACGTTTGCAGACGCTGCGTTGGTGTGTGCAGCCAATACACACTGCAACATATCTTTCCCAGAACAAGGCGTTAAAATTATTATTAACTCCAAAGGGTAACATCAAGTGAGATCTTGTACCTACAAACAATAAACACCAGTGATCTAACTTGAAATATTAAATTACTTTTCTTTGTAATGGACACGGTCTCCCGAGTTTTTTGGAATGAAAGTTTTCAGTGTGCAGGCTTCTCAGCCTTCAGTTATTCTTAGCCCGGTAAGCCAGCAAAATGACGAAAATTCGGACGTGATATCTCCAGAAAAATAGTAGGCAATAAACCAGCAACTATCGCGAAAAGCAACTGAGAACCAGTAACCGGTGGGCAACTGGAAGACTGGCTGGATGGTTGAGTAGGTACATAGATAGATAGATAGATAGGTAGGTAGGTAGGTAGGTAGGTAGATAGGTAGGTGGGTGGGTAGGTAGGTAGGTAGGTGGGTAGGTAGGTGGGTAGGTAGGTAGGTAGGTAGGTAGGTTGGTAGGTAGGTAG
>BLKM01000606.1:623394-689179 GCA_013340265.1 Coptotermes formosanus
TGGATGGATGGATGGATGGATGGGTGGATGGGTGGATGGGTGGATGGATGGATGGGTGGGTGGATGGATGGATGGATGGATGGATGGATGGATGGATGGATGGATGGATGGATGGATGGATGGATGGATGGATGGATGGATGGATGGATGGAGGAAAGAAATAGTGCTACTATTACACCACCCTGTGTGATGTCGAGATTCTTTAAGCAAAAAAGAGCGAAAGATCTCTTCCTTTGCTACAGCGAAGAGTGTGAAAGACTTGAAAACACAAGGCATTGGGATCTTATCGAAGACTTGCCTTTTCCGACGAAAGCAAGAACAGAGATTTGAAGGCTTGCATAGGAGGCTAAGAAGGGTTTAGCAATATCTAAGGTACGACATTATCTTAGGGTAGTTCAAACAGCAGCGAGGAACGAAGGATAGAGTATAGATCTTGTGTTGCAACTTTGGCTGTAACGCAGTTGAGTTCAGGCACCGCACTCGGTAATGTGGCTGTACATCAAATAACATGCTGCAGTAATCCCTGGATAGAGGAAAGTTGGGACAAGTTGCCTTATTGCCTACGGATTAGATAAGAGTCCTGGTCAGGCCTCAGATACTAAAAACTTTTCCCTAATATCTGTTGCGTCCAACACTTCTCCAGACTAAAGCGTTACTTGTTCAAGCGTGTAACTTATATGTTTCTAATAACTCTGAAGCAGTAGTCTTCGATTTGATAAATAAGATATTTCTTGTGCTATGAATTCTCTGTTCTACGTCCAGTAGTTTTCTGTCTGTGAACGAGGACAACTCGGCCGATAACTGTATGCCGGGGAACTGCGTTTTGGATCCCAGCAGTAGTAATCAGGTGCCGTTTAGGTTCTGGGGCCAACACGAGCGACCATTCTGTTGGGAAATGCGGCTCTTTCCACGGGATTAAAGACAGAAGCGCCAGATATATACTTTTGGGAACAATTGAAGTTTTAACTCTTTCGTTTTTAGGCGCGTTCAGAAAATTGGTAAAATTGAATATTAGCTTAATCGCATGTCTGTCCGTCCGTTTACCCGCTCGTCTGTTCGCATTGAAAACTCGGCTCCCACTGGACGAATTTTCATGAAATTTGGCATTTGAGGATTTTTCGAAAATCAGTCCAGAAAAATTCAAATTTAATTAAAATCTGACAAGAATAACGGGCACTTTACATGAAGACCTATGTACATTTATGATAGTATCGCGCTGAATTTTTCTCAAAATGAAAATTGTGTCAAACAGAAGTTGTAAAGAAAGAGCACAAAATTTGTGTCCAATAATTTTTTTTTTGTTTTCAGAAAGTCTTACCATTTGTGATTTAACGTAGAAAAATATGGTATAGCCGAAGATGCCACAGGGGACAATATAATACGGCGCATAAAGTATTCGCTTTGCATGCCGGATAACTAAGACAGGGCAAGAATAGACACAGATTCATAATATTTAATACATATTGCTTTTCCACGACAACAGCGGTTACGCGAACGCGCCGCAATGTTACGTTTATGCGTACATTGCCTGACTTGTTATGTCCTTATGGTATGGTGCCCATTGGCAGCGACAATTATTGTTTAATGAACACGTGATATGTAACTTCCCAATGTACTCTGTGTGTACATTGGTCACTGTAGATTTGAAATGTTAGCGGGACATGGCGATTAACTTAACCAACAGTTGAGTTAGTAACTTGACTGATTCTTGAATCATTTTACGACAGTTTATGTATATATGTAGCATAAAACGGTAAAATCATTTTAATGTTGAATTACAAAATGGGGAAGGAAGCGGATGACTTATTTTTCTAAAACGTCTGAGGAAAATAAAGATATGGCATAATAGCAAGTATTTTGGCAGAGATTCGATCCCAGATCCTTCAGAATAAGAAGTGAGGTAGCCATCCACTCCACAGGAACTTTGGCAAAGCATATTTAACCAAGAGACGTAGCAGATATTCGTTATGTGTACGTCGAGAAATGTCAACAGAAGGGAACTGTGAACAACATTTGCGTGCCGGAAGAATATCGGATACTTGAAGCGTCGACTGTCTAGTCGAAAGGACCGAGTACAGGTGCAGGCCTATATAGAGTTAGGGTCCTCTTTGTTGATTTTATTGACGAGCTTCAGTTTGGTGCTACATTGACTCAGCCTTGCAACAGGCATAGACAGAGCTCCAGTTGATGGCAAATGCGAAGCCAGCCTCAGACGCAGGCTGCAGTACATTGAAAGATAATATTAAAATATATTCTAGGGAAATATTTGTGAACTGGCTTAATGGACGCGTTATGGGTTAAGTGACAGGATTTTTTTTGACATTTTTATAAAATTTCGATTACATAAATCCGTACAATGTCTTAGTTATGTGCGTACAGCTTAATGTGCCCTGCAGTATGGGCAGCCGTGGTAGTGTAGCCGGTATAGCGACTCGCTACAGGCTGGACGGTTCGCGGTTGAAACTCCGATGGGGGCGAGATTTTCTGCACCCATCCAAACCGGCTGCGAGGCCTACCAAGCCTCGTGTGCAATGGTCTGTGCATTGCTCATAAGCGTTTAATTAAAATTCGTGTTATTTGCATTTGTCTTCAGTGTAAAAGTAATTGTGAACCCGTACGACAAAAAGATCATGCCCGCTGGAGTCAGGGCAGGCGCACGGTGACAAGATGTAAATATTTTAACTAATACCGTGTGTCGTAAAGTGCCCACTTCCCTCGTGAATTAATGGGTTCATTAATTCAAACGTCGTTGTCTAGGCCGGCATGAAGAGGGTCTGTGTGTCTGTGTAAGCTTTAAAGTTCGCACGAGTCTGAATACGTTCTGGTGTCGGCGTAATAAAGCAGTAGGTCCAGAGGGAAATGTCCGACAGACATCACGGTCCTGGTTTTGCAGTTCATCGTTTCGAAATTATCGAATTTTGTCCTCCAAGCAAGTTGTAAATGAATTGGCATCTCTACGAATACACATAAAATTATTTGATTTATACCCGAGCCTCATGTCAGATGATTTGTATGACCCGAACGCGCACAAACATTTTGTGTTGTCACAGTTCTGTACTAGAGGTACAGCGATGATAGGGAATGTATCTGTATATAATAGTGTTACATTTGGCTTTGTACCAAAGCGGAGAATCTTTCTAAGCCTAAGGATAATGCATTTGTCGTGTCTTTCCTCAGTACGTGTTTAATATTTTCAACGCCGCAGACGAGATATGTCAGAAAAGCGGACAAATCATTCTCTGAATAATTTCGGAGTTGAACACATTTCGGGGAAAATGTAATTTTTATCAATTTTTTAAAAAAAACTTAATGCGCATTTTGTTAAATGTGTAACCCCTTTTCCCATTTCTTGTTGCGTCGTTAGTCATCGTTAGCAGTGAAATTGTTGGTGTCACTGTTCTGCATAGTACATTGGTGATGAGTTTCCAAGTTTTGTGGGTGGTAATAAGTGAAAGAATTAAACTGCATTACTTTATATAAAAGGTTAATTATACATTCAGAAGAAGGAAGTACTTAGGTCACTGCTCCCTATTGGACATTGTGTTACTTGCATTGACGCAAAAATAAAATATAATTAACCGTTTGAAGACTGACTTTAAATTTGTTACACGTTTGTTTCCTCCGTAGTCTAATTTTCGTCCGTTGTGTTAGCAGTCGCGACAGCAAGATACGAGGTCTCCATTTGCTCCAGATTGGGGTTAGCATGATGCTGTGTTCGGATTGAATCCTTTGGAAAGTCCACCGATCATCATCTGCCTGTAAAGAGGGATGCTACAGTCACGCAGAAGTTTTAAGTTATCTGACCAGTCTGTTGTCATTGTCGTGTAGAGAGGGCGTTGGCAGCTTCATGTTTGTCAGTGATGTGTTCATACTGGACTGCTTTGTTTGTTTGTCATACCTAAGCTGACTATCGCTTATAGTTTGCAAGCTTGTCTATTGACGTGGCTTCTGATACTTTCTATGCCAGTTTGTTTGTATGAAGTCTTAATTTACGCTACCAGTGGGATTTCAGTAATAGTTCGTGACATGTTTTTCTGTAAAATTTGGTGTTCATTGAAGAATATTTTGCCTGCTTATCCGCAAGAAGGGCCTACATACCTTTGTATTGATTTTAGAGCTTTATAAATGTTAGAGGGAAGTTAACATTGGCGGGAGAGGACATACTGTTGATCTAAGTTGTAGATAAAAACACAGGTGATGCCTCAGAGGCGACATATGTTCCACATTCATTGAGAGAATCATACGAAACGTGTAAATACACTGCATAGGTAAAACTCAGGATTCCGTAATGTAGCAATAATTGGTAAGCATAATTACCACTGGACTTCAAAAAGTCAGTAATGTACTTATTTTTACCTCTGGCTTCAAATTCCATGTAGATCTGTTTATTCATTTCCAAACAAAAAGGCGAAAGATTACCTGCTGCTGTATTTCGGTGTGTACAGAACTTCAATCCATTTCTTTCATATAGGCATCCACACGTATATCCTGTCCAGTGATTACTATTTCTTGCAGGTTCCCTCACACATGTCTGTCCCAGTTAACGCAGCAAGCCAAAGCAAAAATAACCACCAGTACTAGCGAAAATGACGGAGTTTCGGGGTAGAAGGTTTAACACGTTTGTCATTCTATTCAGGATGATCTAATTTCGCTTCTCTTCCGAGAAGCCGGCACTTCTGCCTGAAACAACCACAGCTTTGATCAGTTCCTCTCTGGGGCAACTTGCTTACACTCCATTAGGCCGCAGCTGTTCTCCGTCACATTCTGCCCACTTAATTCTTCAGTCGTACACCCATCGCAATGTACGTATATTTAGCGTAACAAATTTGACTGATAAAGCGTTATTAAACAAGGTGAATGAGTTGAAAGAGCAGTTTCAGAAGTTCTGTAAGGGTGAATTACTTTATTTCGCACCAAAAAAAAATGAACTTAAATTTTATAGAACATAAAACGACGGGTTTATGAAGTATTGTAGCTGATGTGTAACATATTTTCGTCATGTCAGTGTACGGGGGACAAACGGAAGGAACGTGCTGGACTTGCTTCTTCTAATGCGCCGTGCTGTTCGCTTTTTTCCGTATTCACAAAACGTGACTTCATCTTTCAATGTCTTATTTGGAATTCTGTCAGTTTCAACGAACTTTTTTTTTTTTTTTTGCCAAGTCACAACAGCCCCCAGTGGGGCAGGGCCTCCTCAGTGTCGAGGCTTGACGATCACACTCAGACACACCACACTCGGTAGGACTCCTCTGCACGAGTGATCAGCCCGACCCACAGATCTCTACCTGACAACACACAGCATTCACAAGACACAGACATCCATGCCCCCGGCGGTATTCGAACCCAGAATCCCATCAAGCGAGCAGCCGCAGACCCATGTTTTAGGCCGCACTGCCACTGGGATCTGCTTTAACGGACATTAAACCTGTAAAATGGCAAGTAATATTACACAGGCCTTTCTTTACCTTCCACAACTTTTGTAACTATGTGTGTCGAATACACGTAGAAAACTGGCTGCATGACGTAGACTGTGCTTGAGTAGTTCAGAATTATTTAATTGGTTCAGAGATGTTTTCGCCTTATGTAATTTCTAGATCATCAGTTTGTCAGCAAAAACCAGCCTTTTTCAGATGTCCCTCCCACGTGCACCTATCTCAGCTGGTTTCTCCTCCTCTCTCCATTTGAAACCTTCTGTGCTGTGCACATGTGGCGGGTGCTTAGCACAAAGTCCACCCATCTCATATAAGTGCAGCAGTAATGGGTAAAAGATATGTGACGTGTGGTTATTTTTATTTTGGCTTCAGACTTAAATGGGAGCCGCGGTGGCCCGGTCGGTATAGTGATTAAGCTACAGGCTGTATTTTCCGGAGCTCGAATCCCGGCAGGGACGAGAAATTTTCTCCGAAATCGTTGAGACCGTCTGTGGGGCCCACTCAGCTTACTATTGGATGTGTGCCGTGTGTCTTTCCCCGGGAGTTGGGCGGCCGGGACGTGAACCTGACCACTCGTCTCTATCTAGTTCCGAGGATAAGCATGAGCGGAACTGTAAGTCTGCTCCCCCTGTATGCCTTCACGGCATGGACGCGAACACCTAACCTTTCGTTTTCCGATTCAGGTTGTTCAGATACGTCGATAACCTTTAAAAATGTAATTAGATGTTCAAGTTAGAAGAATGGTGTCAGGTTGGCGTAGAATACTCCGGGAAGACGCTGTTATGCTGGGTCACGGACGGACAGACAGACAGACAGACAGACAGACAGACAGACAGACAGACAGACAGACAGACAGACAGACAGACAGACAGACAGACAGACAGACAGACAGACAGCCAGGGTTTGTTCATAAGACCTTCTGTACTGCGGTGCGCGTAAATAATTTCTTACAAAGGAAATCCCTGCGAAAGCTGTTAATTACTGTTTCAGTATGGCACACGTAGTTCATTGCACGCTTTGTGCCGTTTGTTGAGGGCTGTAAATGAAGGAACTTTTCCTACGTGAGAGGAAAATGTTATAAAATGAACTTGCGTGAAGCGGCTGGTGGAGTGAGCGAAGTCCGCATTATACTGGCACATGAAAAGAGGCCATGAAACTGATAATATTAATGCTGTCATAAATTGGAGCATTTCAAAATGACAGTTAAGACAACGTGCAGGTTTTGCGTTTGGGAAATTTAACGATGTATAATTGTTATGCGAGGTACGTACGTACGCAAATGCGTGTATCGCGATACCTAATTATACGTAGTACAGATACGTATCTACACACACGAGTAGTACTTACACGCATGAATACATATGTAACACATTTATTTACATACTTATTCGTTCTTTCGTGCATACTCACATACACACACGTACGCACGCGGGATTTGTATCTTTGGCATATTTAAATTGATGATTTTATCGTTTGTGTGTCTCTTTGCCACACACAATTTGGGTTATGAAATTAAGGAGGAGGAACTGGTTAAGGCATTACGGCAGAGAGGAGACATTAACACAGAATTTTAAGCCTGATAGGTAAATAAGAAAAATCAATTGTGGGTAGGCGTACCCGTGAGCATAATATTAAAATAGATGGATTAGAGGTTGCTGAAGTGGTCTGAATTCTTTTGACTGGGGACAAGGACTGTTTGCTGGTTTTCAGTGAACATGACAGTGGGTTTCCGTGTTCCATAAAGGCGGTAAATTGGTAACCAACTGAGAAACTGTCAGCTTCGTACGAATCAGGTTGATTGGTTTGGACGTACATCAGTTAACCCTTGAGCTATGTACTTTGAGTTACTGGTAAAGTCCTTTAACCTTTTAAAGCCTAGCGGTAACTTTACATACGGCCAGGTTTAACGTTAAAAAATTCTACGTGGTGCCCACATTGCGTTTATGTGTTTTGTACGGATCTCAGAACAAACAAAAACTTTTGCCTTATAAAACATTACGAGACTGGTTTTTATAATCGAAGTGGAGAGTGTTTACAGCGCGGTACGCACTGAGCCCTTATATAAAACAGATACGCTTCGTCTTTAAAGGGTTAATATACTTTATAAACCGCTATGTAACAAAATGGAGCCTGTGTCACATCTCTCCTGTTGCTCACAGTACAAAGTTTAATCAGAATCTGTTTAGCAGTTTTATAGATTGAATATACAAACTGACAAATGCAAAGTCTGTGCAATGTTTCATTTTTTTTTTCACTTAATGATATATGATCCTAAAAGTGGAATTAGAAAGAAAACACTTTTTCAAAATAAGTTTATATTTTGAATACGCCAGCGGACATTTTGATACATAAATCTAATATCTGAAAAGTAATTTCGGTACATTTATTACACTGTGCACGGACAGAAAATTCATTTGCACATTTCATTAAGTACTGAACGCATAAGAATGTGTCAAAACTCATGGGCGGAGGATTCCATTCTTCTGGGATATGAAGCTGCATCACTGCATAATCGGACCCCGACGTTTCGAGGTAACGTAGTGCCGTTATCTTCAGGGCACAAAATGTCCAAGAACATTGGACGTCGCGATCCTTGAAGATGACACTAAGTTGTCTCGAAACGTCGGGGTCCGATTATGCAGTGACGTAGTGCTTGGGCACTGTTTATTGTTTGATTTATAATTGATACACAGGTTGCTTGGGAAGCTATCCCTGCGTCCTTCATCAGGTACATATAATATTATGAAGCCTACTCTGTAGGATCTAATGGGCCTAGCAAAATAGGCTGTACACAACTTTTGCCTGAAGGCGATAGGATGGCCAGGTTACGAAGCGCCGTGTATGTTAAGTGTGCTCCGGGTAGTGGACACTGCCCGACGTACTTACATGGTATTGTGCCTTATTTTATGAATTATGTGGGAAGACCGCATAAGTGCTTTTAGTTACATATATCATCTGTCTGTTGCATCACGTGGTGTAGAATATGAACAGACGTGAATCCAAAAGAGCTGCAAAATGTTTCAGCATATTTGTTGGATTACACGTGATTTTTGTTGATGTGAGGTTGTGGTTGCGTTAGTTAAAAGGGGCACCCTGTGTATTCGATACGCCACCATCTCACAAGCCCTCTCTGCTTACAAAGCGGCCCTTAATACCATATGTTGTTTTTGTTTTACAGGCACAAAAATATTGTTTCGTTTCCTTGTTGCTTATGACCCGCTCTAATCTGGTTTCTGGTGTGTCCACCGAAGCTCCATATAGACGGTTCTGTCTGAGATCCAATGCCACAGACACAACGCCCTTCTGCCTTCTCTGGCTTTCAGCTTCCGTATTAATAATATCAACTGAATTTAGAATAAATCGGAATGGAAAACTCTACCAAAGAGTACCAAATGCTGCTGCTTTTGACTCTGGATCTCTCGCTGCAGTGCAGGTTGATTTCTTGGAGTTGAAATAGACAAGAGATTTAAATACATACATTTTTGATACCTGCAACCCTACAGACATTTGCCATATCGAAAATTTTTTAGATTAAATATGCGTCTGAGTGAGATCTACATTTTTGTATTGCATGACATCTGCAGAGTTTTCAGCGTTCCGAAGCCCTGGAAACGACAGCTTTATTACATACGAAGCCTTCATGCGTCGGAAATACACAATCCGCTTTCGTCTTGCGTTTAAACTTCTTATTTCACAGGAGAGCATTCCTGGCGGATGCGGTTTTCCTGTGTGCGATGTAGCTAACGTGTTGAAAGATGCGGTAAAATGGACACGTATATCATTGATTATGCTGCTAAAAGTGTCAGTTTGAACTGAAATTTGTGTATCTTTCGATATAAATCAAAGAGCAAACGCGCCATAATGTTTGCTCAGTGCGTACCTTCCCGTTTGTCTTCGATATGAAATTGTCGTAGTGACTTATTTCGAAAGTAAAATAAGTTGTATCTGCGCTTGCCATTAACCCTTTAAAGAAGAAGCGTGTCTGTTTTATATAAGGACTCAGTGCGTACCGCGCTGTAGACACTCTCCACTTCGGTTATAAAAACCAGTCTCTTAATGTTTTATAAGGCAAAAGTTGCTGTTTGTTCTGAGATCCGTACAAAACACATAAACGCAATGTGGGCACCACGTAGAATTTTTTAATGTTAAACCTGGTGGTATGTAAAGTTACCGCTAGGCTTTAAAAGGTTAAGGCATGTGAAGAAGTGAAAGTGTAGGTTTATCCAGTTAATTTTGGAACTAGATGGAGTGCGTGATCATATCCACACCCTACCACAGTACCTCCGGGAAGAGAGCCCTAGTGCCCATTGTGTAGGTTGCTGCGTGGGCCCCAGGGCCGGTCTGAAGGCCTAGCACAGAAGTTGAAGGACAGATAAAAGTTAATATTTAAAGGGAACGCTGCATAAACCAGCTGCAGTAGATACGTTACTTGAACACTGGGATTTGGAGGGCACTTGTGATATACGATATATTTGTAGTGTTACACCTATGACTGGTTCTCAGTCGCTTTTAGCCATTTTTTTGCCGGTTTAATTCACCTTCAGGTGTTAGATTCTTCTGCTTCATCACTCTTGTCACTTCCCTTTGCTACTTCATTTTGGGTCTTCGTCTTCTTTTTCTTCCTTTCAGCGATCAGGTCAATATTTGCTTAGGCCATGGCTCTCCAACCCGCGGCCCGCGGCCACATTTGAAAATTGTGTATATATTATAAAAATTGCACAACAATTTAGGCGGTTAGGTATACCACATGTTGTCTTCCTAGTTGCTGCCAACCAACCAGCCGACAGTCACGGCTGTGGCCCTTTGCTGTAAAAAGTTTTGAGGCCCATATGCCTTAGGCCATCCTATATCTCCCATGCCTAATACGTGTCCATGCCATTCAGCATATTTAATATATATATATATATGATTTATTCAGGTAATCAAATCGAGAAGAATGAGATGGGCGGGGCATGTAACACGTATGGGGGAAAAGAGAGATGCATACAGGATTTTGGCGAGGAGACCTGAAGGGAGGCGATCACTTGGGAGACCCAGGCGTAGATGGGAGGATAATATTAAAATGGGTCTTCAAGAAGTGGGATGGGGCATGGACTGGTTTGAGCTGGCTCAGGATAGGGACGGGTGTCGGGCTTTTGTGAATGCGGTAATGAACCTCCGGGTTCCATAAAATGCGGGGAATTTCTTGACTGGCTGAGAAACTGTTAGCTTCTCAAGAAAGCCTCTGCTCCATGGAGTTAGTTTTATATATATATATGATACATAAAATAGGATGGACCAGAAGACGAGGAAAAGGACGTAAGCAGCTACTGGATGACCTCGCGGAAAAGAAAGGCTACTGGAATTTGAAAGAAGTCGCACTAGATCTCACTGTGTGGAGACCTCGCTGTGGAGTAGGCTGTGGGACCTGTCGCGGTATAGACTGCGGAACGAATGAGTGATATATTGCGCGACGGTAAAATGCTGAATGAAGTGGAGATGTGTCTGGTACGTTTTCAAGCGCAGTTGCACACGTATTTACTATGCATCGTAAATTCAAATTTCTCCAGTAGCTTTTCCATGTTGAAGGCCAGGATTGGGGTGAAGTGGATACCTCAATATACTGTTCGGCACGACATGACACTCACGACGCGAGACATTGATATATGCAGTGGGAATCCGAACTGTCCTATTGCTTTTAGAAAGCCACATTTCACGATTCATTCTTTACCGTGTCTGTCTTACGACAGGCCCACAGCCTGTACCAAAGCGAGTTCTCCACACAGTGCGATCTAGTGCTTCCTCTTTCAATTTCCATTATCTTCTCTTTTCCGTAAGGTCCCCCCGGTATCTCTGTACCTCCTCTTCTTAGTCTTCCCGTCTCTTCTATCTTCCCCTCAATCACATGTTTTAGAAGGCGGTTCTTACGCAAAATGTGACCAATCCAGTTAGCCTTCCTTCGCTTTATTGTATGTAGGATATTCGTTTTTTCTTTAATGTTTGTAATACTTCTTAATTTTTCTCGCCTTCGGTCTAACTGACATTTTCCATCCTTCTCCAGCACCGCATTTCAGACCTATATTGCGAAGTGTCCAAGTTTCAACGCCATACAAACCGACGCTCCAAACGTAGCGCATTTCAATAGTTCTTATTTCACGATATCACTTCGTATATTTTCCTCGTTCCTTCGGTTATTAGGGAACACGGTGTTTCCAAGTACATCCTCGTCTAAATCACAATCATCATCATCATCATCATCATCATCATCATCACCACCACCACCATCACCACCACCACCATCACCATCGCAATCGTCATTCGTATATTTAGATACCCGTGTGTGTTTCTGTAAACCTCATGTTATATACAGTATCATGCTTTATTCTTTACTAAATACGCTTATCACGGGTTATGACGTTCTCACAGTTGTGTTCTCTTCTCTTTCCTGTGTATTTTTTAACACAGACTTTCAGTTAAATTAATTGTAACGCTTTCTTTTTGGTCTTGAATTTTTTATTGTCCTCATTTGTTTTAGTTGTATATTTGTGTTTTCTTTGTAATTTGCATTTAGACTGTTCGTTCAGCATGCAAATACCAGTCCATACGGCACGTGTATCTGCTTTTAAACGCATTACTGTCATTAACATCAACTTTATCCCTATCATGCGTCACGAATCAGGTCTTTTCTCGCGTGTTCCGTTTGAAACGCGTTATAAAGGAGTGGATCCTTCAAAGAACGTGTAGGATTCCTTGAACAGGATTTCAGACCATCGGAATGGCTGTACGTACAGATGTAGACACACATCCTCGCCTTGAGTTGTATTTTAGCATGTTTCGACGCAGTTACTGAAATTACCTGTTGTTATATTTATTTGTCTGTTTGTTTTTATTGTAATGGCGCTTAATGATAGTTATTAATATTTAATTCTATTTTAGTTTTATGGTGATCAAAGTTTTATGGAACGCCACCAGTAGTTTCGGAATTTATTGCGAAGAACACGGACATTATGATGACTATCGTTGTGCCATTGCGTGTCCGGTGAGGGAAGTGGACTTACCGCCGGTTAAATCGATTACTTTGTGACTGACGGACATCACGTCACCTTCAGAAACGTGCCAACGTGATTGATGATATCTAGCGATCGCTGCACTTGTACTGACAGTTACCTGCTTCGCATCTCCGCCGGGTCAACCGTGTATTCTGGTTAAGAATTGTGATCTTTATCTTAGTCCAGGCACGTATCAATGTAGGAGATTTATGAAAGTTTCCTGCTGAAGCCTTTTTGAGTGCGCGTGCCCAAATTGAAGATAATTTTAGGAGAAATTCCTTCGCGTATGAAAATAACAGTTTACTAGCGCCGTATTTCCGATAATTCCAGCGAGGTCTTAGCGCCCTTTGTAGGTTGACTGGCAAGCAGCTGCCCGGCTGGCCCCTTCTTGTGATGCCACTGTTTTTCGTTCATCAAGTTTTCGTTAAAGAAGTTTCACCACTGACGTTGGTGTCTGTTGTTCATGGTATCCCATCTTCCAGCGCAGTCTGGACATAACATGGTTTGAATTAAGGCACTCTAGATGAATTTTAATTTTAATAAATTTAAGTGATTTAGAATTGTTTATTACAAAAGCAGGTTCCCACAAGTAAGTCATAATTAGCTAGCACGGTTGAAGTTTCGAGTACATTGATAGTGCAATATTATTTTGAAACGGTTAATAAAACCTGCCATAGAAACAGGCATTAATGGAAAAATAAATTTTTATCTTTGTTTTTCTGTCGTGTTATGGTGTCATCTGACATTTGCGTGAGGAGAAATGAGTTCAGATGAACACAGAGGACACAAGGGACCGAAATCCGCTAACTTCATCTAAAAGGGGAGGCTGTGGTAGTCTGTCCAGTGCGAAACATTAACCATTAGCCATCCGATATGTATTGCTCTTATCACGCAAACACTAATGTAGCTCTGCCTGCGTGTGTGCAGCACTTGGCCGTTTATCGTTCAACGGGCACAGTGGAACAAGTGTGTTTACGTCAGCTAGTAAAATTTTACAAATGACTCTTCTTGTGAGGGTCAACAGCGAATTGACACACACACACACACACACATTATCTCTTTCCATCTCTCTCTTGGAGGTCAGCTTATAAGGGGTCACTGGATCAATTTTCCAGAGAAACTAGAAATTAATGAAATAAGTAATATAATAAGACAACACATTAAACATACCGAATACATTTCAACTGAAACATCGCTGTTGCAGTGTAAAGAGATGCCTCAATGTTTTGTGCGTGTTGCAGGTTTAGATATATGGTGTCTCTCTTCTGCAGATTTGACGTCACTCCGATATTCAGAAGTGTGTTTCCGTAGTCCCGCTCCATTTTCATTGCACTCTGCTTTCGAAATAATTAACTAACTAACTAACTAACTCCATGGAGCAGAGGCCTTCTTGAGAAGCTAACAGTTTATCAGCTAGTCAAGAAATTCCCCGCATTTTATGGAACCCGAAGGTTCATTACCGCATTCACAAGAGCCCGCCACCTGTCCCTATCCTGAGCCAGATCAATCCAGTTCATGTCCTCCCATCCCACTTCCCGAATGTCCATCTTAATATTATCCTCCCATCTACGCCTGGGTCTCCCAAGTGGTCGCCTTCCCTCGGGTCTCCCCACCAAAATCCGGTATGCACCTCTCTCCTCCCCCATACGTGCCACATGCCCCGCCCATCTCAGTCTTCTCGATTTGATTACCCGAACAATATTTGGTGATGAGTACAGGTCATTAAGTTCCTCGTTATGTAGTCTTCTCCACTCCCCTGTCGCCTCGTCCCTCTTAGGCCCAAATATCCTCCTCAGCACCCTATTCTCGAACACCCTCAGTCTTTGTTCCTCCCTCAGTGTGAGAGACCAAGTTTCGCATCCATACAGAACAACAGGTAAAATTATAGTTCTGTATACCCTAATCTTTGTGTTTTTGGATAGCAACCTCGAAGACAAAAGATTCTGCACCGAATGATAGCAAGCATTCCCCGACTTCAATCTGCTCTTAATTTCTTCATGAATGGAGTTTCGATTCGTTAGGGTTGCTCCCAAATATTTGAATTCTTCCACCCTTTCAAAGGATTTATTATCTATATTTATGTTGTGATTGTGTCGTGCATTCTGATTTCGAGACATAACCATGTACTTAGTTTTCTCAGCATTTACTTCTAGACCAATCTCCTTACTAGCAATAATTAAATCTTCTGCATTTTTCTTTATGCTATGTACGCTTCCGCCCAATATATTAACATCATCAGCATAAACCAGAAGCTGATGTGTACCATTCAATTTCAAGCCCTCCTGGTTTGCCTGAACCCTCCTAATGGCATATTCTAAAGCAAAGTTGAAAAGCAATGGCGACAGAGCATCCCCTTGTTTCAAGCCATTCTTAATAGGGAACGTGTCAGACACATGTTTGCCTACCCGAACTCTGCTATATGTTTCACTTAGGCACATTTTTATTAACCTTACTAGTTTCATGGGGATACCGAACTCAATGAGAATATTATACAAGACCTCCCTCCTAACTGAATCATAGGCTTTCTTGAAGTCTATAAATAGCTGATGAACTGCCTCATTGTATTCCCATTTTTTCTCAAGTATTTGACGAATGCTGAATATATGATCAGTGGTTGACCTGTTACGTCGAAATCCACACTGATGATCCCCAATAATTTCCTCTGCATATGGAGTTAACCTTGACAAAAGGATGTTGGATAGAATTTTGTACGTAGTCGGCAAAAGTGATATGCCTCGATAGTTATTGCAATCTGTCTTATCACCCTTTTTATAAATAGGCACAATGACCGACTCCTTCCATTCCTCAGGCAATTCCTCCTTATTCCAAATAGAAATAATAAGTTTATGGATTTCAGACCGAATAATCCTACCCCCTGCTTTAATCAATTCTGCTGGAATCTGATCAATACCTGGTGATTTGTGGCTTTTTAGTTTTCCAATAGCCATCTCAACCTCAAAGGCACTGGGCTCAGGCACTAGTGGCTCTGCTGTGTGTACTTCAATCTGCCTAACATCATTAACCCCGTGTATATTCAACAGCTGGGAGAAATGATTCCTCCACCTAGCCAAAATACTGTGGGAGTCTGCAACCAGGTCACCCTTCTCATCCTTTACTACATTACTTCTAGGCTGGTACCCCCTCTTAAACTCATTGATACTCCTATACAAGTCTCTTATATTCTTCTTCTTACTGTTTGTTTCAATTTCATTAATTTTAGCTTTCAGATATTCCTTCTTTTTGTGCCTGAAATGTCTACTAGCTTCACGTCTTACGTTGTGCAGATTATCTCCATTGTTTTGGTTTGGATTCTGTAACCACTGAATTTTAGCCTGCTTCCTTTTATCTAAAAATTCTGCACATTCTGCATCAAACCATGGTTTATGCTGCTTCCGTTCGTGTAGACCTAGACTCTCTTGAGCCGAGATTTTGATATTCTCTTTAATGTTTTCCCAAGCCCTATTCATGTCCTCACTAACATTTAAGTTTTCCAGAGCTGCAAACCTGTTTGAGATCTTAAGCTGATACTGTTTCCTAGCCTCTAGTTCACTTAGCTTCTTGAGATTAAATCTCTCTACATCAAACTTCTGTGCTGCTTGTTTATTACTGCCAGTCTTTCCCTAACTTTCGCAACCACCAGATAGTGATCAGTATCATAGTCAGCTCCCCTGAAAGATCGCACATCGAGTATACTGGAATGCCGTCTCCTATCTATCAATATGTGATCGATCTGATTGTGAGTCTTCCCATCAGGAGAGGTCCAGGTGTATTTATGAATATTTCGGTGCGGAAACATAGTGCTCTTAACAACTAGATTCTTTGATGTGGCAAAGTTTACTACTCTAACACCATTATCGTTGCTATCCTGATGTAAACTCTCATTCCCAATAGTCGGTTTGAAAATATCCTCTCTCCCCACTTTTGCATTAAAATCTCCTAACAGAATTTTCATATGGTATTTAGGAAAATGATCAAAAACCCCTTCTAATTCCTCATAGAAGCTGTCCTTTGAATCATCACCCTTCTCTTCCGTTGGTGCATGCGCATTCAGAACAATGATATTACACCAGCGGCCTCTCAGCACTATGTATGACATCCTATCAGTAACAAACTCTACTCTCTTGATTGCTGATACCATTCTCTGGTGCACAAAAAAACCTGTTCCCAATTGATGATTTTCCTGCCCTTTGCCATAGAAAAAGTATACTCCCCGGCTCTTACAGTCCCTTCTTTGTCCCACCTAACCTCCTGTACACCCACTAAATCTAACTTGTACTTAGCTAATTCCCTGGCCACTGTCATAAGTGACCCTGGCCTATACATGCTCCTCACATTCCATGTTCCAAAACTCATATCCTTTTTCCGTAGCTGGGGTCGTACCAAAGAATCGGTCCAGGTCCGAGGCTTTGTAGGCTGTTTCGTAACATCATAATTTTTTACGGTGAGGAGTTGTTAGCACCTCGCCCAACCCCCAAGCTGGAGGACCACCCCTTGTCGGCTGTCCGCGACTGCTTATTCAATGTATTCGCAGCTACCCTCCATACCTGGAGGCCGTTCCTCCATCCGCAACCCGAGGACGCGCCATGCCGTGGTGACAGGGACCCATTTAACATGGTTCGAAATAATTAATATTTGTTTAATCACTTCCTGTCTGTATGTGAGACTTTATGTTCTGATAAATGTTCCATATTCATTAGGTGATTTTCAGGAAATAACACGGTGTCGAAATGTTTAAAAAGAGTACGGACATTTGCAAGTATTTTGGAATTTAAAGGGCGTGTGTTGTGGAGAATATTTGGAACGAGAATAGAATTGGGCCCATCCCAGTGGCCGCGCGGTCTAAGGCGTAGGTCTGCGGCAGAGCGCTTGCTGGGATCGTGGGTTCGAATCCCACCGGGGGCGTAGATGTTTGTCTCTTGTAAAGTGTTTGTGTTGTCAGGTAGAGGTCTCTGCGATGGGCCGATCTCTTGTCCAGAGGAGTCCCACCGACTGTGGTGTGTGTCTGAGTGTGATCAAGTGAAAATAAACAACCTCGACACCTACTGTGAACAGGTAGGTAGAAGAGGGAAGGACTAAGAAAGAAGAAAGAAAGAACAGAATTAGAAAGGCTGAGAACAGAGAACGTTGTAGAACGAGTATTAGGGCTCGTAATTTGCGTGTTTCGCTTAATAATATTCAACCTTTAAAGACGAAGCGTATCTGTTTTATATAAGGACTCAGTGCGTACCGCGCTGTAAACACTCTCCACTTGGGTTATAAAAACCAGTCTCTTAATGTTTTATAAGGCAAAAGTTGCTGTTTGTTCTGAGATCCGTACAAAACACATAAACGCAATGTGGGCACCACGTAGAATTTTTTAATGTTAAACCTGGTCGTATGTAAAGTTACCGCTAGGCTTTAAAAGGTTAACGGTGGTTGATTGGAGAAGGAGAATGTGGACTGGGCTTGTACATGAAACACAGGGGACTGAAAAGTAGATACTTTATTTAGTAGTAAAATATCAAGGGAAAAGAGACGTTGACTAACGTAATAATGGATAAAAGGAAAATATCAGAACGGGTCTTCGAGGGGCTAGACCTGATGAAGTTAGTGTTTAGTTGCATTAGGATAGGGTCAGTGAACCTATAGATGCCACAAGAAAATTTCTTAACCGGTAACAGAACATTAATAAGAGTGCTTGGGACTTTTGACGATAATTGTTTTTGTTCTAAGTGCTGATATTTAAAACTCCGATTTTAATTATCGCCACTTCTGATTCCGTTTTTATGGACTGGAGTAGGGGTGGAAGTGGAGGTGTTTTACTACACCTTTACAAGTAGTGTGGTCTGCAGCGAATGTACTTAAAAATTGTGTTGTGGCAAGGCGTTGGCTACCTCAAGCAACGAATCAGACCTCATTATCCCATAGCTCCGTGTGTTGTTGCCGTCACCACATAAAACTGTACAGCGTCATAAAAAGCGTGACGTAGGAAGTTGTGTGACTTCCGCTCAGAATTTCGTACGAGGACATAAAGGCGAGATGAAAATATTAAACGTGCTTGCATATAAATTCAGCGTGTGAAAGGGTGCATTAGTAGTAAAAGTATAATGGAGTCTATTTGCGTGGGGGTTTTTTTTTTGAAAGGTAGACCAAAATTGTATCATTGTTATGGAAGAATATGTTTTGTAAGTCCCTGTCTCAGAATAACTTACCCAAACACTCAACCTGATACAGCGTTATTTTAACTGTCTGCCTGCCTGCGTGCCCTACTGCCTGCCTTCCTGTAACAGTCTTAATGATTGCTTGACTGCTGAGTCACCTGAAGATGTACAACTTATGTAGCGTCGAATCGTAACATAACTGTGAATTCTACAGGTTTTTTTTAAGGAAGTGGCCCTTGCATATTTAAACCTTAAGGTCGGCTCAGGCGGTTAGCCGCCGGCCTCCCACCGCGGAGGCTCGGGTTCGATCCCGGGTCAGTCCGTGTGGGATTTGTGGTGGACAAAGTGGCACTGGGACAAGTTTTTCCCCGAGTACTTCGGTTTTTCCCTGTCAATTTCATTCCACCGATGCTCCATTACTAGGAAAAGGATAAAAAATCATCATCATAATCATCGTCGTCTTCATCGCAGGGTTGCACAAGAAGCCTCAAGGCTGCGGTGCGTCCGTAGCGTCTGCTGCGGGGCCCTTCACTACAAAAAACGACCCTTAAGGTCGAAACGTAATCTGTTGAAGACTCGATTCGTACCGCGCAGTAAACACTAATCATCGGGGTTATAAAAACGTATCGGTGAATGTTGTGTAGGGCAAAGTCGCTGTTTTTTTCAGAGACAACCACAAAACACATAAATTCACTGTATGGGCAGAAGGTATAAATTTTTAATGTTAAACGTGATGCTACATGTAGTAACCACTGGGCTTTTAAGGGTTAAAAATATTAGCGCATTATCAGTTGAAAATATAACGGGGAATTGTGGCATCGCATCTCTAGCTACACGTCCCACATGTAAGCCTCGGAAATTCCAAGGCATTTGTACCGGTATTTGAGAAAGGCTGTCAAGAATAACTGACCTACAGGCTGTTGAGCTTCAACATTTATTCACAAAACGTCTTTGTTCGTGTCTTGTGGTTTCCAAGTCTTGAATCTGTAGTGATATTTCTCCCTGCACTATTTTTCGGTATGCTAGTCAGCAGTTGCTAATTAATTCGCCCAATCTGCGCTGTTACAACCGATAAACTGCTAGACCATTGCACAGACGGACAACGTACGCTCCAATTCTGTTTGTGATATAGATGTAGCACACACTGTTTGTGATATACAAGTAGATGTAGCACATACTGTTTATATCCTGGGAAATGAACGCGGATTATCACCATCTATTCTGTGCGTGACTAGAATGTGTAGAGTGGGTAACTGAATCTCTCAATTTTATGCACAGTTTCATTACTCTATTGACAGTGTGATGGAGAGGGAGAGATAAATATCGCCACAGAAAATTATAGTTTCCATTCGAAGCACGATGTGAGTGTGTGTGTGTGTGCGTGTGTGTGTGTGTGTGGGGTGTAACACAGGCTGTTTTTCACAGCGAAATTGTTCATATTTACCTTTCGCAAACTTATAATGACAGCCAATAAAACATCATCTCTGAGCACCAAACGACTGTACGGAAGAAGGGTTAATAACAATGTGGAGAGAAGATGATGTGTAGATTATTTTCGATAATATTTATGGGTGTGTGTGTGTGTTTATATGTAACGTATGTTTGTGTGTACCTACGGACGTATATGTGTGTGTATGTGTGTGTGTATATATGTATGTATGTATGTATGTATGTATGTATGTATTGTGTGTACGTACGTATGCATGTGTGTGTATGCATATATGTGTGTATGTAATGCATATACGTGTGTAATATATGCGCATATATGTACACATAGATGGTGTTTGTTTCTTCTTCTTTATTTACTTATTTATCGACTCGAGTTACTTCGTATCATGGAGCTGTTTTAGCGGTCTTGAGGGACCGTCTGGAATTGTGGTCGTGTTACCGGCTGGTTTTGAATGAAGTTTTTGTTTGTTTCTCATTCTGAACATAACAAATGTCCGGGTTTTGCCTTGAGTTAGCGCATGACCCCCCCCCCCCCCGCATGCTTCGTAATATTTAGATTTTTTTCCGTTCCCATTCAACCCTTCATAATTCATGTTGTTGAATTTTCGTCATTAAATATTACGATGTTCAATAATTTGGTCTATTGTGATGTTTTATGACGCTCTCTGACAACCACTGAACCATTAACATTAAGGTTATTACTATCCAAAGGGTCCTGGGTTCGAGCACCATGGATTTACGTTATACCGACGAAATGTATGCGAACAGAGGGCGCATCATAAGAACAATACAGTTATGGCACTGTAACGCTATAAATGGTAGATTCGTTGTTTGGTGATGGGTTTATGGACTTCATCCATCGTCCGAAGAGTAAGATATTAAAAACAGTAAACAAAATTAAAATCACAACGTTTCGGAAGGTGGCTCTGCTTCCGTCCTCAGGTGAATGGAGGGGGAGAAGAGTGATGGAGCCTAGCTCTGTCTAAGGGGCCCAACAGAGTAGGTGTTCTTCTCTTCTCCCCCTCCATTAACCTGAGTACGGAAGCAGAGCCAGCTTCCGAAACGTTGCGATTTTAATTTTTTAATACTTTTAATATTTTACTCTTCAGACGACGGATGAAGTCCATAAACCCATCACCACACAATATTATACACCACCGTCAAAACCTTTTAGAATGTAGATTCATTACTTGAATGCAGAACACGGCAACTGCCAGCTGTAGTTAAGAGTGTTCACATTTGCAGCCAAACATGTCGCTGATGATTGCAGTTGCGTCGCCAATACTTCGGTACTTTGTCACAGAGATTAACCCTTTAAAGACGAAGCGTATGTGTTTTATATAAGGACTCAGTGCGTACCGCGCGGTAAACACTCTCCACTTCGGTTATAAAAACCAGTCTCTTAATGTTTTATAAGGCAAAAGTTGCTGTTTGTTCTGAGATCCGCACAAAACACATAAACACAATGTGGGCACCACGTAGAATTTTTTAATGTTAAACCTGGCGGTATGTAAAGTTACCGCTAGGCTGTAAAAGGTTAATGGTGAATCTGTCCTTGCGTTCCCGTTACGTGTGCGTGACCGGTGACTTCTGAATGCTTTTTCGATATCGTCGTTTTGTGATCGGGTATGAAATGAGGTAGTCGTTTAGTAGGTTAGTGGGTTAGAGGGTTATCGGTGAGCGAGTCGACTTGTTTAACCCTTTAAAGACGAAGCGTATCTGTTTTATATAAGGACTCAGTGCGTCCCGCACTGTAAACACTCTCCACTTCGGTTATAAAAACCAGTCTCTTAATGTTTTATAAGGCAAAAGTTGCTGTTTGTTCTGAGATCCGTACAAAACACATAAACGCAATGTGGGCACCACGTAGAATTTTTTAATGTTAAACCTGGTGGTACGTAAAGTTACCGCTAGGCTTTAAAAGGTTAATCGCTCTGCGTCTTCTTCTTTATCGGGACATGACTCTCCTGTTGCACCGTCTTCACTACTCTAACCTTAACGTTCCTCATCCCTGTCCAGCAAACAGGACTAAAGTCGTTGGGGGTACACATTGGTCAAAAGATTATGAATTCGCATATACAGGCTTGTCTTTATATGACGTTGGGTAAGCTCTGCTTAAGGGTTGAAATAAGCTAGGCCGTAGCACTTTTATAAGGATGTGTCGCAGCGTCGTAACTTGAAAACCCGGTACTACAGGGTGTTTCTTTTTATCTTTTCCGCATTCACTATAGCTTTTTTTGCATATAAAGCCTGCATCTACGGGCACTTCCCGTGACACCTGCCATGCTTAGGGGAACGATGAATGAGACGCACTGTGTAAGACACTAATGAATTTACTATCCTGGTATTATACCTTTAGACGAAATTAAAATTCTTTATTGTGGATATACAGAGTGGTTCAGGAGGAAAGACAGTAGTTTAGGGGCGATAGTATCGGTCACTGCGAGAAAAGAAGTTCGTATCAACATCTGTCAAATTCTGAACGGTTACTGAGATAGAACTGTTTGAAGCTACGAATTCTAAAGCATTGTCAACGGTACTAATGAGGGAGAATTACTTACTGTTAATTTAATTGTAATTTTAATTCGATGTTTAAATGACAAATTTATAACACAGAAGTGATAAATCTGTTAAGTTCACAATAAGTGTTCGAAAATCCCACATTGAAACTCATTGTACTTCGCAGTTTGTGTGCGAAGATCTGGTTGAATCCTGCTTGGAATGAGAAATGTTTCAGACGAAAGTTGTAGAGAAAATCAAAACGCACATTTTATGTTCAGTAAGTTTCTTCCGAAACTGGTGCCGTTTATGAGATAATGTATAAAAATATGGTACGACCGGACGGCCGACATATTACAATATAATACGGCGCATGCGCTTTGCATGCTGGATAACTAAGGCTACAGACACACACTCAGAATATTTAATATTTATTACTTTTCGACGACAACGGTGGTTACGCGAACGCGGCTCAGTACTACGTTATAAGTACACTACCTCTCCTGTTTGGTCTTTGCCCCAGACCCCTCCACTGACACGACGTCACCTGCAGCTCACCGACTGCGAGATGCAGAACTGATTGCTTCCGTTCCTTCTTCAGCATCTGCCGCAATATTTTAAAACGTCTTACCAGAAAACTTAAAAACTGAACTTTGCACTTATAGCACCGAAAATTTCGTTGTTTTCCTGGGACAGTTGCCGCAAAATCTTGCATACGACGTCAGCATGCAGTACACAATAAACCTCAAACCCAAAGAATTAACTAATATAATGATCACAACAGTAATTCTGAAATTTAGTTGAGCTTGGCGAAAAGTAAATTACCGAAGGTTTGAAATCCATGGATTCGGTGATTATAAAGTCGTCCCCCCACTGTTCATGGGGCACTGAATTTGTGTACCATACCGATATTTTGCATTACGCTGCAATTCAGCCTTTTAAACCGTTCGTATGAGATAAGTTGCCTTTCATTCTCTTTTCCTTTGACACTAACAATATTAACATGCTGTGAAATATATCCATAATTAATCACTGCAAATATGCTACGTAATTAAGTTCCACAAAGTGAAGAGGGATGAATGTTAACAGTTAGATGCTTTAGCTGTTACGTCCAGAGTCAACATAATGCGATTTCCTAGCGACTCCCCACAATTAAACGAATGTTCATGTGAGGGATTGACCATAAGGGAAACAGACCAGTGCGAACCACCACAATCAGTTAACGCTGCTTCCTTCTCTCTGAATATATCATCATGCCGCTGTAGTCACCGTATTGCTAGCTTCCAAAGCATAAAACGAACAAACTGCTTAACTTATCAGTAGAGTGACTAGCCCTCACTATTTGTATACAGGAGATTCTGGGTTAGATTCTCGACAAGGAGATATATCCTTATTGAGGCTTTTCATGGTGTTCCTCAGTTCCTCCAATAAACTGTCGTAGTAGTATCTTAAAAGCAGTCCAAGACGGTTGATTTACACACCGTTTTTAATTCCTCTTTACCACTCAGCATCCCATTCGACTCCATACATTTTTAAATGCGCCATGACATCAACACAGAAGTTCAAGTAATGTATCATCAGTGATATATACCTGTTACGTACTTGAAGATAAAATTGCACATTACGATCTCACTATCTATAGAATAAGTTTCAGTACCCATTGGATAAGAATTTTTCTTTTTGCTTCCAGAGTCAGTGTGGGTGTAGTGGCAGTAAGAAAATTCTGCTTCTCGTAGAAATGAAACACCGGCTGGCCAGCCTGTAACTAGACGTGATTTTCAGTAGCAAGGTGTAGTCGCGATTTTGTTAACAAAGATTGCGTCGCAACTCCAAAATCTTACGTTTCATATGACGTTTCCTCTAAGACCAAGCTTCATGTTAACATATGTTTCCATGTTGATATATTTCAATCACAAAAGTTATAACAAATTCTGTAGAATATTATTGTTCATGTAATCTGAAGAGTTCCAAGTTTGTATGCTTGAAACCAGCTGTCCAAGAAAGACGTGGTAATTTTTAACTAAACGAATTGTGTTTTTTTAAACCTTTTAAAGCCTAGTGGTAACTTTGCGTACCACCAGGTTTAACATTAAAAAATTCTACGTGGTGCCCACATTGCGTTTATGTGTTTTGTACGGATCTCAGAACAAACAGCAACTTTTGCCTTATAAAACATTAAGAGATTGGTTTTTATAACCGAAGTGGAGAGTGTTTACAGCGCGGTACGCACTGAGTCCTTATATAAAACAGATAAGCTTCGTCTTTAAAGGGTTAATATTCATACCGTGCATTGTCGGTAATCACCCCACAACACACAGTCCAGGAAATTATACTGTATTGTTCCCAGATATTTTATACTACAATATCAGCTTGAACACTGCTACATTTTCGATCCCTTATGGGATTCCCTGATGATGATACCATAAGGGATAAACATGTAGCAGTGTTCAACTTGCTATTGTAATATAAAATGTCTAGGAACAATACAGTGCGTTTTGTCAGACACATGAAGTACGTAAATATACCGATATCTATTCCTGCAGTACCCTTTGTTTCTTTCTCATACAAACAACGTAAAGTGGTTAACACTTTTAAAGCTGTTAGCCCGTAGTTTAAGGATTTTGTTTGAACGTGGAACTGTAAGTTTTAGAATCGATTCCGGTTAGCAGTACGCTAATGTTATCAGTTCTGGTTTTCAGTATTTTGTATCATGCTGCCAGCTAACACCTGCTGATCTCTCACATGGAAGAGAATTTCTTTGAGAAACAAACACGTCGTCAGTGCAGGCCTCCATTGTTTTATTTAACACACATCGAAACGGTAGCCGTTCCCACCCTGTCTGCTGTTATCAGTAATGTTCGTTGGCCTGCGTCTGAAGCATTTTGTTTGTCGCGAAACAGAAATGCATGTGACAAGGCATAATGCCAGTGTCGTGGTTACATGTCACGCGTTGGGCTTACGACAGCAGTTTACCTTCGCACGAATGTCAAATGAGCGAACACAAACCTTGACACCACGCAGCGTCGGGGCTGACCTGTCAGTGTCAGGCATTGTGACCGCCACCGCAATGCTTTTTAAAGTTTTTCATAATTTGAAGGTATTATAACGGTGGTAGTAAAATTTCAAAATTTGAACTTTCAGTAGCCTTAGGCGAATGATTAAAGGCGGTGCCTTTCTTTGAATTTTTTATTGTTATTTCTGTATTTCGTTATTCCTGTGCGCCTCGCTGCCTACCTATATATCATTTTCTGCATTTAATACCTTTTCCTTAACCGTCGGGGGGGGGGGGGGCGGCGCGGGGCGGGAGTTACAGGAGGCGTATATGAACTGAGGTGTTCCCTTCCATACTCTGACCAGCAAGTAAGTGATACAGTTAGGGCTGAGTGTACGTCATAGTAAGACTTCCATGTGCGTGCCTGATGTAAATAATGATAACATTAAGAGAGATGGAATAGAAGGAATTTGGGTTCCGTTTTATGCGTGTAATGTTGCCTGAACCTTGTGACATCAAATTACGTCACATTTCCAATTAAACAACCAATTTACAGCCGTACATCAATCGTGTGTTGTTTTGAGTTCCGTTATGACATACTGTCCAGTTTGTCGCGTTTCACTGTGATTAATTACGTTTGTTTAAAATAACACAACGCAAATTGGTTTCTCAAACAAAAACACATGCTTCATAAACTACAGTTACATAAGGCATTATATATTAACCGCCCCTATTTTTCTATTCCCATGCAAACCGTGCTGCCACCTCTCGTCAGTCTGTTTATAAAATATTGCTGTGCAGCAACACATGATACCGTGATTCGTTTCTGCACTTTCGTGTCCCTTTAATAATCTTTTAAATATTGTATTATGTACTCTTTTCCACATTTGTTCGGATCAGGCACGGAATTGTACTAGATATATTTAGAATAACCCGCAGGACTACTGTGTAGACTTCATAGCTAATTTGACCGCCTTTTTTGAACTGCATTCCCACAAAACTAACGAATAAATGTCTATTTTAACACTGTCCGTGCAATGTACTTGCGGATATTGCAGTAATATATCTGTGTTAACACCAACTCGTACACAGTGTTCAAACAATATGTAGTCACTTTTGCATAAACCTCGGCATGTTTCGGTGCACTAGTACACCATATTTAGGGGGAACACATTTAACACTTGCATGTGTGTTTATAAGTGTTAAATGATTCCTTGGTTGCCTGCTGCAATGGCTGTTTCTACTCCTGTTTCTGCTTTGGTTCATTTAGCGTCACTATTGGACATTACCACTACTCACATGTGTGTCTGGAATTATGAAGACTTTTGGCTAGCCACACCGCTACACTGCCTATCGGCCAGCCGCGTAAACATTAGCGTGTTTACACCAATGCAAGTCTTGAATTACTGTAGGCCGTGGTAAATTGACAGCTCCTTCTCTGCGTCATAGCAACAATGATCCGTAGATGGTCTGTGTGGACGTACTGTTACGAATCTCGCTGTTCTCGGTCTCAGTTCAGTTTATGCATCGCTAGTTTATGTAAATACACGTATATCTCCGGTGTCTGGTAGTTTGTATGTTGTGAAACTTCAAAAGTTTATCTGTACTGCTCTGAAAAAAAAATTTTTACCATTACGTCCGTAGGGACGTGCAGTGGTGTATATGTTTGTATGTTAAAGCTGGCCGTGAAGGACTGCTGCTGTACGTGTATAAATTTTTATTTTGGCTTTTGAGTCACGTTTCAGATATATTTATAGAGTTTCCTTCTTCCTCAGAAATTCAGAAAATGTAACTGCCTTACTACTGATACATAGAGTACTGAATTCATGTATGACACAAGTAGGTTAGTGGACGCTTAACATTGTGTTGCAGCAAGAGTATCTACGATTGAGTCTTTATTGTGAGTCTCTAAGAAGGAGAAATGTTGTTATGAAGCGGAAATTTAGCGCAGCAAGGATCTTGACGGGCCCCCCCTCCCCCCGCCCTCCCTCCCACCCTCCACCATCACCGACTTTACCACAATTAATTCCCTTCCCAATTAACCTTTAAGTAGTTTATAACTCATTTAGCTGAACGAAAATCATTACTCTAAATATAATGAACAAAACATCAGGTGACACAGTGTGACTGTGAAGTTAGGAAACTATTTACCATTCTAGTGACTAGAGTGAAAATCTAGTTTTTTCTCAACAAGAATGTCGGTTTAACCTTTTAAAGCCTAGCGGTACTTTTACGTACCACCAGGTTTAAAATTAAAAAATTCTACGTGGTGCCCACATTGCGTTTATGTGTTTTGTACGGATCTCAGAACAAACAGCAACTTTTGCCTTATAAAACATTAAGAGATTGGTTTTTATAACCGAAGTGGAAAGTGTTTACAGCGCGGTACGCACTGAGTCCTTATATAAAACAGATACGCTTCGTCTTTAAAGGGTTAAACCGAACATAACCCTTCCCATCTAATCGTAATCCCATTAGAGGGAATTTTTCAGATATCGACATAATTCTAGGTGATTTCTACTTTCTACATGAGGTCTTTGGAGTAGGTTTTCAGAGAATATTCGCTGTGCCCGGCTGGAGAGTGTAATTACCGCTTTATCTACGCTGGGGTTTAAATTTCAAGTGTTGCCCAGGACCCTTAAATGCATTCACGACGGTACGGTGCACCGATACCGACAACATGTGAGAAGTACAAGCTCCCTGTACACGCCAAGGCGACGGTATCGAAATATGTGGCCGTAATGAAAACACGCAAATACTTGTATCTTAGGCGAGACTGGACTCCCTGTCCTCCACGGAGCAGAGTTCCGTTGGGAAGTTAACAGGTCCTCAGCTAGTCAAGGAATTCCTCGCATTTTATGGAATACAGATTTTTTTTGCATCCACGAGAGCCCTCCACCTGCCAGTGTCTTGAGCCAGATCAATCTAGTCTATGTTTCCCATCCCACTTTTTGAAGATGCGTTTCAATATTATCCTCCCATCTACGCCTAGGTCTTACGAGTGGTCTTTTTCCTTCAGGTTTCCTCGTCGTAACCCAGTATGCACCTGTCCTGTCTCCCATACATGCTACATCTTCTTGTAGTATTGACGACCCAAATAATTTTTTGGTCATGGAATGTGGATCATAATTCTCCTTACTCCCACTCTCCTGTTACCTGTTTTGTCTTAGGTCCAAATAACTTCCTGAGCACCCTGTTTTTACCTCAACGTCAGGGACCAAGTCGCACACCCATATAAAACAACAGGCGAAATTATATTTCAATATATTTCAACCTTTATGTTGTTTTATATCATACTGAAAGACAAAAGATTCTGCACCGAATCCCTGTTTACAGGCATATAAGTGTTAATACTCGATGAGCCTATAGCATAATGCGGGAAACTTGATTGCGTGTCGACAAAGTAATTTGTGTAGGAGAACAACGGGACACTACATCATAGAAGGGCGTGAAACAAGTGTTATGTGTCCAGTTTCCATGACAGGACAATGGACAAATGAAAAATAAATCGTGCGACGGCAGGCCTTCTATATAAGTAGTAAATGAGAGTCATAAATGCTGAAGACAAAGGAATGAGGCAGCTGGGTGGAACTGAAGCTCCACGTGTTGTAGCACTTATCTCTTCGCCGAGGGAGGTAGGTGTACCCGCCCTGCCTCTGAGGACTTCATTGCCGCATGTAAAGGAAGCCACACTAAAGCTGCGCCATTGACTCAGGTCTGACAGTATGAATTTACACCACACGTGAAACTTCATTTAACCCTTTAAAGACGAAGCGTATCTGTTTTATGTAAGGCCTCTGTGCGTACCGCGCTGTAAACACTCTCCACTTCGGTTATAAAAACCAGTCTCTTAATGTTTTATAAGGCAAAAGTTGCTGTTTGTTCTGAGATCCGTACAAAACACATAAACGCAATGTGGGCACCACGTAGAATTTTTTAATGTTAAATCTGGTGGTACGTAAAGTTACCGCTAGGCTTTAAACGGTTAAAGACACTCGTAATGTTAATGGAATAACGTCGGGGTTCCCACGTCTATGGTACAGGGCGTTTCTTGAAAATTTCGTGCTTACTTAGTTGTTTACAAGAGCCCTTCACCTGTTCCTATCCTGAACCATATAAATCCAATCCATGCCCCCATTCCACTTCTTGAAGATCCATTTTAATATTATCCCATCTACGTCTGGGTCTTCCAAGTGACTCCTTCATTAGGTCTCCCCACCAAAATCGTGTACGCACCTGTTCCCGCGACATACGTGCTGCATGCCCCGCCCATCTCATTCTTCTGTATTCGTCACATACACGTTTGTAAATAGTAAAGATTGGGCTAAGTTACAACGCAATTCCTTTCTCCAAGTACACTGTCTTCCTTATATTATATATCTATGAGATTTGTGGTTCTCACAGCGGCGTTTCAGAGGATCCAGGTCGTTTGTGTTGACGCTGTGTCGTGTGCGTCGTTCCTGACGTTTCGAACGTGGGTGCTGTTGTCCATCGAAACGTCGGGAATCACTCATCAAACGACACAGCGTATTATCCTAGAAAATCTGAATCCTCAATTTACAGCTAGTTTGCACGTAAATGTATCTTAAACTGAACACTCAAGTCTTTGATCATCTGTTAACATACTGTCCAGTGATACAGGGTCACATCCCAGAAAACTTGAACTTCCAGTAACGCGGCTGTGAGGACCTCATATCTTTCCGAATCTTGAATTCCTTGCTTTGTATCCAGCCGAAATAAAGTTCAGATGCGAAAGCCCCACGCTAGGTCTATCGTACATATGAAGGGTCTGTGACAATTTAGTGTGGAGCACTAGTGAAATGTTGGCTAGCAGAGGAGAATGGAATAAAAGGGGAGAATGCCTGATCCGATGTCACGCTACCCCCCCACTAATTCGACATGACGTCAGATTGAAGTGACTCTACAGTTTCGTCTTGATTGGCCAATATTCAACACTCCAGGCAGCAAAGAGCACAGGCCAGAAAATTGCACGTGTTCCTTATCTAGCTGCATAAACCGGTTTTTCCTCTTGATTAGTACTGACATCTGGCGACAATAGGGCACAGAACTTGTATTATTTTAAGAATTCTAATTCAGATTGTTTAATGACACATGTCTTAATGTAAATACGCATGAAGGCCCAAATAATATTTGTTACAAATATATTAACGTATTGGTTTATTTTCTTCCGTCAGTAAGCAACAGAAAATAATTGTGCAGTACCAAGTTTGACCAGTAGATGTCACCCTTTGGTGATATCAGGGTGGAGGGGAGGAAGCAGGTGTAAGGCGATGAGCAACATGACATCCCCTCCTCTTTCTGCTTGCAAGCGTGTGCATAATGGCGTCGCGAAAGTGGAATATAGCTCTGTGTCAGTTACTTTTAATTTGTTTTTAATGTGTGTTGTTATGTGCTTGTTCGTGTAACAAAGTGTTGAATTATTTAAAATATTATAATATTGCCTTTGTGGTGTCATTTTATATTCTAATGAAGCTGTAAAGTGAATGCCAGGTAAGGATGATTATGAAGTGGGTAGGATTGAGACGAACTGGACGTGTCTGGTGGACTGCCGCCATGTCCTTCTCCGAGACGCGGATAAATGCACCGAAATATTTAACCCGTAATATGTCCAGTGTTCGATTCAGCTATGTAAAAGTAAGTTTAATTCATCTTACACTGAATAAACTATTTATAAAGTAATACGGCATTGGAAGGAAATACAATATGTTGTCGCTTTTCATAGAAATTAGAATGGCTCCATTAATATTGCTAATCGCCTGAGACGTGGCACGGCCTTAAATAAAAAATTATACCAAGGAGAACATTGATTAGGATATTTCTTTGTTATTTTATATCTGTGTGTTTAACCATTTAAAGACTGGGATTACGCTGAATTATATTATGTGCTAAGTTCGTACCGCGCAGTAAACACTCCGTCTCGGTTATAAAAACCAATCAGTTAATGCTGTGTAGGGAAATAATCGCTGTTTGTTCTGAGACCCATACCAAACACGTAAATAAATCTGGATTATATTACAGGCTCAGATCATTCCGCGCAGAAAACTCGGCTCTGTGTGTTCACTTGGCGGTTCATGAAACTCCAAAATTGGAGCGTTACAGGCGTTACAGTTTACGGATATTTCGTTGCAATTTTATATTTTTGTGATGAAACATTTAAAGAGTGAGTTTAAACTGAAATATTTAAAGACCCAGTCCGTACCGTGCAGTAAACACCCTCCGTCTCGGTTATAAAAACCGATCAGTTAATGCTGTATATGGGCAGAACGTTACAGCGTTACAGACCGTTACAGGTTTTATCAAATTGTATATAAGATAACCGTATTGATGCTGCAAGTTTATTGTAGTTTTTGCGAGATCCAGTCTAATATTATTCCTCAGTCTATACTCAGCTCTGTGCCTTTAGAATATCCAAATACAGTCGAACTCGGTTATAACGTCATGAAAGAGACTGAATATTTTCTGTCGTTATAAACGAGTGTTGCTGTAACCAAGGAGTATAATGTTGTGGCTAACAGCGAGGAATTAATGGGTGCCACAGAATATCTGACGTTATAGACGAGGTTTCACTTAAATAAATGTCGTTATAACCGGGTTCGACTGTACTTTAGAAGTTGGAGACTAATTAAGGTAACAAATTAGAACTGTGCGTGATTTCAGGTTTCAGCCGCCATTTTGATGAGATCTGCGCTCTTCTGGGATGCATGGGGTGGTAGTTCTATACTGACGTTTCGGGACAACCTATCGGGTCCCATCTCCTAGGGACGAGAAGTCCAAGGAAAAATTAGAACCATAATCTGTGAAAAAATAATGTGGTGTGAAGTAAGCTAAAACTACGTGATTCAACGAGCTCTTAAAGTGGAAATTGCAAATTAAGGTTATCGTCTGATTAATTTCGGTACTGTCTGACGTTCTGTATAGTAAGCTCAATGTCGGTTAGAGGTAAAGCTATCCCTGTGCAGGCCTGGACTGGCCCTCAGGACCCTAGAAGGTTGAGGCTGCCAGAATTTATAGACAATCGGTACATTAACCTTTTAAAGCCTAGCGGTAACTTTACATACGACCAGGTTTAACATTAAAAAATTTTACGTGGTGCCCACATTGCGTTTATGTGTTTTGTACGGATCTCAGAACAAACAGCAACTTTTGCCTTATAAAACATTAAGAGATTGGTTTTTATAACCGAAGTGGAGAGTGTTTACAGCGCGGTACGCGCTGAGTTCTTATATAAAACAGATACGCTTCGTCTTTAAAGGGTTAATGTGGTAAGGTTGTCAGCCCTACGCACCAGTTAGTGACCGTGAAATCTTTAATTAGAAACGCCTGGTATGGTCGCTGTGAATAAAACGTTCGCCTGGATAGACGGATCGCATAATCAGAAGAGAGGCCTTGTTTGATTTCATCAACTCTGTAGCTGCAAAGTGTTGCCCAAGTGTGATTTACCCTCAGGAGGTTAGTCACAGTCGTGGGATGGTTTTATGAACTCATCATCGCTGAGGCAACACCAAATCTCGGGTAAACCGAATGTTTGCAGGACGGCAGCTACATTGACCGCTTAGTGTATAGTAAGTGGTCTGAACTGAACTGTTTCTAGTCATTACACAGACAAACACAACTTATTTTTCTTAATATTTATTACCACACCGCTACATGTTTCGGCCTAAGCGGCCATCATCAGAAAGGTGTTTAGGTTAAAGGCCTCTCCCTTTTACATAGAAGTTGATTATTTACGGTGTAAAAGGGAGAGTCCTTTACCCTAAACACCTTTCTGATGATGGCCGCTTAGGCCGAAACATGTAGCGGTGTGGTAATAAATATTAAGAAAAATAAGTTGTGTTTGCCTGTATAATAATTAGAAACAGTATTGTATGAACACAATGGGAGGGGAAATCGAAAAATCGTCTGAACTGAACGTTGAACCAGGTATGGTAGGACAGTAGCGTACATGTCTGCCGTCCGTACGCGTTATATAGTCTGAAGCTTAGAATGCCATGAAAATGGTATAACGCGTTTGTCACAGGTTTTATTTTGTACTTTGTCTATCGTCACATTTCACGTTTGTATTCAGCGTATTACAGTAACCTTTATGAATTTCTACATTTTCTGAAGTTCAGTCTCCTTAATAACCAACATATGCACTAGATAAAATACATATATAATGTATATTAAAGACGCCTACCTATGTTTCGACAACAAGCTGTTATCCTCAGGGGGTTCATCACAAAGGAATGCAAGATCGGCAGATCAATTTGCACGATCAAAGGTGAAACATTGAAAACACAAATCTGTGTAATGTTCGTGTACTCTTTTGCATTGAACTCCCTGAGGATGACGACTTGTCGAAACATATGTAAGGGTCTTTAACCTTTTAAAGCCTAGCGGTAACTTTACGTACCAGCAGTTTTAACATTAAAAAATTCTACGTGGTGCCCACATTGCGTTTATGTGTTTTGTACGGATCTCAGAACAAACAGCAACTTTTGCCTTATAAAACATTAAGAGACTGGTTTTTATAACCGAAGTGGAGAGTGTTTACAGCGCGGTACGCACTGAGTCCTTATATAAAACAGACACGCTTCGTCTCTAACACAGTATGTATGTGTTCTATCCATTGTATTTTTGTTTATAAAGAATATTGTGACAAGATACACGGTGTACATAATATAAAGTTTGCTAAGTTCAAATCGGGAATACTTTGCGCATGTAACAGTATTTCTTGCTGGTGTAAGGAATTTGAAGGAGGGAGGCGTTTTGTATGAGGTATGGTGAACTCTGCACGTTTGAGGCTGGGCATTTACAGTGGCGGGCGGCAGCGTCTCTGAGTCACGATGATATGTTGAGGCTTACACAGTCTGTAAGGGTGGGGAACCTTTTCTGTAGCGGCAAGGGGGTGGGGTCTTATGACTTTGGTAGATGAAGCGGAAGATATGTCCGTGATTCATGTCCTGCTGGTAAAGGAAGTGGCGTTGATGAGACTACACGCGTCTAGTGTCAAGTCTTTTTTTTTCTGTTTTGTCTCCAAACCATCTTAATATCTGCTATTCATTGCTGCTTCCTGCTGTGATACATTTAAACCATCCATCCTGGTCTCTTCATTGACTCACTATCTTCGATGTGTACGACAGGATGGCATTCGTTATGTACATGTATATATATATATATATATTAACATTTTAGTTACATTGTCATCTGGTTAGTGATAGAACCGCATGATCTTCGAAGTGTATAGAGGAAGGCGTTCCTACTTACAGCCCAGTGAGAGAAAAGCAGATAACGCTTCTTCAACCCATTCGCAATTTATCACTGACACTCCAGCCGTCACTTTTAGGTTAGAAGAAAAAGAAAGCAAGAAACCAACAGCCAGTCATCTTACCAACAGTTTCTATTTCTCTTGAACGTTTAGAGGTGAGGAGCGTGTAAAACGTACAGTCAAATGGTGCTTAGATTGCTTCTTGGTTTAGGGTTATCTAAATGCGTTTGTTCAACTGTGTAGAGAATATAGTTTCGAATGCTAAGTTGCATTGGAGTAATGAATTGGAAAGACATGCAAGTAACTTGTAGATGACTGTTCCCACTTACTGTGACGCCATTTGTGAGGTTTGATTTTCTCACAATGCTTTTGCGGGATATTCGATTCTTCTGGGATGTTATGCTCTGTTATTTGGCGAGTAGTTCTTCGCGACGTTTCAACGATATTTATGAGCAGTCCAAGAAGAGCTGGGCTGCTCGACACTGAACATGAAGACTGTAAGATCTTTCGAAACGTCGGAAACTACTCGCCCAATGACACAGCGTCGCATCCCAGAAGACCGCAATCACTGAAAAATTTTTCTGAAACGGGGAATAAAATTTCCCGTAACCTAAGTCTGGACATTGTGTTTTCGCAATGAAGGTAATTCCCAGCAATTCCAGAATGCGGTTTAGTGTTGAGATGTTTTCTTGTGTAGTACCATCATAAACTGGTGTATTTTTGAAGGCGGTATGTACCACATGCCATGGTAAGGTAAAGCAGTCCCATTACAGGCCCGGACAGACCCTTAGGGTTCCAGGAGGTCGAGGCTCCCAGATTTCTAGACAGTCGGCACATGAAGGTGGTAGGTTGTCAGCTATACGCACCGGCCGCGTTAACCCCCCAGGAAATATTCCTGGTACTCATTTCTGTTAGAGGCTGAGTTGACGCCAGGGCCATAGTGCGACCGACAGGATTATGCCAATGAGAAAATCCACTGAAACCATCGGGAATCGAACCCGCAACCTCCATGGGGCATGAAAGGGGCTAATATGTTAGGGTAATTGTGTTATATTCCATAAATTTTTTGTGTTAATAAATCATTAAAAAGTTCAATGATATTGTAAACAAACTGCTGTAAATGTAAACATTTGGACTTTTTAAGGTTGGGGTAATATTAAAAAGAATCATATAGGATCTTATTTCGGTTACGTGGACAGTTTTGAAATGCCTTCAGTTAGTCAAATGGCGGGCTTTTGTGATGTTCATAATTAATATTGTGGATCAATATGAACAGGAAATTGCTTGAATAATTGAGTGCCTTCTGACTGCTTGAGAAGGTCTAGTTTCCGTACCAGAGAGTTGGTTAATTAGTAAGGTAGTTTAAGGACCTTCTATCGAATGCAGAGACGTGCAGCTCTGAGGGGTGAACTGTGGGTCATAGCGGGTACACCGGAAGGAGCAGGCGTCCCGTTATTATCGGCAACACCATTCCATGACCTTCACATTTTTTTCATATTCCTTAAATCCTTTGACAGAGAGAGAGAGAGAGAGAGAGAGTACTCTCTTGATGGAGGACCTTGATTTTTACTAGAGATTTAAGAAAAAAATGTGAACTAAATCGCTGCATGGTTACAGCTATTTTTCTAATAACGATAACGCATTGTTTTTCAAGAATGAAAGTAAGCAGCGCATATGTGGCACGCAATGAAAAGAAGACAGGCTGAGTGGATTGGTCACATCTTTCTTAGAAACTGCCTTCTAAAACACGCGATTGAAGAAAAGTTAGAGGGAAGGGTAGAAATGGCGAGAAGACGAGGAAGAAGGCGTAAGCAGCTACTGGTTTACCTTAAGGAAAATAAAATATAATGGGCATTGAAAGAGAAAGCACTAGACATCACTGTGTGGAGAAGTGGCTGCGGAAGACGCTGTGGAGGTGTCGTAGGAGAGACTAGACAATGGGTGAACGAATATGTGATATCACACATTCAAATAAGTCAGTTCTGTTATTAAGCGTCTTCCGTTAGCGCGAATGTGCTATAAGGCGATTGATGAATGGGTGAATCCCGATAATGAAATTCCAGCTTTGGGATTCACCTAGCCTCTCTCATTCTTGGGTACTGGAGGCAAAGCGGCCTGGATGTGAGATAAAGCACCTACCCCATCTAATTCTGAGGTCAAGAATGGTTGGAGCTGTATTTCTGCTCCCCTTGTACGCCTTTGTGGCATCTGCAGGGTCATATTTACCTGTTAACTTCTTTGTTAAACTATAATCTCATGTCAAATAGGCTCTTGATCTGCATGTTCACGTCATTAACTGCCACATAGCCCATCTGTGTTAGAGGTGGCCCTTTAGTTGAAGGCAGGAAGCGAGTTTAGCCAGGCGGCGACAAGCCGTGTTTTGCTTTCCTTGTGCTGCACCTTGCCGTTCCGATTCATAGAGAATTTCGTGCCTCGTCAAGTTATATGTGAAGAAGACGTGGACAAATTTCAATTCGTGAGCCAGTCAGGAAAAACCAGTCGGTGTGTGTCAGGAAGGGTAGATAGCTGGATGTATCGTTGGTGGAATACAAATCCGAAATAACGTTACTTCATGAATGCGACCACTTATACGCACAAATGCGCTATGGCTGGCTGTGTGTTGATACGATTTCTCAATACTGTCGGTCGTTACACATTGCAACTGCTTTGCATGTCAATTCGAAAACTATGCGTAGTCGTATTTAAATTTCTATGTTGTGTGAAGTGTTTGAGCGAGAATGTGCTGTTGACTGTGAACTGCGTTGTTTTTGGAGGCGCGAACTCTCTGCGGTCCGGGCCTCCAAAAACAACGCAGTTCACAGTCAACAGCACATTCTCACTCAACTATAAAGTGCAACCTTAGTGTAACGATAACAAAAGGTTCTCCCTGAAGATGACCCAGCAGGGTCGAAACATGTAGGAGTGTGTTACAATTGATGATAAAACTCTCTTTGTGCATTTGTTCGTGATTAATGTTTTTGTACAATATAGTGCACGGACATGGAACACATTAAATGTTACTAGCGTTTGGAAGTTTGTAAGAAGTAGTTTTTAATTTTGAACGGCTAACAACGACACGATTTTGACCGCGGTGTTCAAGGTTCTAGGGCCAGAATAACCACCTCAGTAACTCAAAATCTTGACACGTTGCTACTCTTGCTCTTTTGAGATAAACGTCTTTTGCGTGATGACGAAAAAAACCATGTGGAAAGTTTTAATCTAAGACAAAACAGCCAGTTAAATGTATATGGTTAATTGTACATAGCCGAAAGTGACCCCTTAGTGCAACAGTAGAAATACATTCCTCCGATTCTGGATAAAGGGCGCAGTTTTCTCAATCTTTGTGAAATAAAATATTGAGGGTGGCGCAAAAGTCACTTGATACTCGATGTTTAGCAACAGAAAATGGCATTGCGATTGAGTCTCGCTTCATCCTGTACGATTCATACTTTTCGTTCGTCTATCGGTCACGGTGTGTATATCTGAGTCTAATTATGACAGTGATAACAGAGGGAATAAACAAAGTGAATTAGTTTTTTGGAAATAAATCCGGCAAAAAAGTTTTAAGTGTTGCTGTTACGTGCATGGCTCGAGACCACGTCAGTTTTTTTCCCCATTATTTTCTGCAGTTCTCGGAAAAAAATTATCGCTTGGGGAAAACCGAACGCTCGATTACGACTCGAATGCTAGAACACAGAGAAAACAAAATATTTATTTAAAGGGTAATTAGTATTTAAAAAATTTTAGCTCGAAACATTCATCTGTGCTTTATTTAGTTGCATTTTGGTTGCTGTTTTTGCTTAATAGTGCGTATTGCACTTGAGTTTACACTTCAGACAGGGGAAGAGTGGTTTTTAAAACTTCAAAGAGAGCGGGAATTATACGCTTCAGATTACAGTAATTTCATAATCAATTGCTGTGAAGAATGGATTCAGCACTTCATTCAGTACAACGGAAAAATAACAAGTGTGTTCATGTTCACGGAAGTTCTAGTAAAAAGCGCGGTCTATAAGCATTTGCACCGTAAATGCATCTTATTGTAAGTTCACGTCTCTGACGTTTTGCTCCGTGTTGACTGGTAAGAAGTTGCCGCCGTTTGCGAGGATTGTACAGGCAGGCAAAAGTCTCGGCGAGCTTTGAGCAAGTAACTTACAATAAGCCGTAACTTCTTTTGTCAAATTGTTTCTTACTTTGCTGTTACCGTTGTAGAATTACATTGTATAGCTAGTAGAATCTGTAGGGTTGTGACAGTTCTTAAATACCTGTTGACAAATCCTTCATGTTCAATGATAAATATAGAATTGACTTATTTTATGAATAACTTACCGTATTCACGAAGTAAATCATTCTGTGTAAAACAGACGTATTAAAATACACCAGGTTTAGTTGTTTGTGTTGTTTTCTGCAAGTTTGAAACTTGGACTCCCAGCCTGAGGGAAGAATTTGGTGGAGAGATAAGTTATATGGGAAATGTTTGGGTCTAAGAAAAAGCACATATTAGAATTCAGAAAATTACACAGCGAGGAGGTTCGTGATTTACAATTCTTTTTTTTTTTCGAGTATTTAATGAGACGTGGGGAGATGACAAACAAAAAGTTTTAATCCGGAAATGCCAATGGTACAACACTTGGGAGGTCAAACGTTGACGACAGGATATAATTAAAATGGTGTATAGAAAATGGACATTGTGATAAGGGGCAGTGGAAGCAGGTGGTTCGGTGATCGTTTCCAGTTGTGGGCTTATACGAACAAAGTAAGGAACTTTCTATATCCTGTAATAGTCACAAATTTTCCTACCATATGGTTTAATAAAAGTTTTTAATAGATTCTGCAGTTGAGTTCCCTGATATTTTATTGGATTTGAATATTTTTGTGTAAAATCCATGGCCAGCCTTGGAAAATGCATCAACAAGGTTACACGAGGGCTGTCTGACGGTATACAGTTGCGCGTTGTATTGCTTCACAAAACCAAGTTTCAGAGCTGTGCCTTGCCTGTGTAAGACACAAAACACAATGAAGTGTTGTACAAGTTATGCCAATTAGTTACATTGTACCTGTTTTTGTTTGATTTACGATCGCATGTACGTTCGTTCCCTGTTTAGCCGTAGTGCAGTAATGTGGCGGAACTTCTGTCCGCTATTAATACAGCGCAGTACGTTACATGGACTGAAAGTTTCTCACACAGCGCGTGTGTTTGTGCAAGTGTGAAAGAGGTTATAAAAGTTTGCTGGTTATGATTGTACTATATTTACACAAACCATATCAAGTCTATCGAACTCGGCAGTTGTGACCTTAACATCCGTGGCTCATTTTCGGTATATTTCGGATTACAATATAGCACTGACGACTGAATTTCCTGGCTGAGGTTTTTCGTAATCTTTTTGTTATCGTATTAAATTGAAATATCTTTGTGTAACCCTTCAAGACGAAATTTAACCTGAATTATATTTAAAGATGCACGTCTTGGTTACAAAAACCAGTTACTTAGTGCTGTGCAAGGAAATGATCGCTGATTTTTAGGAGTCCCATACAAAATGCACAAATATATACGTGCTGGGGAAAACGAAGAGTTTATCTTAATCCTGGTGGTATGTAAAGTAACAATTAGGTTTTAAAGGGTTAAAAGTTGCGGTATTTGGTGTACCGAGGAGCCCTTATATTTTGTGGGACCAAACAGCACAATAGTGTGCCCACACCTGATATGGTTACTTTCCGTATACATTTGTGTCAGTATGAGATCTCAATCTTTAACTGTGCAGTTAAAGATTTTTAAAAGCTGAAACTGTACCTGTGTTTTAACCCTTTAAAGACGAAGCGTGTCCGTTTTGTATAAGGACTCAGCGCGTACCGCGCTGTAAACACTCTCCAATTCGGTTATAAAAACCAGTCTCTTAATGTTTTATAAGGCAAAAGTTACTGTTTGGTCTGAGATCCGTACAAAACACATAAACGCAATGTGGGCACCACGTGGAATTTTTTAATGTTAAACCTGGCGGTATGTAAAGTTACCGCTAGGCTTTAAAAGGTTAACCCTTTAAAGACGAAGCGTGTCTGTTTTATATAAGGACTCAGTGCGTACCGCGCTGTAAACACTCTCCACTTCGGTTATAAAAACCAGTCTCTTAATGTTTTATAAGGCAAAAGTTGCTGTTTGTTCTGAGATCCGTACCAAACACATAAACGCAATGTGGGCACCACGTAGAACTTTTTAATGTTAGACCTGGTGGTACGTAAAGTTACCGCTAGGCTTTAAAAGGTTAAGAGAGCTGTCTCTTGGGAAGTGAGGCCGTATAGTTTGGTAGGTAAATACGATTGTTTCAGAGGAAACCTGGTTACTCATCTACCTGACTACACGGCGTCAAATCTCAGACGACAGTGAACATCATGTTTATGGCAATGGGAACATCTCTCATACCTGCAGATCAAGAAACTGGAGAATACGGAATTTTTTTTAGCAGTGATACCTTACAGTATCAAAGAAATGCCCGCTCGCAACAAATCTAAAATACTTTCAGTGCTGAAGATCCCTTAGTTTGCTGCGAATAGAAGAGATCGCAAACGTTGTAAAGTAGGAGTCGAAATCATTATTTCATAATTAACCAAGTTATCCCCTCTTAATGCTATATATTTATGTATACTCAGTCATAAGAAAATACAGAAGCCATTTTTCTTTCGTCTCAAGCATCTTTCCAAAGGAAGATTTACCACTTCAGTTGATAATCTTCTTATGAACAATTTCTTCGCGAGGAACCGGCTTTTTATTTCGTTTTAAATTAGTTTCACATCCTGAAGTACAAGTATTCCTTAGTATCAAAGGGGAGGGTGCAGTAATAACGTGTGTTGGCTAGGCCAGCGGTTCCTAACCTGTGGGCCATGGTCTCCCATGGCATGGCGGGGAATTTTTCCAAAAGTTCTGAAATTGTATATTTTGAAGACTTACTACATAATGTCTGGCACACATTTCCTACTGTTTTTAGGTTTGTATTTTTTGATACATTAAAAACTTAATTCATTTCGAACTGTTACTAAGTTCATATCACGAGGACGGATAGCACAGTAGGCATAGTGACGACGCTACTGTCTGAAGGTTCGAAGAATTGTTGCGCAATAAAATGCAGTGGCAGTAATTGTTATAAAAGCATTCATACACTAATTATGTTCGTTAGAATTAGGAAGTGCTTGTCAGGTTTGATAACCAGTGTCTTTACCTTTTAGCGGCAACGGCACGGTGGTTGTTATACGTATGTACCACTTGCATTTACAGAATCCTGCATTTTTCCCAGGGAATATTTTTGTATATTACGTATGGTCTTTGGAGCAAACAGCGATTATTTCCCTCAACAGCATTACCCGATTTGTCTTGGTAATGAAAGGATTTTGTTTTCTGTGAGGTAGAAAGTGAATTGTTAAATACTGTTGGTACCAGTTTGGAGCTTTAGTTGGCTGACTGTACTCGTCACTTTGCGTACCGTTATTTCTGTTGAATTTTAAATTGCTTTTGTATTTGAGATTGAATTATTTAATTAGATCTGAACCTGAATTAATTGGATCAGAAGCTGAATTATTTAAGGGAAGCAGAAACTGAATTATTTAATTGAATCACGAACTGAATTATTTTAATGGATCAGAAGCTGAATTATTTAGTTGGGTCAGAAGCTGAATTATTTGAATGGATCAGAAGCTGAATTATTTAACTGGATCAGAAGCTGAATTATTTAATTGGATCAGAAGCTGAAGTATTTATAATTGGATCAGAAGCTGAAGTATTTATAATTGGATCAGAAGCCGAAGTATTTATAATTGGATCAGAAGCTGAAGTATTTATAATTGGATCAGAAGCTGAAGTATTTATAATTGGATCAGAAGCTGAAGTATTTAATTGGATCAGAAGCTGAAGTATTTGTAATTGGATCAGATGCTGAATTATTTAACTGCATTAGAAGCTGAACCATTGAATTGTATCAGGTCCTGAATTCTTTAGTTGGCTGAGAAGCTGAATTACTGTAAAATATCCCTTACTCGTCCATTTCAAATGCTGCAAGGGAAAGAGAAGAACATGCAAAGAAACGTTAGATACAACACTTGTCAGCACTACGCTTCTGAGAGGCATCGAGTGTATTCATTTCTCGTTCGACTGGCAAGTAGAGGCTCCACGAAATGTCTGATGCTCCATTTCTCCCATCAGTTCGGAGCTGTTCCACTCACATGGAATGGAAAATAGTTGTCTTGTTAAGAAGCGCCCGCCAACTTGGCTTGATAGAAACTGTCGTCCCCAGCTGTGTTAAGAATAAAAATGTTACTCTAGATGGAAGATGTGCTTTTACTCTAAGCTTACTGCGGTAGCTGTATCACAGCCTGAATAGTCTAAGGTGACAGGTGTAGCACAAAACGGAGTAGGAGGATGGGAGATTATGTAGATGAAATCTTGCTGTGAAGTAGATGCCAGCAAGCAGTTGTTCCTTTGTTGGTTATACGTCGCGTACTCGTTGCTTGGGAGGGCTGCAGAAATAATTAACTTCATGGTACAGGCTTGTCCATAAAAAGATGGGTTACTGCATTGGCCAAGGGAGTAGTCGCTTTTTTGCGACTGTAAAGTTTACGACCGTGCTAACAGAAAAGACTCCTGTAGAGCAGTGTTTTCCAAACGTTTTTGTCCGCAGATCCCTTTTGGCTTCGAAAAATAACCAAGGATTATCACATATTTGCTTACGTAAATATAGTGTGCCCGGACGGTGGGTATACAAAATTAAAATTTATATCTTGGACTTAACTTTAGATAGCTACAAATACATACCGGTAATATACGTAACGACGCATTGCATGATTTACCTTAATTGAACTGACTGTCGCTCGCTTCGTGGATACAGGGGGTTTCTTAGATATTCTAACGGTCATATGAAATAAACACATCGCCAATTAAATAAGTTCCGCGATTATTTTTAACAAAACATTATTTCATTAATTAAAAAATAAGTAAACTTCAAAGTAGCCATAACAGGAATGTATCCACGGATCCCGTGGGAACTGGTTGTGGATCCCTTGGGATCCGCGGAGCACACTTTGGGAAGCACTGGTCTAGACAATATCCTGAGCCAGCTCAATCCACTGCAGCCCTTCACACTCTGTATATTTGCGGTGTATTTTCATGTCTTGCTTCCATCTTGTTGATGCGTTACAAATTTAAGATTTGTTTTCGTGTCATGCTTCCTTCCAAGCGGTTCCTTTTTAACCTTTGCCAACGGAATGTGTCGCTAATTTGTCCTTCCGTCCTGTACGTTATGTATTTGGGCACAGTTCTGGGTGTTTCATTGCCTAGAAACACCAATACAGCAGAAACTGCGAGATTTGAAGTTTCCACAGCATTTATATGGAGGATTCGAGTCTTCTGGGGTATTGCGCTATGTAGTGGGTAATCTAACATGTTCCTTCTATGGAATAATAATTAATCATAGGTCTTCACAATTTTTTAATTTTATAAATTTAATTTTTGCTGTAAAGGGGAGGCATCCACCTGAACGCATACTTTTTTGATTGTGTGAGTTTCTACTTCATGATGGCCAGCGTGCGCGGCCGAAACATGTAGTAGGATATTAAAAAAAGGAGCATGAGGATAGTGTAGTGTTTAATCTGCAAATACTGAAATAGTGATTATATATACGCACAACGGGATGAAGATTCCAAAACTAACATATCTCGACGTTTTCCAAGAACTTTGATGTACATAGCGTGACATGGCCAAAGGCCAGAACCGGCAGTACGTCCTCTGTGTGATGGAATGCAAAGCGGACTTGCTGCATTATGCGTTACCTAGATTTATGTTTGACGCATGTGTGTTTAGATTCTGGGTCTGGATTCAACCTAGCCCGCTATTCAGTGGCTATCGGGGCAAAAGCGGACCGGCCGTGAAGCTAACCACTCATTCTCGTATCGTGCCGAGGATAAGAATGAGTGGTATTATACCTCCACCCTGCCATATGCCTTTATGGAATGCACCGGTGCTTTTATTGCGTTTCTGGTTAAAACACATCGTAAAGTACACATATAGCTATATGGCTATTGTGCCTTGTATGAACACGCAATAGCGCAAAGGCTGTCGCAGGTGGTGATTCTTTTGACGCTCCACCCTTTGCTACATGCTGTATTAATAGAAGTCCGATATTCAACACACATTTGTTCCAAATTTCGTTTCTTCGTCTGTTTTTTCTTCTATCCATTTTTTATTTTACTTTTGTAATTGCCCATCAAGCTATTGTGCACATGTATGTGTGCCTCTGAAGTCTTTTTTTTTTGACAAGAATTTTCATTTTCAAATTCCAGGATACGCGATGTAGAAGAAAATTTTGTAAAAAGGAGAAGATATGCGATTAAACATTCAATTGCTGTTTCTGGTTTCCGTTTTCCTGTTTAAACTTTTTATATTTACTGCAGATTACTTTCTGTTACCTGTCACTTCACTTTATGGCAACTATATAAATTTTCGGCTGTTGACTAAAGAACACTTGTCGCTTACTTTAGGCTGTGTTTTAAACAGTTTTAATGCTGTATGACATGATAAAGCAGCCTGTAATTCTTTTAGCCTTCCAGAATAAAATTGTATCTCAACTCCTCATGTGTGTAGCATAATTACAGGGACTGTGAATTCATTTCTGCTGCGAAATTATAAAATGGAAAGCAGTGTTGCAGTTCACAGTTCCAGCATGGCGCTTACACGAATGGGAATCGACAGTTGGTGTGGACAGCCATGAATAACATCAATTCCCATGGTGGCCGTTCCTAAAGCCAGGTAACTCCACTCGGTACATCTTTGGAGTACCCGCTGGTGACTTACATAACCCGCTTTCGCTATAGTCACCTAGAGAGAACTGAATAAGTCATGTTTGAACCACATAGAGAATAGAAATAAAGAATGCGGTGTGCTCCATATTGTGTACCCGCCTTTATTGCTGGGCGGCTGCGGCTGAACGTGATAGAATTAGGGCTGCCAAACATTCCAGGGTAGGTAGGGTTGTACGGTAACGTGGCGCACACAGTTGACGATCTTTCTCTTGACAATACACAACCCTGAACACCTTAATCTGCACTCGTATTACTAACAACTGTAAATTCTAGCGATGTAGCGTAACTTCACATAAAACCAGCTATAAGAAGGTATAAAATGTTTATATCCAAGGTAGTCGAACTGGTACAGTGACAGCTACCGGCCAGACGAACAAGAAATTTTGAGTCTAGGTAGGCTTCAGGGGTTTTTATCTTATCCAAAAGCGTCCAGACCGGCTCTGGGGCTAACTCAGCCTGCTGCTTGGTGAATACCAGGAATTTTCTTTCGGAGTGAAGGCACTGGGGCGTGAAGCTAACCACCCAACTTCAACTGAGAATGAGAGGCGCTGTACCTCCACTTCTCATACGCCTTCATGGCGTGCACAGTGACAACAATTTTGTATTACTTCTCTCATGTGAGACTATTGCTACTCATGTGAGACTATTGCTACTCATGTGAGACTATTGCTACTGCACCAATACTCTGTAATTCTATTTCCTATTGATAAATGAGAGGTTGATATTTATTTGTTCTTAAATCATTCATCGACACTGTTTTAATGTTTTTGTATTTGAAAACGTTCCCATGAAACGAAATAAAGAAAACATAGACATATTAAATCAAAATAAAAAATTAATTTTATATTTACTGCCTTCGTGATTGAGGAATTGTTCATTATCCAATGGCTGTGACTGCTTAAAAACGAACCATGTGAGTTGTTAGTAAAACGAAGCAAACATCAAGATACTTCCCTCTTAAATCATAGGTACCGATTGGGTCCTCGTGCATGATGCTGCCTTCCTTGTTTAAGGTTCCTCTCAATGCTTCCAAGCCATTACCTTTACCTTCCACATTATTTTCATGTCACAATTCGCAATTATCTCTGTATTAGACGTTATTTAACCTTTTCACTCAGTGAAGATTTTTAAAATTAACCAATAAAATAAAATAGGATGGTCATTCATTGTTAAATTTTATACTTAGCAGACTTAGTAAATTTGCATGAACACATCTCAGGTGTACATCTTACTTAAAACAGCTTGTTCCTCCATAACGAATATTTAGAAGGCTCTGATACAATCTGGGCGTCCAGCTTAGAAACTTCGGCGTAAACGTTGAAGTTTGAGACTGTCAGTGCTGCAGTATTGCTGCCTTATTTATTTTATTTATTCCTGGTTTACTTCAAGAGGCTTTCAGTATCTGAGATCTGGATAGAGTCGGCTGACAGAATGTTTCGTGAATTATGAAGTCACGGATGCAGCAGGTAGTGGTCTTAACCTAATTTGGTCTGCTAACTTTAGAAACTGCAAAAAAATACGAATGCCAATTACCTCGCTAAGATTTTACTAAGGGTCACCTCAAGTACGAAACAGAAATGGTATGACGCGGCAGCAAGTTTCGCTGAAATAGTGCTGTCGTGGCTTTGAGAACGTTATCGTGTATGCGGTGGATGCCTCGGTTCCTCTTACTCCGTTGACATTTGCGTGCGTGGCTGAGGAAGCTTGTACTTGGAGCGATATAATGTCGACATTGCGACTCAGAGACAAGATCTCGATTTTGCACCTGAAACTGTTTAGTGTCACGAAATGTGAACTGCTGTAAAGTTACTTGCTCAACAATACGCACTTTATTTCATGTCCAGTTTGTATTCTGTAATGATGTAGACTTACTCTGCAAGTGCTAATACTGACTTCTTGATGACAATTTAGATTATGAATGAAACAGTTTAAGTGGCTGTCATATATCATCATCATCATCATCATCATCATCATCATAATTTCTTAGTGCAATTGGGTTTTCACCCAGTGGCAGCAGCCTTACACCAGTACAGACACCACAATACAATAACACATACATAAACGGAACAGCAAAAATTACAGTACACGTATTGGCAGTTCACCCACACAATACAATGTGCCTACACTAATACAAATATACCTACATAACTACAATATACCCACTCAATTACAATACACCCACACAAATACAATATACCCATACAATTATAATATACCCACACAAGTACAATATACCTACACAAATACCATATACCCACACATTACAAAATACTTACATAAATACGGTATACCCATAAAAATACAATATACCTACCGAAATACAATATACCTACACAAATACAATATACCCACACAATTACAATATACCTACATAAATACAATATACGTACACAAATACAATATACCAATACAAATACAATGTACGTACACAACGTAATATTCCCACACAAATACAATATACTACACAATATAATATACCCACACACACGCGCGCGCGCGCGCACACACACACACACACACACGTTACAGAACACCTTCACATCACTTATTTACACACAACAGTTCACTTCACATCACTTCACTTATTTACACACAACACTTCACTTCACATCACTTCACTTATTTACACACAACACTTCACTTCACGTCACTTCACTTATTTACACACAACACTTCACTTCACATCACTTCACTTATTTACACACAACACTTCACTTCAGGTTTCTGGGATAATAGTGTAAAATGGGAGAGCCAAGTCCAGATGTTACGACATCTCTGTGCGCAGGTAGGTTGCTTACAGCCTGGCGTACGAGAGAAGTGGGGTTCATACAGTGGGTGGTTACAGGGAGCACTGTCATCTCTCGTCCTGAAAACAGGGGTGTGTTCTTACGTCAGTACGTCATTTCTGTTCTATTTAATACTTCTTCTGGCACGTCATTTCGTATACTGTGTGCAATTTCACGCCCTTGACTGCGAATAAGTTAATGGTTTCGTATCAGCGACAGTGCCGCAGTATAGTACAAGTATTCTGTAAATAATAATGATTTTTCGGTTAATATTGGCTAATAGAGACGATCTGCGCTGTATAACTGCGTGTAACCTACAAACCGGACGCCCCTATAATATCTTCTGCGGACGCGTCCAAGTAGGGCGAGTGAGATCATTTGTTTGCAGAGTTCCCTAAGACTGCGGTAGGACTCTGTGAATTGTGTAAGGTGTTACTTGACTAAACAAACGGGTTGAGATGAGAGGAGGAATGCATGGCACGTGAATACAGTCAAAGTGTGAAGAAGGTGGTGATAAATACCCGAATAGGACGCCATACACAAAATGGTTTTATTTGCCTACTTGAACCATAGACGATTCACGTCAGCGATGAATCAACACTGTCGTCGTCAACTAACGCGGAGTAAGTAGCCAGAGGTCAAAACTGGATGAAATACGGTACAGTTGAAACGTTGCAATGTGTGAAAACCGTCACGAAATATGTAGTTTTGGTCTTGGCCGAAATCCTTTGCCTTGGCCAAAAATTTTTGCCAGCCTTTTTTTTTCCAGCAAGTGAAAGTATTCGCGTAAGAGAAATTCTTTTTCGTTTGTTCTACGTGATATATAAATAACTCTGTCGTTAATGATTGCATCTAAAGACCGTTCGTTTCGTTTCGTAATCCCGACTTCTTCTACCTACTCACAGTAGGTGTCGAGGTTGTTTATTTTCACTTGATCACACTCAGACACACACCGCAGTCGGTGGGACTCCTCTGGACGAGGTATCGGCCCGTCGCAGAGACCTCTACCTGAAAACACAAACAGTGTACAAGACGAACATCCATGCCCCTGGTGGGATTCGAACCCACAATCCCAGCAAGCGCTCGGCCGCAGAGCTACGCCTTAGACCGCGCGGACACTGGGATCGGCCTAAAGACCCTTTCACCTTTACCGAATGCTTGTTATGTGTTGCATAGTAGTTTGTTTACAAGCTGTAGTTAAACCTAAGTATGGCGTCGGCCGTGGGGGGGGGGGGGGTGAAAGAAAGTGAATAGTGAATTAGGATACGGAAAGAAGCGGCTGTGGCCTTTTTAAGGTATATGATATGAACAGGGTGCCTGAAAAATGCTAGTTATCAGAGTTACACTTGTATCCAGTTTGGTCTGTGGTTACGGTGAAAGCAAAAGTGCAACCATCGCCACATACAATAAGAAGACTTAGCCTAACACCAGAAATCATACATAATATTTGGAAATTTATGCACAAGCCGAGAAACTATTAATTTTTTAAGAAAGCTCCACCGCCGTTCATTCATTTAAGTGGTTAGTTGCTTCCTTAGACATGTTATTTTTATTTTTATAATATCAAATTCATTTTTTTTCATAATTTCGAGTAACATGAAATGCCCTAGTAGCGGGATGTTTTATTTGTGCCAAATCCCTGCTTGTTAGTGTTGCTCGGCCTCCGTCCTTTATGCTTTTAAAGCCTAGCGGTAACTTTACATACCACCCGGTTTAACATTAAAAAATTCTACGTGGTGCCCACATTGCGTTTATGTGTTTTGTACGGATCTCAGAACAAACAGCAACTTTTGCCTTATAAAACATTAAGAGACTGGTTTTTATAACCGAAGTGGAGAGTGTTTAGAGCGCGGTACGCACTGAGTCCTTATATAAATCAGATACGCTTCGTCTCTAAAGGGTTAATGTGATAAAATAGTTAACAAGAAACGTTTTTCCGCGGAAACTTTAACGGAAGTGTTTTGTCAAGTCATCCTACCAATGTGATTGTTGACATTAAGTCGACTGTGAACGGAAGGCGGGTACTGCTCGGCATATTAGGTTTTGCAGCTCTACAGAGATTTCCTTCCTGTCTACCAAAGTGCCTGTTTGACCCTTGCGTGCTTAGCAATATCGACCAACCACCCCTGTCACCTGACTTCTTGTACCAGAAACTCTATTCCAACAATGAATTCATTTACATCAGGAAACTGTTCCGGGAAATGTGAACGCTACATTGCACAAGTTCGGCCTGCGAACACTTGACTGTGATAAATACGAGATTCCTACGCCCGGATGTATATATGTCACTGTCCAAATGTTGTGCTTTCCACTCATAGTCGTAATAGATTTCTACGCTGGAATGATGCTGTAGCGTAGCTTCCGATGAAGGGCACGTTTTGCGCAACGATTAGGCGTACAGCATCTTCTTTCAATCAGTTTCAATTTCGAGGTTGTTTTCCTGTCTGAAATGTATCGTTGTTTTTATCAGTTATCTCTGCTGATTGCTTTATGATTTCTGCACGTTTGTCACATTTTTTCACAGAATAATTGCGACAGGTCACAAAACAAAAATTTGCTTGAAATTTCAGTTTGAATTTTTTTGTTCATCTCATGGCATATTTGTCCCTGCTTCAAGGCGAGCTTTGAGTCTGATTCGTGGGTTTATTTACTCCCACACTAATTTTGTGCATTAATTACATTAATTTCGTATTCTAGCTGTGTGTTTAACTAAGCAGCACCACCCTTTTCCAGTACTAGGCTTATGTGATGTACGTTAATCAACTGCAGGTGTCAATGTGAATTCCGTACTTATTCTTGGGTCCGTATATTTTACGATTTTTATCTTAGTTTATGTAACATAGGGAAAGTATGGCGTTCTTTAAGGAAAGGGATTGATCTCTTGAACCTCGGCTTCAGATATTGGTCATGTTATTGTATAATATATTAAATACGGAAGCAGAAGTGGAGAGAGGAGTTCCTGAACAGAAAATGTCCTCGTATCAACGAGGAAATTGCGTTCGGGAAAATCCGTACTGGTAGCAAGGTCGAAGAACTGAGAAATGTAGGTGCCCTCCCCTATAAGATAAGCTGTAAATCGGAAAAGCAGGTGAAGAAAGTAGTTTTGAGGTTGGGGGTGGGGGGCGGTGGTGGGGGCGGGGAAGAACTAGAGTGTACGTACGATCGATAAGCTGTAAATAACTTGGACGAGACTGGAAACTTTCTCAACATACATAGTATAGTCAATCTGTAATCATTAGTGCAGTGGATGTGTACTGACAAAGCTTGATGTTACCAGGCACATCCAAGGGAATGTATTTGCAACTCAGCTACATAAAATAAGTAAATAAATAAATATTAAATATAGAAAATCTGCAGCTGTTAATTTGAACTGTGAGACGTAATCAGAGGGAAGTAACGCAGTTGATGAAACTTGTGTAACTAGTCACAGTTGTTCGCAGCTCTATTATAGTGCACGTAATCTAATACAGAACAGTTAACGTTTAAACCTGAACACCGTTAAACAATTCACAGCACGACTTCATAGATGCAGCATGTCTTGTGACATTCTGTGCAAACTTGCCGCCGGAGAGAAGCAAAGGGCCGACATTTCCGCGTAATCACGCGAGGGGTTTGTAACTATGAGTGGGATTGGTTGAAGGCTTCTTCTTTGTTGTGGGGTGAAACGCAGCGTGATGTGCACCCTCGCTCATTGCTAGGATCACTCTATTTACCGGAAAATTGAGAGTTTGTACCGCTACTGCCGCACGCCACCATGCCTTCTGGCTGTGAGCCTCTACAATAAATCATTTCTTCTGAACCGACGAGCAAGGCATGAAAAATGACTTGATACAAAAGTGCACGCGCTCTCCCCGACAGCCTTCCCGGCTTCCTTATCGTCCAATCACTCTCTGTGAATCTCCTCTCCCTTATATTTTGGCAGGGGGATATTATGCTGTGAAACTTTGGGGGGGGGGGGGAGACGGGTTAGTGATGCACAAGTCCACATGATCTGACGCTTTTAGTTCTTCCTTGTGCAGCCACCTCTTAGAAGACACACTTTCATACTTTGCTTCACGTACTGCAGAAATGATATTCAAAAGTCGGACAGTTGAAAACGACAATAACAAATGACATGTATTAACAGGAATCGCCACTGAAATGGTGGAGTTTAGAGCCCCAGTATCTTGTTCGTAATTAGAGTAGATGTACTTGCGAGTGTAAGTTTGATAGTTTAATTAATGGTGAGGAAAGGTACTGAGACGTGCTAATGGGGGGCTAAACGGCGAAAACTTCAAAGATGCTGGTGACATGACAATTTTAATAATTTCGGTATGACCGACGATGAAAATCATTCGTAAACCTGTACTATCACCCTTGAAATCGGCCCTTTTCGTCCAGCTTATAAATATTTAACATTTCTTCGCGAATTTGATCTCTGGTGCTAGAGACAGGGACTTAAATTTTGATAATGGGAAATACGAAGGTTAAATGTCTGAAGTGATTAAGTGACAAGAAGTTTAATTAAGGTAAAAATAAAAAAATTAAGAATTAAAATTCTTGTGCGTGTACTGGGGCTTTGAAGGCTGACAATAACTGAGTTAAAACCAAGCAAGAGGATATACAATGTACAGAGTTGTAGAAAATAAGTACTGGAATGCGTTAGAAGATTTTGAGGTGTAATAGGTGCAGTGTGGAAGATAGTATCTCGTTATGAAGAATGAGTTTGTATGTATAATTTACACGAACACTAGTCTTAAGTGTTAAGTTGGTCGTGTATGATTGAGTATAGGCCTGCACTATAATGCACTAATTCTACTCGTACACATTGGTAGTGTGCTACTGTACGAATTTTGAGCTGTGTGTCACTACATGTTTTGTCGTTGATTTTAAAAACATATGATCAAAACAACGATAGATATGGGCCTATATAATCGCAGCGGTAGAACGGTCAGTTTTCCCGCTGCATATCTAGAAACTATCTTCTTCCAGCAGCTTCTCGGCGTCGGTATCTTGTCGCCGGACTTTGTCGCGAATTTGGTTATTTTCTACAAGCGAAGAGTGGAACAGTATTTCTGTGCATCCAACCAACCAACTCCGTGGAACGGCGTCCTTCATCAGAATCTAATAGTTTCTCAGGTAGGCAAGACATTCCTCACCTCTTTTTCACCCAAAGGTTCAGTATCATTTTCACCGAAGCCCGCCGTTTGTCCGTGTCCTGAGCCAAATTAATCCAAACCACGCCCTTTAATTCTATTTCTTGAAGATCCATTTTAATATTATCCACCATCTACGCTTGTGTGTTGCAAGTAGTCTCTTTTCTTCAGTTTTTCCTACATACCCGCTGTATGCATTTGGGTTCTCACACATGCGCAATACGTGACACACCCATCTGGTGATTCTTGATTAGATCACACGAAAAAGAGTGACAGGCTAGTATTAAAATAGGCCACGATTGTTTTATTCACTTCGTTACAGTTCATTATTCATAGTCGTGCTCCCGGTCTCTGGCATGTATGTTTCTGTTTCGAAATAGCACATAAACAAGGGTGTATGAAGCAGTGATTTGTACAGGGTACGTAAACTCGACCACATGAACAATGCTTTTAAGAAACTGTATTTTGGATTCTGTAACAAAGCGTTGATAACACTGCGTAGGTAGGATGAGTCAGTGGCAGTACCCATCATTTTATGTCCCTGATTCCCTTCCCGTTATGCCAATGAAGACAGTTCGTTATTGACTTCCATGGTATGGATGCCATGAAAATCAAGATTCGCCTTCCCCAAAACTCTTCATTTCTCTTCCCTTGCTTTCTGGCTTGTAGTAATCAGAGGAGATGGACGCACTGATCCGTAATGAGTAGGAAGAGTCATATTTCTTTTCTGCGTCTATACCCTTCTAGCCACCCCAACGTCAGCCATTTTTGTTGTATCCATACCTTCCCTACCACCATTGCCACTTTCATTGTTTTCAACATTGGATTAGAAACGTAGCCTTTTTTTTTTTGGCGGGCGGGAGGGGGCTCCTTATTTGTTAAAATTTCCACATCTTTTTGCCCAAAGAAACAGTGACTGTTGGGTGCTTACTGTGTGTATTTACTTCTCTCAGCATTATATCTCTGATAATGTTACCAATATTCACAAGGACTTTCTCCGTTGTCACTAATATTCAAACACAAACACCACGTTTCGGAAGCCACCTGCTTCCGCCCTCTTGGGCCTGGTGGCATTTTTGAGGCATTATTAATTCAGACATATGCTTGGTAGAAGTGCGGCAGAAGTGTAGACACGGAACTACCAACTACCCTACCCCGAAAATGTAAGACTTTGCAGGGTAACAGAGAACGTGGGTGAGTATGTCTGGCTGAAATGGAATTCCTTCTCACTCTTGCAGCAATTGTAAGATGTATCACTGTTCTGTGTAGTGCTAAAGCACAGGGTATACACAAAAGAATGGTGCGGTTTCAAAAGTTAACAAGAAATTTATTTCTCACCTTACACGGGCACAACCTACACCGTCAGCAGCGGCAACTGTCCAAGTTTCTCATGCGCTACCAGCAGTTCGCTTCTCGTGCTTATTGCGGGGCCGCGGGGCCAATTTCCAAGATGGGGTCGCAGCAGGAGAAGGCGTTCTGTGTGCTCCGTTTTTAGGTGTTCAGATCTGCCACCCCGTTCGCCGGATCTAACACCATGCGATTTCTTTCTTTGGGGGTTCGTTAAAGACAGCGTTTACGTACCACCATTGCCCATGTTCCTCAAGGAAATTCGTGATCGGATAACGCATGCACTGCAGACCATTACAGCGGACATGCTACACCGAGTCTGGGATGAATTTGATTACCGTGTGGATGTGTGTCGTGTGACCCAGGGTGCACACATTGAAGGATTGTGATTAACGCACGAGAAACTTGGACAGTTGCCGCTGCTGACGGTGTACGTTGTGCCCGTGTAAGGTGAAGAATAAATTTCTTGTTAACTTTTGAAACCGCACCATTCTTTTGTGTATACTCTGTATTTGCCATAATCCGAAATAATATCTCATGTTAATCTCTATAGCAGAACTTCTTCATGTTTCCTTCTTCTCCAAAAAAAATCACCTCCTCCGTCACCACCACCACCACCACCAACACTACCACCACCACCACCACCACCACCACCACCACCACCACCAGCACCACCACCACCACCACCACCACCACCACCACCACCACCACCACCACATTCTTGTTCCTGGTGCCTGTACTCTCCTCAATCTTCATTCACATATTTTTCCTTTTCTTCGCATTCCTTGTCCTTATCCCTTATCATCCTTTGTGTTGTGGCTAATTTCTGTAGTCCTGCAGTTTAGACAATGCTGCTTCTCGAACTAACAATGTCTGTCCTGAATTCTTAGAAATGCAATGTATTGCTGGCATAGCAAGGTTCTCAAGTGAGACCGGTTCCTCGGATAAGCCAGAAGTGTCGCTAAGGACAGCAGAACAGCTGTGGTCAAGTTGCGTTCTTGTAAGTGGTTGAAGTTGGAGCCGTACAGCGCCATTGTGGCAGCAGCACGGCAGAACTTGCTAGTTGCAGATACAGAAACAATTACAACTTTGTCAGTAACTGGCTTGCAGACATCCCTTTGTCCTACATAAGGAGACGTAATAGACACCCTGAGTCCGCTGGTTTTAATACAATGTTATACGTACAAAGAGGCTGCTTAAACTTCTTGAGTTGCTGGCTTCAGTTTTGTGTTTATAGTTCAACAGAATTCATTATGTAAACAGTGAGCCAAAACTTTCTGTACACGTATGCTGCATATTGTTGTCACAAGTGCCTTATTCTTAGTATTACGGCATGTACGGTGACCAACCGTCATGCCTTTCTCAAGCAGTGTCATTTTATTGTTTCTTTGAACGATAGCATCTGCAGGAACTCTCTGAATTTACTCATTGTCTACGGCAGTTGCACAGTGACTTTGGCTCACTTTGTGTTTACAGCTGTTACCATAAAGAACTCAAATCCACAGCTTAGTTGTTAACCACCTCGTTCTTTCTTAAGTGCCGTTTTATATAGTAGATATGCAACAGTTTCATCGTCTTGATGTTGCCTGTAGAATTAGAGTAGAATAGAATACAGTTGGGTCGCATGGCCACAAAAAAAGAAATGCCATGCCGAACTTAGGCCACAGTCGGGCCCATTGTGCCCCCAAACCCCGGAATCATGTATCGAGGCCAGCTCTTCTAATAAAGGAGAGGATGGCTCTCAGATTACATCTACTGATATCTTTAGGGTCAAATTTCTCGGCACCTAGGATGGAGAATATACGTGTAGCTAAAGCTTCGCCGTAGCCTGGAACATGATGGGAAGATTCCTCTTCCAACCGACAAAATCTGCGTGTGGCGTCTAGAATTAGCGTGATGTTCTTGGCCACATGTTTACACTTTCGTTTTTGTCCTTTATGCTGCTTCTTTCATTTAGTATTCTCTTATTTTACGTATTTTGTATTAGTCTCGCCCTAAGATTGCCCTATTACTGGCTCAAATTTCTAGGGAATTCGTGCATGTAACGTGCTTTTGCTTACAACGAGTGTTGTGTGTGACTGCCTGTATTTCTGTTGTTTAGTGAACGTAGTTTGTTGTGAACACGGTAGTTCAGGTTCGGATTCCATAAACGAAGAAAAGCTCTTGATCGGTTCGGACACTGTCTGTTTCTACAGCACACCCTGTACCATGTAATCGGTTGGTTGTTTGGTTGGTTGGTTGGTTGGTTGGTTGGTTAGTTTGTCAGTCAGTCAGTCAGTCAGTCAGTCAGTCAGTCAGTCGATCAGTCGTGCTTTGAGCATTTGTTTTCTCAGATAGTGGAAAATTCGGAAAGTTTCATAGGTATGGTGTCACTAGAGAAGGACATGACAAGGGAAAATTTTCTGTGTGTTATTTAACAACATCGTCTAATGCTAAGAATATACATAGCAGTTCACGGGCTTAAAATTAGTCTGTGTTGTCTGTGATAAATAAATGAATAAATACATGTAGTGGATCAGTGGAATGATAACTGACAGGTTCAAAGTGAAGTGCTCTGAGAAAGCCTGTCCCTTTGCCCATTTGTCCACCATAAATCCCACATGGACTGGCCTGGGATTGAAACCGGCACTCCGCGGTTAGACGCCGGCGACAGACTACCTCAGGCAGCTATACTTTCGTTTGCGGTTTACATCACGCGAGTTGTTTTCGGGTTTTAATTCGATACCCTTAACTTGTAAGGGACAGAGCGTGATAAAACGCAATTAATTTGCAGCCCCGGGAAGTGGTGGTGGATATGCGATATCCTGCCACCTTGTTAGTGATTGCCTGCCGTAGGGACAAAATGTGGATGGATTTTTTTCTTTCGTCAGAGAGATGGCGGTACAGAACTAATTCCGCCAGCAACCTCGTAAGTTATACGTGGAGGGGGACGAGTTGCAGAGTGGGGGGGGGGGGGGGGGGGGGGGGTTTGAACAGGCAAGTGGAAGTCATCAATTAAAACTGATTTATACCCCAGCTAAATAATCGTCCCTTGGGGGTTCTGCTCTAACATTTGCACGGCGCAAAACGAATTTGTGGTTGACGGTTTTCCCCCGGGTTTCTGTGTCTTTTCCGCTTAGGGGTCACACATCTTTTTGAAGGGAGGATGGAGGAAGAGTAAAAAAAAATAGGAAGTTTTAATATCATAGTTGCGAGTATCGCCCCCACCCCTTGGTCGTGATTGTCATTCCTTTTGTGCTGATCAGCTTCCTCTTCTAGGCAGTTTAACCCTTTAAAGACGAAGCGTATCTGTTTTATATAAGGACTCAGTGCGTACCGCGCTGTAAACACTCTCCAATTCGGTTATAAAAACCAATCTCTTAATGTTTTATAAGGCAAAAGTTGCTGTTTGTTCTGAGATCCGTACAAAACACATAAACGCAATGTGGGCACCACGTAGAATTTTTTAACGTTAAACCTGGTCTTACGTAAAGTTACCGCTAGGCTTTAAAAGGTTAATAGTGCGTCTTAAAATATTCCGCTGTTGTTATGATTGTTCCACGGCCTGTTCTTCATTCTTGGATCCGGGATAGCTCAGGAGGTATAGTGACTAGGCTGTGGGCTTGATCTCTGAGGAATTTTGGTTCTATTCTGGGCAGGGACAAGAGATTTATCCTCCAAAATGTAGCGACCGGGCCTAGGATCCACATATCATCCTCATGGATAGTACGTGGGACGCTTTCCGCAGGGTTAAAACAGCCGGCCCGAGAAGCTTACCACTAATTTTAACCTATTCATTTGTAACGTAAGTCCCTATACATGCTATGAAGACGTATTGGGAGAGTGAAGGTATCGCTCCACTTATTCCTGACCTGCGCACAGGTGGTAGAGACTGGCAGGTTCCTTGCTGCTTTACCCCTGCGGAAAGAGTCCCAGGTACCCACTGAATAGGTGGCTGGGTTGACCTAAGAGCCGATCTGGACACTAATGAAATTTTAAATCTCTCTCTATACGTACAATCCGTAGTCTGCAGACTCTAATGCCTACTCTGTCTCGGCTGTACAGTTTCTGCTAGTCAACATTAGCCTTTTAAAGCCTAGCGGTAACTTTACATACCACCAGGTTTAACATTAAAAAATTCTACGTGGTGCCCACATTGCGTTTATGTGTTTTGTACGGATCTCAGAACAAACAGCAACTTTTGCCTTATAAAACATTAAGAGACTGGTTTTTATAACCGAAGTGGAGAGTGTTTAGTGCGCGGTACGCACTGAGTCCTTATATAAAACAGATACGCTTCGTATTTGAAGGGTTAATTTCTGCTACTCAAGGTTAAGAGTGAGGGGGAAGTAGACCTCCGCTCCACCACTTGTTCTTATAGAAATATCGCCTTCTTCCTCATCCTGTTGTTGCAGTTGATTTGGAGCTTGTATTATATCATGTCTTCCACCAACCTTCCTTATATTTCCCACTTACACACGTTCTTGGTGTTCTATTCGGCTGATAATTTCCTCGGCCCGTGTCTCTTGAAGTGGGCTTTCTTCCCGCATCCCCGTACTCGTTATCTGAAACCTTCAGGGTGCTTTACGTCGCCCTCTCCCTTATTTACGCCATAGAATTTAGAGATGTGAGGTGGGAGAAACGTTTTCCTTCTGTATGTAAGTACGGTGCTGCCACATGGCTGTACAAAGTAGTGAGTCTTTTGGAACTGAACCAAGATAACATTATTCTTGCATCTTGCACTTAAATGTATCAAATTTGTTTAGCTACTATTTCTGTTAGTGAAGTTATTCTTTACATACAGGTGATAAGACCAGGAATTTGAGACTGCGGGTGTGGTTAATGCTAACATTGCTGTATAGAGAGCCAGGGATTGGACAGAACGTTGAGCCAGTTTACTTCATTTCTCAGCCAGTTTAATCCATTTCTGAGCCTAACGAATTATCCCTCTGTTATGAACTTTAATTTGGAAGATTTCAAGAGGTTTTATTGTCCATCTAATGAATTTATTTCTCGTTTACACACACAGGGCTTACTTCCTCGCACCTCGGAACTTTATTAACCTTTTAAAATCTAGCGGTAACTTTACGTACCACCAGGTTTAACATTAAAAAATTGTACGCGGTGTCCACATTGTGTTTATGTGTTTTGTACGGATCTCAGAACAAACAGCAACTTTTGCCTTATAAAACATTAAGAGACTGGTTTTTATAACCGAAGTGGACAGTGTTTACTGCGCGGTACGCACTGAGTCCTTATAAAAACACATACGCTTCGTCTTTAAAGGGTTAATGTCACTCTCCGCCCTGCATATATCACTCAGTTCTTTTCGCCATGACGCAACAGCCGCTAACGGGCCAGGGCCTTCTCATTGTCGAGGCTTCACGATCACACTCAGACACACCACATTCGGTAGAACTCCTCTGGACGAGTGATCAGCCCGACGCAGAGACCTCTACCTGGCAACATACAACACTCACAAGATAGCACTAAGTTACTCACTGTAATGTATCCTGATTTGTCCTTTTAACCCCTCCTACTTAAGTTTACTTTCCTGAGCACTTCATTTTCTGCTACTGAGAAGTCTACTCTGCTCGAACTAACAAACCGTGTAACACGAGCGGAAGTATTATTTTGTTATACTACGTACTTACAAACTGATGTTTCTGTCTTCTAAAACGGAATAAGGTGGTTTTAAATAAAAAAGAATAATACTTTGTATTTATTGCGAACCAAATTTGTGTTTATTTTGTGTTTAAATAAATGTTGAGTAATATCATTGTATTGTTTTATGTTTTATCTTTAAAAATTTAAAATATATTAAACTTTTCCGTGCCAAGTATTAACATAGCAAAACCTTGCGTTACCTCTGTCAATATTCATACGAAAATTTTAAGTCGTGTGCACAAACTGTAAGGACGTTTTGCAGTTTATTACGCTTAGTTACTAAGATTTCTGTCTGTCCAATTACGGCCCTATGTCAAGTAGGGGGTCAGTTTTCTCTTAAAATCTGAAAAGGCTGAAAAATGCAGTGCAAGTCAATTTAAAGGCAAAATATTTGGCAGTTTCGGTGCTGATGGCAGGTCACAGGCAAGTGGGCAGACACTGGCGCTTGGTATCAGTATAAATATTTATCTTTTCTGCTTTGTAAAAATTCTTAATAACTTGTATACTTTATTCTGTTGATTAAGAGTTACTAAAATATGAAATAAGGAAGAAAAAGCATGAAAAGACAAGTTTTATTTGTTTTCTTAACAACTGTACTTATTGAGAATAAATGGTTTTTGTTCCTGTTCAGTATCATTCGTAACATAGAATGGATTAACAGGTAAACGTGGAAGGTGGTCGTGGTTGTTGTTACAATATTTTCACACTTTATTTACATATAAGAAAAGTTTCGGCTGTATAAGGATGGATAAGTTCGTAATGAAGAATTTAATAACAATTGTTATTCGAATAGAAACTTGACTTGGAGGCTGGTGCAGGTAGTGAGAAGTAATACGTTTATAGCTGTGAGACCAAGTGTGATCAAAGGCTCGTTGCGTTTTAAGAATTCTTTATGAATGTGCAGGTTTGACATGATGGAGGAAATTAACGAAGGGTGCGAAGTATAGGGAAATTATTGCGCGGCGGGAGGCAAGGGAGATTTTCTTTCTAAATTTAATCACGCTAACATCAAACGCACAACTGTACATATATTCCATAATTTCTTCTCTCTTCCTTCCCATTACATTTCCACCACTGCTCGAATTTCCCAGCTTTTCTTTCTTTGAATCAAAACCAGTTCTCTACCCTCCCACTACCACCGTAGTGGATGCAAATGGCAGCCGCAGAACAGAGGAAGGAAGTTGAACTGACAGAATGGAGCGAAGTCCTTAAGAAGGTGCTATTTGATCGTACACCAAAGAAATTTCCCTCTTCTTATGGAACTGTACATTTTATTGTATGCGGTAGATCCCGTGGCTGGTCTCTAATCAGTTAGACTCATATAGACACACCGCACTCGGTAGGACTCCTCTGAACGAGCGATCAGTCTGACGCAGAGACCTCTACCTGACAACACACAACACTCACAAGAGATACACATCTATACCCCCTGCGGGATTCGAACGCGCAATCCGAGCAAGCGAACGGTCGCAGAACCACGCCTTAGACCGCGCGGCCACTAGAGTCGGCATTAACCTTTTAAAGCCTAGCGGTAACTTTACGTACCACCAGGTTTAACATTAAAAAATTCTACATGGTGCCCACATTGCGTTTATGTGTTTTGTACGGATCTCAGAACAAACAGCAACTTTCGCCTTATAAAACATTAAGACACTGGTTTTTATAACCGAAGTGGAGAGTGTTTACAGCGCGGTACGCACTGATTCCTTATATAAAACAGATACGCTTCGTCTTTAAAGGGTTAATAAGTTCCATACGAAAACTAATTGCCGATCCCGGTGACCGCGCTTTCTAAGGCGTAGGTCTGCGGCCGAACGCTTGCTGGGATCGTGGGTTCGAATCCCTCAGGGGGCATGTATGTTTGTCTCTTGTACAGTGTTTGTGTTGTCAGGTAGAGGTCTCTGCGACGGGCCGATCCCTCGTCCAGAGGAGTCCTACCGACTATGGTGTGTGTTTGAGTGTGACCAAGTGAGGAATCAGAAACCCTCGACACCTGCTGTGAACAAGTAGGTAGTAGAGCGAAGGGCTACGAAACGAAACGCAGGCTAATTGAAAACTACTTGTAATAAAGTGATGTTGACGCGGAGTCGGATTTTAAAGAACTGTTTAACGGAAAATGTATCTGAATGTAAAAGTTTCTGTCATCAGTGGGAAAAATAAGCCCGATGTCCTAGATAATATTTTCAGACTAATATAACGGGCTACTGCAAAAGATAAAAGTGAAGGTATTAAACCGATGAAGTCAAAGAAACGAAAAAAAGTTGAAAGTACAGAAGAGAAGCTAAGATAAATAAAAGAATACTGAAAATGCGCACCATTTTTAACCGTATTTATAAAGCATGCAGTCCTGATTTGTGTTTGTAATTGTTAGCAGCTCGTTTATATCCTCGGCGTGTGCATACTTTGCTTACTTTATAATGTACGTTTAACCTTTTAAAGCCTAGCGGTAACTTTACATACGACCAGGTTTAACATTAAAAAATCATACATGGTACTCACATTGCGTTTATGTGTTTTGTGTGGATCTCAGAACAAACAGCAACTTTTGCCTTATAAAACATTAAGAAGTTGGTTTTTATAACCGAGGTGGACAGTGTTTACTGCGCGGTACGCACTGAGTCCTTATATAAAACAGATACGCTTCGTCTTTAAAGGGTTAAGTACTTTTATTACTTGTGAACCTATATAAAACGGAAAAAATGCAGTCCTCTGGCAATATGTTGTATTGAGCACGTTTTATCATACATTATTAATATGACTGTATATCGCCATGTGCAGTCTGTCCGATGTACTGCGCGTATCCCACGAGGCACATATTGTGCCATTGAATTGTAAATTGAATAATTGCTGTCGGAATTGAATTGTGTAATCGTGACAAAATATCTTTTGATCGTGTACCATAATAATGTTGGCAAAATGAACACCTAATTTCACATTATACAGAGTATTATTTTATACTGGCGTGGATTAGGTGTAACTTTATAAGCTTGGGAAGTGATGCATTTCCCTTTGCGATCCATTTCGTTGTTCACGTACAGTTAAATGTAATTGCTAATTGTGACAATAATACAGAACGTTTCCTGCACGTGTGAGCCTGTCCGACAAGACTGCAGGCTATGTAGTTGTTAACGCTGTCGTGCGTGCAAAAGACTGTACAAAGACGAACAGAAACATTACGGAAATATAAAAGTGTAGCCCTGTATTTTGCAGTTTAAGCTGTGGAAAATAATGAGATTTACAAGAGCTGAATGCGAGTGCGTTGATTTGGCTACTGTATCGGATGTAGTGTACGAAACTACAGAATTTATTGTGTGGTGATGGTTTTATGGACTTTATCCATCGTCCATAGAGTAAAAGTTTACTCTTCGGACGATGGATAAAGTCCATAAACCCATCACCACACAATGTTATACACCATCGTCAAAACGTTTTAGAATTTACAGAATTTATGCTTATAAATTTGTCCACGCTCCTGTTGATTCCACTTTCTTAGAGCCCATATTTCTTGCAGGAATTTATAAGTTCTTGCATTATTGTATACGCCCGCTCGCATGCATTTCCCCCCCCCCGCAATGGCCCAACAACCCCCAGTGGGCCAGGGCCTCCTCACTGTCGAGGCTTCACGATCACACTCAGACGCACCACAGTCGGTGGGACTCCTCTGGACATGTGATCGGCCCGACGCAGAGACCTCTACCTGAGAACACGCAACACTCACAACAGACAGACGTCCATGCCCCGCTCCCCTTGTGGGATCCGAACCCACAATCCCAGGAAGCGAGCGGCCTTAGACCCACGCCTTATACCGCGCGGCCACTGGGATTGGTGTGTGTATATTACAGAGGTAAATTTGCCATTCTGCTTCAAGCATCATTCAATGAGGGCATTCTCAACTCGGTAACCAGACTCAGACAAGTGGATGGTGTCACTCCAGGGTAAGATGACCGCTGGGTGTCTGGTTTTGAGGCTCATTTGTCCTGAGCTGGTGTGGACTGAGTGGCGAAGTGAATAGCCTTGCTGCTGCCAGGAATATGAAGCTGCTTGTTTAGTCTGCAACCAGTGACTACACACTGACACACTGCATGCTGCATGCTGCGAGCTGTAAGGTGGGGGTTGGTTCCTTCCAGCGAGAGGAACTTTTCTCCTCCCACCAGATGGATTTTGTCACAGTGAATCTCGCAGTCTCCTGTCTGATGCCTATGAAGGTTCTTTGAACGTGGGTATCAAGACAGAGACAGTAAGCCCTCCAGCCAGCTCCACGTGGTACGTACGAAGTGAGGAGTGCACAGTTTTATGTCAACTTCACTCTGTGTTGCACGAAGCAGTAACTGTCGCACACGCTGAGGCAGCGCGTCTCAAACTGTGTCGCACCACGCTGATATGTCGCGAACAGTTGCTAGGTGTGTCACGAGAAACTTGACAATACTCAACGCTATTTGTTTACTGAGTAAATATTAGAATTATTGTGGCACTGGTGCTCGCTGAACGGCATAACATTATATTCGCGTGTGGAGGAAGTGGGAGTGGGGGAAGTGGGAAGAGAACTATGACGGCAAGGACAGGTGAAGAGAAAACTGGAGTACTTCATTTACGCTTGTTTATTTTTATATCATGGTATTCCCGTGAAAGTGTGTCGCGTATGTGGACGTCATTATCCAAGTGTGTCTCGGCACGGAGAAGACAGAACTGTTGGACTGGTGACAGAACTGTAGGACCACCACCACAACCACCGCCACCACCACCACAACCACCGCCACCACCACCACAACCACCACCACCACCACCATCACAACCACCACAACCACCACCACCACCACCACCATCACAACCACCACAACCACCACCACCACCACCACCACCACCACCACCATAACCACCACCACCACCACCACCATCATAACCACCACAACCACCACCACCACCACCACCACCACCATCACAACCACCACCACCACCACCACCATCACAACCACCACAACCACCACCACCACCACCACCACCACCACCACCACCATCACAACCACCACCACCACCAACACCACCATCACAACCACCACCACAACCACCACCACCACCACCACCATCACAACCACCACCACCACCACCACCATCACAACCACCACCACCACCACAACCACCACCACCACCACCACCACCATCACAACCACCACCACCACCACCACCACCATCACAACCACCACCACAACCACCACCACCACCACCACCA
>BLKM01000606.1:689578-767934 GCA_013340265.1 Coptotermes formosanus
TCCACCACCACCACAACCACCACCACCACCATCACAACCACCACAACCACCACCACCACAACCACCACCACGACCACCACCACGACCACCACGACCACCACCACCGCCGCCACCACGACCACAACCACCACCACGACCACCACCACCACCTCCACCACCACCTCCACCACCACAACCACCACCACCACAACCACCACCACCACAACCACCACCACCACCACAACCACAACCGCCGCCACCACCACCACCACCACCACCGCCGCCGCCGCCGCCGCCACCACCATCACCGCATGTCACTACCACCACCACCACCACGTCACTACCACTGCCGCCACGTCACTACCACCACCACCACCACCGCTGCCCCCGCCGCCACTTTACTACCATCACCACCGTCGCCGCCACTGCCCCAGCCGCCACGTCACTACCACCACCACCGATGAAGCTCGTGGTCTGTTTATAGGCGCGTTTGTTAAGCAGCTGCGGAAAGGCGACCGGAAGCTTTCCCTCCCCCGTCCGTTTGTTTACGTGCAACAGGGCGACTCTACCGGATGGAATATCGCCACATTTCGTATTTTGGATTTCCACAGAACGATTTTTACACTTTTCTATTTGGGCTAAAACCGGACAAGAACAGCAGACACAAAAGACCTACGCACATTTATAATATTTCATCTTTGTTGATATTTATAATTGAGCCAGTGTTTTCTGTGAGGTGCTAGCTCAGGCCGAAGACACAGTTGACGACCGTAACGTAACAATCGAGCGTGATCGATTGTAAGTATTCCCACTCGAAGATATCTCGACTTCTATGAGATATCGATGATCGATCTTAATCGAATGTAAATCTCTTCCTTGGCGATATCTGAAGGTTTTACAATTGTAAACGTGTTGTTAAGGTACGAACAAACCTTACTGCTTGTGTTACAGTGCGTCCATCTTCAGTATTTTTCTATAAATACTTCTTGAATTTAACATTTTGGAACAATAGCAGAATTAAAGCGCCGGAACTGTTACGGCCTGCCGACGTTTCGTAACATGCTTGGTGATTATTATGTCGACGCCTTCTGCTCTTTGGTGCATATTGACAGTAAAATTCGGGAGTCTGTGGTTATTGCTAGTATAGCTGTTTGTGTGTGTGTGTGTTTATATGTGTGTGTGTTTATATATGTGTGTTTATACGTGTGTGTTTATATGTGTGTGTTTATACGTGTGTGTGTGTGTTTATGTATGGGTGTGTTTATATGTGTGTGTGTTTACATGTGTGTGTGTTTATATGTGTGTGTGTGTTTATGTATGTGTGTGTTTACATGTGTGTGTGTTTATATGTGTGTGTGTTTACATGTGTGTGTGTTTATATGTGTGTGTTTATGTGTGTGTGTGTGTGTGTGTGTGTGTGTGTGTGTATGCTGTACAGGTATATGCCATTTGTGAACATGAAGAGACAGAGTTTGTGCCGTCTCAGGTGCTGGGATTACTATGTACGATGAAGGGGGAGAGGGGGTGCTGCAGTGTGCTATTTCGGAGCATCCCCCCTCTCTCCCATTTCCCATTTATTTTTATAGAACATCTGAATGAGACCAGAAGGAAGCCTCGGTACATCCGATAACCAAGCGTGATTATAGCCGGCCATATTCCGAATGAATGTATAGAAACGCTGCCAGTAGATGACGTAATGTGGTTAGGTTCAGCGTAATTCAATGGCTGGAAAATGAAACATGTCCATTGGCCGGAATGAGGACATGTTCCTTTTTTGTAGCCAGCCGATTCAGTTACATTCAGGCAGTCGTCGTTTCCAAAGTTCCGGGGGCTGTCACGGTCTCCCTGTCGGGGTCTGAAGGGATGAGTGACGGAATTATGGCGGGGTACTGTTGACGTCACTGACCGTAATGTCACCTGTCCAGGAACTGGCCGACTGGGCAACAGAAACAGAGCGCACACGGTTACAGTTACCGGAGCTGACCCGCGATCAGTACTGTTCATCTTGGAAGTGGCTTTCAGTACAAATTTACTGTCTTAAAGCCTGCAGTGAATACGTTCCTTGTCGACAGACTTCAGTATGAGGCGGATCTGAGTTGTGAAATTTGTATGATCGTCGTAGATTGAATCAAGACACAGACAGTGGCTACCCGAAACGTCGGACTTCTCTTTCTGCTGACAGTATCTAATTCTGTATATTTGCTGCAATAATTTCATATGTGTAAAATTGTTTTCAGTTTTATGTCTATCTGGTTTAATATTATCCTTCTTGTTACACCGATACTCATGTTTACCTACTGTAGTGCCAGCTATAGGACCGTACTTAAACCGTGTATATTTTCTGGACGATAAACATTACGGCGTGAATTGTAATAAAGGTAATAACAGATTTAATGTGTTCCATGTCCGTGCACTGTATTATACAAAAACACTAATCACTAACAAATGCACAAAGAGAGTTTTATCATCAATCATAACACGCTCCTACATGTTTCGACCCTGCTGGATCATCTTCAGGAAGAATTTTTTGTTATCGTTACACTAAGGTTGCACTTTACAGTTGAGTGAACTCTGCGCGATCCGCGGAGGGTTCACGCCTCCAAAAACAACGCAGTACACAGTCAACAGCACATTCTCACTCAACTGTAAAGTGCAACCTTAGTGTAACGATAACAAAAACTTCTTCCTGAAGATGATCCAGCAAAGTCGAAACATGTAGGAGTTGTTAGATTGATGATAAAACTCTCTTTTTGCATTTGTTGGTGATTAGTGTTTTTGTAATAACAGTTATTTTATCACTAGAAGGGCTCGTGGTACTTTTTAGGGAGTCTGGCTGTACCGAAAATGTAACCGCATGCCCAACGGCGAATTCAGACTTGTAGCCTGGACTTGCTCTTCCAGTTTAATAGATTGTTATAAAATTCTAAGTGGAAATTACTTGGTTAGTCCTAACTGCACCCCCATAACGAGACAGTGATGTGAAATGGAACGACGGAGGGGTTTGCCTACATAGGACGTCCACATTCCCCAACATTTGGTGTTTTTGCAAGCATAAGGGACACATGCCGTGCCTCTCACTCGTACAGAAAATTCTCTTTATATATTTGTAAGCAAATAATTGTGTATTCTGAATGTTTGTAAAATATGGCAAGGCAGGACACCGCTCTGCAAGAAGTGTGACAAACAGCCAACAACCTAAGTACTACGTCATGCCAGAACTTCAAGTAAATACGGCCACGTAACGACAGATGTTATTGGTTGGTGTAATGTGGACAGACCACGTACTAACACGGACCGACCACATACTATCAACGTCAGACCACGTACTAACACGGACAGACCACTTACTATCAACGTCAGACCACGTACTAACACGGCCAGACCACGTACGATATTCTCTGTAATTATAGGGAGACTTTAGTACTCCCCCCCCCCCATGTATGAAAAATAAGTTTCAAGCTTTGTGTTAAGAAAACGTGATTTTATCAGGGAACTGGGCTGAGGGGTGGGGCAAGGACAATCCGTTCGTTCCATTTTCAAGTCGCCAGAAAGAAGCATCGGCCTTCTCTACGATACAGATGTGGGGTTGGCAGGAAAAATCGATCTCTTTGTTAGTTTTCTTATGTGCCCATTTTTCTTGTCGAGTCCAGTTCTGCTTATGCTACACCGTCACCTGCTTTTCCTTCTCCGTTCTCTTTACTTCCTACTTTCCATTTGCTGTCCTATGTTCTTACTCTTCTTCATTAGTATCCTACCGCGCTCTGCTGTACGTTCAACAAATGAGAAATTTATTCAGGAGGTACACTTAATAATAATCTGTCACTCGATAGACGTACGCCCTGGATTTACTGCAGCTATTAATGCTCCCTGGCGATTGCTCAGCGTTTAACCTTTCCAGATGACACGTTCATTTGCCGAAACATTCAGTCTGTACGGGGCTTCACAGCTACCTGAGAACGTAAAGCGGCGTCTTCTTTAACGATCATGAAAATGAAACATTCATGATAATTGATCCCGCTGTAGCGCGGCCGCGGGAAGGGGAGACGAATGTTTGCGACATGAAATCTCGTGGCGTAGTTGGAAGGATACACAAAATGTATTGTGGCTGCAAAAAGGGCGCCTCACATGGTTTGACGCCGTCACAAAGGAGCGTAGCTTACATTTGTGGGGACTTCACATTACTTAACCCTTTAAAGACGAAGCGTATCTGTTTTAGATAAGGACTCAGTGCGTACCGCGCTGTAAACACGCTCCACTTCGGTTATAAAAACCAGTCTCTTAATGTTTTATAAGGCAAAAGTTGCTGTTTGTTCTGAGATCCGTACAAAACACATAAACGCAATGTGGGCACCACGTAGAATTTTTTAATGTTAAACCTGGCCGTATGTAAAGTTACCGCTAGGCTTTAAAAGGTTAAGTTTCTTCTCACTGTTGTTCCTCAGACATTTTATCTGGAAGGGAAAAGTTTGTCAGAAGAACTCAATGCGAGTATTTTTATTAGGAAGACATTCGTTTGTTTTGTACGTTCATGGGTGTAACACTCATGGCATACTTAACCCAAAATACACGTTCATATGCTTGTCAGTCGGATCTCTTACCGGCTTTATTCTTCATGGCACTAATGACTTCCCTAGCAAGTACGCTGTTATTATAACAAAAGTACCTTGTTTCTGTTAGTTGTTTTTTGGCGAAGCGATTCGGTGCGACTTTTCCAGTCATGTGTAGAACAGTGTAAACAAGCAGTCGATTACAAACAAAGTAACAGTGCGGAGTCCATCAATCACGACTTAAGTTTTATGTTATGTTGTTATATAGATGCCTTTAATACACTTACATCTTTCTCACAACAGGGCGTCTGTCATAAATAGCAGCTGAAGAAATACCATTGTGTTATTTTAGTCTATTTTATACTGTAAAAACTTCAACATATAATAAAGATTAGTTTTCACAGCTTGTGTGGCGGTGTGAAACGTGGTCCCTTACTTTAGGAAAATAAATTAACATTTCAAGCGTCTGCAAACTTATTACTCAGTATAATACTGTTAAGTGCCTACCTAAGGGTAATAGAAAGTAAGAGAGAAAGTTTGGACGTCGTATAATGTGAATCTTTGTGATTTATGGACATTCATGTCACATGGGTGGCATGGTCACCTATAGCTGGATTACATCCACGAAGTCCCTGTCATTTTGCATGACAACCTTCAGCGCGAGTCTCACAAACCTCACGGTCCTCCCACCTCAGTCACCTGATCGCAGCTGCTGCCTAAGCAGACGTATACTGGCACCTCCACCGCTCTGACTGCAGAAACACACTGTTCTACGCGCACACGACTTCGCGCACTCTACAGACTTGTGACGTCAGCCTAGGCTCGCTAACTTTAATGCGCTTCAATATGGAGTCTTTGTAGAATTAATTCTTTATAGCTGCAGTATTAAGAAGGTACGAAATAGAGGATTTTGGGTAGGAAACGAAGCGCAAAGGAGCGACTTGGAAAAAGAGAAGAAATGGAATGTTAAGGTGGGTTTTAAGAAATAAGTTTCGAGGAGCATAAGTGAATGTAAGTGAGTCAGGTTCACGTGGAATGCCGAGTTTCTTATTAGCCATGCTGAAACTGTGGTTTTGAAGCCACAAAGTTTCTTTTCTTCTTCCTGACTGCAAGCAGTTGCCTTCTAAAACTGAGTGTAGTTATTATGTCTTTGTCTTGTATGAAGGACAGGCTTCACTTTAAAAGCCAGAAAATGTTGAGTAACATATTTGCCTTCCACGCCCTATCTTAAGCAAAATCAGCAAGAAATAGACGTCTTTAATCTTTCGCAATTTTCATTAACATTAATGACTCCATTACATACTGTAGTGTTAGCGCACAGAAGTAGTTCAAAGTTTGAAGTTCGTCTTAATAGCAGCAAAGTTGTAAGTGATGTATATGACCAAGCTTAGACTAGCTATGCCTATATGTCTTGTCGCAAACTATCCACTGTAGAATCTCGTAAAAGATTAAAGAACGCAAACTGAGGTTCTTAAAAACTGAATATCGAAAGTTTTTCTTATCCAGCAACGTAACCCGTAACTGGAGTGTCTGCTGTTCTCTCCTTCCCCGAGCCAGCTGCTCCCACAAAAAGAAATAAATATACATCTTGCTACAGAGTGCGTTAAAGCGTACAAGTAATTGGATTCCTTTTGACGTAAGTACAGACCGCATTATACTTTTTATGACGTTCAGTTCACAAAAATCTGGTTACGAATTTGCAAACTGTTATACAAACAAACAAACTAACTGAAGTAAGAGAAAGGCTAAATCTGTGGTACCGTACAAAAGGCACATCGTTTGACAAGAATCTTAGAATGTTGAAATATCCTTAGGATGTCTAACTGAAACACATTCAGCCGCCTTAACATCGTTTTCAATTCGTCACAATTTGTGACTACAGGAGGGTTTTTACATCGTTGTTGAAGAATAGGACTGCGACCTTCTGTAGTGTGTTTCTCTAAGATTAGTTTCAGCAATCTCATAGTACAAAGTCTCAGTGTGTGCATTTCAGTTGCCCGCTTCTGTTTCCGCACACCATTTCAGACCACTATGTTTTTCGTCATAATAAGATCTTCACTACTTTAAACCCGTTGTGAAGCCCAGTGGCCAGTATACGTACCGTCATGTCTGACATAAGGCAAACTTTCCACGCAGTATATTTATGTGTTAGGTTGGCACAATAAGCAGCAGTTATTGCACTGTGGTGTGGCATTAACTGGTTTGCTCTTGCTAGTGAATATACGCCCTGTTTTTTTTTTCTTTCTTAGTCTGACCTCTTTCTACCTACTCATTGGAGGTGTAGAGGGTTATTGTTGCACCTGATCACATTCAGTGACACACACACACAAACACACACACACACGCACACACACACACACACACACACACACACACTTTGGGACTCCTCAGGACGAGTGACCAGAAACCTGTACTTGACAACACACAACACTCACAAAAGACAGACAGCCATGCCTCCAGCGGGATTCGAACCCGCAATCCCACCTAGCAAGCGGCCTCAGGACCCTGTTTTAAGTGTCTTATTTAAGGAAGCTGTCAGTTGCTAACATTATATAGCGTCAGTGATTTTTGAGAGAATAAGTGTGGAGCATTAGTAGAATGATACTGGCAAGGGAAACCCGAAGCACGGTGAATAACCTGTCCTACTACCACTTTGTCTAACGCAACTATAACATGGACTGGCGTGAGATCGAGCCCGGGTCTTCGCTGTGACTAAGTCAGAGCCCCGGCACGGGGTGCGTTGGGAAGTGAATTTGCCTGCGTGTAGTTTAGGTTCGTAGTCTTTAAAGGATTAAGAAAATGTTTGAACTACTCTTGAATGTAGTGCTACTGTAGACGTTGCAAACGGCAATGAGTATGTAGTGGTCCCTTTGTTAGCCGCACTCCAGACGTCTCAGACAATAATTACTTTACAGTAGCGTAGTTTGCTGAGATATTCTTTTGAGTGAGTTCTTACAGACTGAGACTGTGCGATTCGCATAATTTAAATGGCACTCTGAGCAGTGATAATCGTATTAAAGTCTGTGGAACAAAAGTCTGGGATCCAGAAACGCAGCGCCTCAACAATAAGTGCTGTCGACGCATTTGCCCAGTTGACGTCGTTGAAGGGCTGCTGTGTTCCTGCCTCTTGGGGTTCTGTTAACTGTTTAGGTGGATTCGGTAGGCTGCTAGACGAAATCTGAAATTGTTTACTTAGATTATTGGACGACAGCGGTGGGGGAAATTGTTTGGTAATTTTATGGTATTTAGTTTCAAGTTCTTGAATTTATTTTGAGTGAATCAAATGAAACAGATGTCAGTAATATCGCCGCTAAGCAAAATATTTTTTGTTTTAGAACGTTGAAGGTGAATATAGGAGGAAAATGAAAGCAATATATTTTTTCATCGTATTTATAATCATGCTGTTCAATAAACGGTAATTCTGTAAGAAATTAATTAGCTTGCTTTCGTGGATATGAAAGGCGAATGGCACTTCGCTGTACAGGATGTTCCAAAAGGCCTTAGCCAGGAACATTATCTCCTACTAATGGGAATGTTTGGGTTTAAACCTGTTAGCACTGGTTTAAACCTGTTAGCACTGGTTTAAACCTGTTAGCACTTGTTTAAACATGTTAGCACTGGTTTAAACCTGTTAGCACTGGTTTAAGCCATCTGCTCGCTGTATTTCTAATCCAGTTCCACAGTGTTCATGAATTCAATAAGTAATAGATTTACAACGCATTTTATTGTGCGTTTTACAGTCTGGTTAGCTGACCTTGGGCCCAATATGTAGTCGCGTCTAAACACCGCTGCCTTCGTTTGATTCTCATCTTCAAATGATCGATTTGGAAAAGCGACATACAATATAGAAACGATTACAATTGTCATTTCTGGAGTGTGTGGGGCAGACGCTCCTGTGTGTTGACAGCATGAGATGTGTGGCTTCCTACACTACGACTCCGCTGGGGCTCATACATGACATGCTGTTACAGCTAACTATGCCGGTAAGCTATAACGAGTCCGGCCGAGCTCTGGCACAGTGTTGTTTGATCGCCACTCACTGGCAATGGTGGGTGGTGGGTATAGGCGTTGTCAAGGAACCTTAGGTTTAGAGAAAAGGCACCCCTCACATCAACACCGAAAATCTAGTGGTGGATGTTTTAGAAGACTCCGAAGTCATCATTGGTTAGTGCAGTCTTTATTTGTCCATTGACCGGTTAGTTCTAGGCACAGTATATTTTGACCCTTTAAGGACTAAGACTGCCGATCAGTGGCCGCGCGGTCGAAGGCATAGGTCTGCGGTCTTTCGGGTGCTGGGATTGTGGGTTCGAATCCCGCCGGGGGCATGCATGGCTGTCTCTTGTGAGTGTTGGGTGTTGTCAGGTAGAGGTCTCTGCGTCGGCCTGATTGTGTGTCTGAGAATGATCGTGAAGCCTCGATAATTAGGAGACCCTGGCCAAGTAGGGGCTGTTGCGCCATTGGAAAAAAGGTCTCTGGTTAACCTGAACTATAGTTAAAGATTCAGTCCGTACCGCGTAGTAAACACTGTCTGGGTTACAAATCCGATCAGGTAATGCTGTATAGGGACATAATAGCTCTTTGTTCTGAGATCCATACAAAACGCATAAATACACTGTGTGGGCAGAACGGGGAATTTCTGAATGTTAAACCTGGTGGTACGTAAAGTAACCACTGGGCTTTAACCCAGATTTTAGGCACGAGACATCAGTAGCTTGTTACTTGTGCATAGTGACGTTTTTTGCAAAGACATGACGATTCCGGTTTTCCTTATATTCTTATCCTTCTTCTCTTCTTCTTTATTATTACGCCACTTCTAATTCTTTTACCAATTCTACACTTTCCCCCCTTTCTCCTCACCATTTTTGTCTTTTCTTTTTGTCCTCTTTCTTCATTGTCTTATAGATCTACGTTCATGACCTGAAAGAGACGCGGCAGTACAACTTGGCGGGTCAAATATAAAGTTGCCGCTGTACACGCCATGAAGGCATGTAGAGAGAATGGAAGTTTACCTCCACTCACCTGTAACTTCGGCACGAAGTGGAGGTCAGTTCGGCCTCACGTTCCGGCTGCCTTACCGCCACAAGGAAAGAGACCCCAGTACCCAGTGAACAGAAGGCTGGGTGGAATCCAGAGCCAGTCCGGACGTTTCGAAGGCGTGAAAAATCCCATTATTCTGCCCGAATGAAGTAGGCTTGTGCCACGATTGGTGCATAAAACTGTGAGTCATTCTTAGTGATTTCAGGTAGGGTTTAATGTGTCGTGTGGCAACGATGTCATATATACGTGCACAACAATGATTAATGAACTAGATATTTGATATGGCATATTTCCATTACCGGGGAAAGCCTAACGTGCAGTACAGTAGCATGAGCAAAAGAAATGTAACGTAGAAGCAATCCCATTACAGGCCTGGACAGGCCCTTAGGGTTCCAGGAGTTTGCGGCTCCCAGATTTTTAGACAGTCGGCACATGAAGGTGGTAAGGTTGTCAGCCTGTGCATCGACCGCCTTTACCCCCCAGGAAATATTCCTGGTACTCATTTCTGTTAGAGGCTGAGTCGACCCCAGGGCCATTCCAATGGCACCATCGGGAATCGAACCCGCGACCTTCCGCTTCGAAGTGCAGTGCCTCAACCAACTGCGCCACCGCGTGCCGTACTGTAGCCAAGGCTATTTAACGAGTGTAATGCACTGCAGTACTGTACATGTTTGTTGCTAGCAGAAAGTACCTCAACGGACATAAATTTCTATCCTCGACAACTAATTTGGTGTATCTCGTCGGTGTTATTAGCATAATTCGATTTATTAATATTACGAAGATGTGGTAAAACTAGCACAGTGTGGTGTTGCTGAGGTACAGAAATATCGCCCCTAGCAGTGATGTGGTTAAATTCATAATTCAAGCTAGAATTTCTGTGTAGATGGAAACATCGTGAGAAGCGGGTTTGTCTAGTGCATACGGACGCAGTTCTGTTTGTGCTTGTGATATGTATAATTTGTTTCTGCCTCTCAGTGGAATTAGTTTATGGTTTGTGGCCTGTTGTACCAGGTTTCTCGGTTCAGGTTGTAGGCTTTTCACTGTCACATTCAATACGCACCGTCACTGCTCCGAGGCTTTGGTATGGAGACATGATAATATTTGGGACTTTCAACTCATATGGGGGTGTAGGGGAGAGGTGCATACAGGGTTTTTGCGGGGAAACGTGAGGGAAGACCTAGACGTGGATAAGATGATAATATTAAAATGGATCATCAAGAAGTTGGATGTAAGGGCATATATTGGTTGGATCTGGCTCAGGGCAGAGACAGGGTTGTTTTAAATGCGGTAATGAACCTTTGGGTTCAATGAGATTCGGGTAATTTCGTGACTAGATGAGGAACTGTTAGCTTCTCAAGAAGGACTGCGCTCATTGCAGTTCGTTATTTAGTTTTAGTTACTTAGTGCCAGACACAACGGCGGCCAAGTGAAGATACAATCATGATCGCAGTGGCGATCAGCTGGAATGTGAAGCTTTACTCGCGATCTGATTGACAAGGCGGTCTATCTGACATCCACAACGCTTTAACTCAATTAAAAGTTCACTGATTGAGCGGAACTGGAGTAATCTAACAATTCATGCCTCATTTATCGACACATTAAAAGCCTCTGAAATATTTTTTTTTTTTTTAAGATTTTGCCCCAAATAAAAATTGTGTTGGTAACTTCCCCCATAGATCTGCGATATAATCTCACAGAATGGTGAAGTGTTTGTGTGAACATCTTTCACTCTCTGAATGTTTGCTGAACGGGTAGCTGGCGGAAATAAGACCAAGCGGCGCCAAAGTTCAGTGTACATAAAATTTCCATTTGCCTCCATTTTCAAATCCTGTGAGGATTATACCTTTCTTTCCGTCTTGTATTTAAATATATATAGTGACTTGTCGGAACTTACGGACGCAGGGAATTAAATGAGATTTTTACCGTTTCCGTGAATAACACACGAAAACTTATTAGCCGTCTGAACTCAGTTGCCTTCTTAATTTATAATACTTTCTACAGTTATATGCCTAATTCTAAATTGATTGTCTTTAGGTCTGGTACTTCTACGTATGACAGTGGGTTTCTGCGACACGGATAGTACGTTTTGTTTCAGAGTGACTGCTGTTTTCATTAAACGCTGTTTCTCTTTCTGTGAGAGATGAAGGGTACGACCGATCTAATATGCCGTACGGATGTTTATCTAACACTGTCACTGCGAAGAATGTCTTGCACTACGATGTGTGTAATGGCTGTGCACGGCTAAGATATAGTGCCTATGTACAGAGTGGCAAAGGGTGTACGTTACTGTCCCTGTCTGCTTGTGTGTTCACATATACACATATTTATGAACCCTTTTTGTTACTGCTACATATTTTGCTACTGTCATTACCTGCTAGCACTTGCTGCTGCCGCTGCCACCACCACCACCACCACCACCACCACCACCACCACCACCACCACCACCACTACCACCGCCACCACCACCGCCGCCGCCGCCACCACCACCACCACCACCCCCGCCACCACCACCCTCGCCACCACCACCACCCCCGCCGCCACCACCACCACCGCCACCACCACCCTCGCCACCACAACCCCCGCCGCCACCACCACCACCACCGCCACCACCAACCCCACCGCCACCGCCACCACCACCCCCGCCGCCGCCACTTCCACCACTTCTTCCACTGCTACTTTTACTGTTCTACTGTTACTACTACTGCGATTATTATTACTGCACTGTTACTACTAATACTACTTGCTAATTACTACTTTCTACCATTACTGTTACTATACTACTACTACTACTACTACTACTACTTTCGAGTGTTTGCGACGTTTCGTATTCTGCGTGAATGAGAGCGAGTAGACCCCGTGTGTAGTCACAGGGTGGATCAGAAGTTCTGTTGTTATCTCTGCATTACTCGCTGTGCCGACTGCTGGGTTCGTTCAGACGTCAGAAGCAATCCGTTACGGAACGTTCCATGATATTTGTTGCCATACCACGTGTCGAGGGCTGGATCAGACACCCACAGATATTGAATGCATACTGTAGAGGCAGTTGTTCTGATAAACGAAGCTTACAGATTTTTATTGTGTTTCCCTTGCAGCGTCGTCTCCATGTACTTTCCTCTTGCGCAGACGCAGTGTTCCGAAACTGCATGTTTCGCCATTGACTGACATTATGTGTTGATGGCGATGAGCCCTGATCCCTCGCGAATACGTGCACTGTTCATGGACTTGTCCTAGAGGGAGAACAGTGTTCGTGTTAAGCTTAACGTTTTTAAAGCCTAGCGGTAACTTTACGTAGACCAGGTTTAACATTAAAAAATTCTACGTGGTGCCCACATTGCGTTTATGTGTTTTGTACGGATCTCAGAACAAACAGCAACTTTTACCTTATAAAACATTAAGAGATTGGGTTTTATAACCGAAGTGGAGAGTGTTTACTGCGCGGTACGCACTGAGTCCTTATATGAAACAGATACGCTTCGTCTTTAAAAGGTTAAAGGAGTCGCGTGGTAATCATAGTACATTTTCTACGATTCTTCATTTGAAATGGTATCCCCAGATGCGTGTTTCGACATTTTGGCTTTTCTAAGTGTGTAGAATCTAATTAAAATATTTCGTAAAATGTGGTCTTGACGGCTGTCTTACAGTCATATTTTGTAAGCGAATAGGCGTGTGCTGTGTTTCTTGTTAATTTCTCTTTAGCTTAGTTTTTTCACTTTCTTTTAATTCCTTGCATGCGAAGCGTTTTTAGCACTGTTTTTTCTTTTAACGTTTCGTGTAATGTAATAAATGTGTGACTCGTTTGTCGTGAAATATTCAACTATATGCCACTGCACTGCCGTGCTGGTAATTAAGAAGCACAGTCTGTATTTATAGAAAGTTAATCTGTGTATAATATAGTATAATTGCACGTAGAAAATGTGAAAGGTTTATTGACTCACGCAATCGGGAATATGTTTGTTTCTGCTGGCTGGACAGCCGTAGGGCGCCTACGCCCCCTCATTTTCGAGGCTGCGCCATCACCTAGAGACCTTGAAAAGGTGATATGTTTTCAGATATTCGATAAATTCCTTGCATTTTATAGCACCTGAAGTTCCGTTACCATGGTCAGAACAGGTCATAACTTGTCCAAATGCTCGGCAAGATTACACAATTTCTGTCCCTTCCATCCTATTTGTTTAAGATCTACTCTAATATTACCCTCCCATTTATATCTAGGTCCTCCAAGTGGTCTCTTTTCTTTATTCTTCCCCCAGCAAATCCTTGTATGAATTTCTGACCTTTCCTATCCGTGCTACATGCCACTGCCGTCTCGTTTTCTTTGATTTGGGCGCCGAAATACTATTTAGTGGGGAGTATAAAGCGATCTTTCGGGTTTACCAAAGAAGACTTTGTATGTAACTTATTTATTATCTTTGCCACGCGCGTTACAAGCTCTGCAACTGCTATGGTCTTCTAGTAAGAAAGACAGCCATATGGTTTACAGCAGGGATGCACAAACTCGCTCGATATGTCTCCGTGGCGGCTGAATTCTTTACGTTAGCGCCTAATACGTTTGGGTCCTCAGAATGGAATTTGCTTCATATCATCCTTCTGGCGTCTTGAATGTTGAAAAGTTTCCAAGCTTTTCGGGAAGTTTGTGCACCCCTTGTGTACGGTATGCGTCGTGCTGCACGGCTACAGTCTCTACCAAAGTTTGGTTAACTTGTGTAGCTTCAGCTCTTTCTACATGCCGGTTCTGCGACATCTCAGTGGGTGTAAACGGGCATGTGCACACCTCAGCAGCAGTGATGGATGGGCGTGGGACATTAGTGGAATGATGACAGACACTGGGGAGTCTGAGCTGCCGGCTAGTTACATGACACATTGCTATCTTGTCCGTAATAAATTTCACGTGCAATGGCCTTGGCATGGACTAAAGCTTCCCTGATGATACGTTTACACCTGAGGAATGTTGTAGATCCCTTGGAACGCTTTTTGGTGCCCGTTACTACATTAACCTTTTAAAGCCTAGCGGTAACTTTACGTACCACCAGGTTTAACATTAAAAAATTCTACGTGGTGCCCACATTGCGTTTATGTGTTTTGTACGGATCTCAGAACAAACAGCAACTTTTGCCTTATAAAACATTAAGAGACTGGTTTTTATAACCGAAGTGGAGAGTGTTTACAGCGCGGTACGCACTGAGTCCTTATATAGAACAGATACGCTTCGTCTTTAAAGGGTTTATGTACGTTGTGACGATGCGACGCTGTATTTTGGCATAAATTTAACGTAGAAAAGAGACGGATGGTCCTTTATGAAGTTTCAAATTATAGCCTGAAGTTCCTTTAATTGGCCAATAAAATTAGGAAGCTTAAAGTAGACGAAGCTATTTCTGTGTAATTGAAATCTGTGTAAAAATGCTTTATAGTTACCTGTCATTTCTGTGAAGCCTATCCCATCTACACGTTGATAAAGCGTATGAAAATGTAAATGAAATTACGAATATTCGGGCTTTGAATTTTGTATAATAGTGAACTAACTTGCGAAATGCAATGAAGCGAGTTCTTCTTGAGAAGGTGACAGATTCGCAGTTGGTCCAAAAGTTCCGATAATTAAATGTTTTAGTGTGTGTTCACAAGAGCTCAGAACTTGTCCCTGTCTTGAGCTAGATTAATCTAGACCACACCACATATTGCTTTAAAATGCGCTTGGTATCATCCGTCCTTCTGTGTCTAGGTCTTCAACTTTTTTTTTTTATATTTCAGCAACCTGTGTTCATCTCTCTTCTTCCTCGTCTGCGCATATTCCTTTAAAATACGCACAGACACTCGTGAATTAAAATTGACTTCACTTAATTTAGGAACTTTATTGCTGTACACACCTGTGACCACTATAATCAAAGACACTAAATTGTGTGCTCATTTCAACCGTCTGCGTATTGATTCAAATCGTCTGAGAGGATTCTGTCGTTTCATTTGCATTTTTATATAGGCTACTTCATCCCTGCACAGGGCAATACGGTTGCCTTGGAGTGCGAAACACAGCATGCAGCAGTTATCATACATTTGTAATATAATTTTATGTTAGAATAGAATCATTATACAGTACAACTACTACAACTACAACTACTACAACTACTACAGTACTACAACTTTATGCATCTACTGACTACATATTGTGAAAGTGGAAAGTTGCTATGATGCCTTTGCTGTAGACCATAAAGGGGTCTACCAAACGGCGTGTTTGAATAATTAGCATTGGTTCTTTTGATTTAGAATCGCTTTCCAAAGACCTAGTTTTTTTTTAATATTTCATTATTTCTTGTCACTTATGTTAGGCAAACGTTCGGATTGTCGTTTCATTAACCTTTTAAAGCCTAGCGGTAACTTTACGTAGCACCAGGTTTAACATTAAAAAATTCTACGTGGTGCCCACATTGCATTTATGTGTTTTGTACGGATCTCAGAACAAACAGCAACTTTTGCCTTATAAAACATTAAGAGACTGGTTTTTATAACCGAAGTGGAGAGTGTTTACTGCGCGGTACGCACTGAGTCCTTATATAAAAACAGATACGCTTCGTCTTTAAAGGGTTAATTGATTGATTTCTTGGATTTTGATATTTTTATCGATTTTGGGGGGGTGTGTAAGCACGACTTTGTGACCTCATTGGGGATATAGTGTATTGGAGAATGAATGAAGCATATGTTTGGTAAAGCGTAGATTGTGGCAGAAAACATTTATATTCTCATGAGACTCTTGAATAAAAGGTTGATGCTTTAGAAAGATGGAGAAGATCAGTTGGATCGATCGTGCGAGAAATAAAGGAGTGTTACGTAGATTCAAGCAGGAGAGGAACATCCTACGTAGAATGAAATAAAGAAAGGATGGCTAACTGGGTTGGTTATTTCTTGCGTAGAAACCGGCTCCTACAACACGTTATTTATGGAATGCTAGAAAGAAAGAGAACACGAGGAACAAGATATAAACAGATATTGGAGGACCTTAAGGAAAAGGGACAGTACTGAAACTTGAAAGAGGAAGCAGTAGATCGCAGTGTGTGGAGAACTGGCGTTGGAAGAGGCTGCGGACCTGTTTTAAGATAGACTACGGAATGAATAATGAAATGATATGAGAAGCACAGACGCTAGTAAAGTCTCTACAAAACAGAGTTGAAAGTGAATTACGAAACAAATATACTGGAGGCAATGGGTGAATTCGAATAACTTAATCCGATTACACACCACCACCCTTTCGTATAGACCCAAAATACCATTCATAGCAGGTAATTTGACGACCGTAAATAAGGATTAATCGGCCAGTATGGCCATGTGGTTGATCACTGTGCTGTTGAGAAATTATTATGTGCTGTTATACAGACGAAATTGTGTGATACTGAAAGGAAAGTCGCTTTGCGGAATAAACGATTGTCGTAGCTAATTTTAACTGCGGTGAGTACGGGTGTAAAATTTTGCAGTCATTACTAAAGGCCATGTATAATTCGAGGAAGCCTTGCTTTCTCGAAAGCATAAGGCTTGGCAGACGATCTGTAAATGTTCGTACGGCTAGGCCGGCAAGTTTAACGTGTGAGAAACGCATGCGTTATCACGAAGAAAAGGTTGTGATGATTAAGGGTAACAAAATAAATGGCATTGTACGGAGACACTTCGGAAAACAGATGACTAAAGAAACAAAATTAAGAATCCACAATATTACAGCTACAGTGACCGTGAAGTTCGGTAGTGAAGCCTGGGCGATGAAGAAAAGAGACAGAACACAGACTAAAGCGGCACAAGTGAACTTTTTAAGACATTTATTAGAAATTACTAAGTTAGACAGGGAGAGAAATCAATCAGTGAGGGAGAAACTTGGAGTGCAGAACACTCTTCTGGAAATAAATCAGTACCAACGAGAGTGGCTACAACATGTAGAGAGGATGGGCACAGGCAGGATACCGAAACAGGCACTGAGATATAGGCGACAGGGGAAGAGAAGCATAGGACGCCCAAGGAAAAGATGGAAGGACCAGCGTCATCTCGAAGGATAAAGAACAGGCACTGCGCCTAACACTCCACAGCTCATGATGATGATGATGATGATGATGATGATGATGATGATGATGATGATGATGATGATGATGATGATGATGATGGGTAACAGTATGCTTCTTCCAAAAATACGGGCATGTTCGAAGGAAGACGGGAACTTGAGGAAACACGTTTTCCTGTGTTATTTTTCGACGCTGTAAGAATCCAATATGGCGTGGCTGGTCGGGTGAATTTAAGAGGTTCCTGCAGGAGGCGTCCCGAGATACTCTCCCACTGCTTGATCACAGGGACTAAGGAATGTCCCGGCTGTTATTCGAACCAAGTACCTCCGTATTACACGTCTATAACATTACACGTATTTGGTGACGTCATTTACTGTTGGGAGAAGCAGTTGGCTTTATTCAGAAAGAGACTGAGTGTGCTGGTTTGTTGTTCTGTACGGATTTGCTAATTACGGCATGGCCACCAAGCGTTCGGCAGCAGTATGCATTTTATAGAACACTGAAATTGACTGATTCTTTATTGGTAATTTCTCATTTGATACTACACAATATTTTTTAAAGTATTCTGTGGTATAAGACCGTGGTATTTTTTAAAGTATTCTGTGGTATAAGACCGTAGAAGAGTGTAATTATTTAGCTTGTTAATAAATGAAGAAATCTGTAGTTGTTCCTTTGGTCTAATTGTGTTTTGGTTAGCCTTATTATCGTGTAATGAAAATTAACATATCCCTGTACGAAAGCCTAAGGTAAATGTAGATGCTTAGTGGAAAACTTCCATAACCTCACCCGAGCAACGTAGCAAGGAGAAGCCACAAGCCAAACCCCACGTGAACTGAGATGCAGAAACAGTCTGCAGATCCTAAACACGTGTTTCGGCGTGCAGTAGTGTGGTATTTTGATAAGAACTTAACTATGAATATCTGCCTTTGTAACTATTTAGCTGGACTGAGATGCCAAGAGGTTTTCGCTTCTTTTTTTTATGAACACCAGCAGCCGGTTTTCTATGAATAGCTTTTGTGGTAAACAATACCAGTGAAAAGTGAAAGATACTCTGTCACTTTGTTATTAATGCAAACACTTTGTGCGTTCTCATAAATGAGTGTTACACCCAACTTGTTATAGGTAATTTGCGTAAACAAATAACAGGTTTTTTAAATTAGCTTGTATCAGTGAGGTGCTTAATAAATATGGCTGTAATGATGCATGCATCTGTTGGGTTACTAAACCTCTTAATGTTCATCTCTTTTAAAGTTGTCATAATTTACATAATATCAAAACTCCTCAATAATCATCATTATTTACGTACTGTGATTTATGGGGTACCTTTTATGAAGCATTTGTGGAAAAATTTTTATCGGGATTTTTGAAGTTCTTATGGCGGTATGGTTGAGTAGTCTGTTGCTCTTGGATATGACTGGCATCACTTGGTTGTTACCGACGTTTCGAATGAGTATAGTCTTTCGGAAGCGTAGCAGACCCATTGCCCAGTGACACACAGTCATATTCCAGAAGAACGGAAAGCTCTAATTTGTCATCAATCTACATAATATTTGTTTTCCCTTTTTGTAGTTATTAGTTCGATGCTGCGGTGATACACCAAGTAAATTGGGGACTTCTGATGCTAGACATGTTTTATTTTATGTTATCAAAATAAATTATCAAAAAATTCAGTGCTTCTTTAACGTCTTTACACACATCTTTGTTCACACCTCCAAAAACAATGCAGTACACAGTCAACAGCACATTCTCACTCAACTGTAAAGTGTAACCTTAGTGTAACGGTAACGAAAAGTTCTCCCTGAAGATGACCCAGCAGCTTCGAAACATGTAGGAGTGTGTTACGATTGATGATAAAACTCTCTTTGTGCATTTGTTGGTGATTAGTGTTTTTTGCACAGTTTTAATGTTTTGTATAATGATACGATGTGTAGCTCACTGATGACGGTGAATACGCCGAAACATGTCGGAGGAGTAAAATAGATTGATATAGATTATATACAATAATTTGTGTATTTAGTTGGTTGTTTTTGATTATAAAAAATACCTTATTAATATTTGCCTAGAGAAAGTAAGGAACTTTAAGAACGGTTGTATCGCTTTTAGAATATCTTAACAAGCCTGAGATTCCGATATCAAAATATAGATATCTAACATTACAACCTCTCCAATTGCTTCTTTTGAAAATATGGAAATGGCTTATTTTGTGTTCATATTTCCATGGTAACTCGCACAGATTATACCCTCTTGTATAAAGCATCACGGATAATGCCTCATACCTCAGTGCCTCCAGACGAGTTTGCAACGTTCTCTTCTCTATTTCTCTTCGTCTCCGAAGATTTTTCCTTTTTTTATTTCTCACCACCTGCCGTGACTACATAGTCCCTGTCTTATAACGAAAGTATAAAACAGTTTCTGATTAGCTTGAATTAATTACGTTTGCCACCAACGGCGAACTCTGGGTTACCCTCCAGGATGAATTTAAAAGTAAATTAGGGGGTTCCATGCCGCGTCTACATAATTAGAAGAAAAGTCCTCTGCTTCTTCCAGTTACGTTACATGACAGTTTTTGTCAACAATGTCTGATGGCGCTACAGATCGCACATTTGTTAATGTATGCGTATTTGTAGTTGTGCATATAGTGTATATGTAATGTATACTGTATTGTATATATAATACGTGAAAGGTACCGGTGTGCGTGTCTGTCTGCCTATCACAGGAACAGCTCATCCGGAAATTGGAGCTTGAAATGTTGGTGGTAGTTTAAGATGATTATGAGATATACCACGCCAAGTATAGTCAAAATCGGTCCAGGGGAAGGGTTTCGTCCAACCGTGATTTTGTCCCATCAATTGACTGGATTGTCGCCCTTATTATGAGTGGGTCTAACTTTATTGCCGTGGTTACCAGTGTCGCTGTCTTATCTGTGAGGTACGTGCTAAGGCCAAAGAAAAAGTTGAGCATCGCTCATACGATGCGACTGCAAATGTTGTTGTGTATGAATGTAAGGAGACTAAGGGCATTTTTACAGCGAGGCACAAACAAGTTCCACTATAAATGGCGCTGTAGGGTTGAGCAATATCTCGCTTCCGTTACCGCATTTTGTAGCCTGTGTTAAAACAGGTAGAGTAAGTGAAACTGCAAGAAGACCGCATTTCCTCGCCCCATTATTTCCGTAACCGTTCAACTTCGAATGCAGGCACGTTTGGTTATATCGATGCATCTTAACCTAAGATACTTTCTCCCGAAATTTGTAAGATTCCTGCTAGGACACCCTGTATATGTATTACATACACTTAACATCGAGCACATTGGTTCAAGCTATAACGATTCTGGCTTGTATTCGGTAGGTGTTCCGTTCGAATCTCTGCCACAACACCAACTAGACTCACTGGGGTTTTCGTGCTAATGATCAGTTCTTCCGGATAAATGCTGCCGTTGCACGTGGAATTAGACGCTGGTCACTTAATTCCTCGTCCTTATCATCCTCCAATTCGGTGCTACATAGCCTCGGCTACTTACATTGTAATTACATAAACCACAAAGAAATAAAAGAGAGGGTCTCATAGAATCAAGAGCCATCGAATTTGTTTTGGTGACCGCTTTGGTGCAGGCGCAGTCGATAAAGCGACTCGCCACGGACTGGACGGTCCGGGGATCGAATCTCGGTGGGGGGCGGAGGGGCGAGACTCTCCGTACACATCCAGCCCGGCCCTGGGGTCCAGCCTGCCTGCTGTGTAATGTGTATGGGGTTCCTTTCGAGGGGGTAGAGCCGCCGGGGCGTGGTGTTGATCACCCACCCCTTCTAGCCCCGAGGTTGTGTATCGGTAGAGTTATACCTCTACCACCGTCTGTGTCTTCATGGCGTGTTATAAGGTGACCTTTACCTTTACCTTACCTGTTTGATGTTAGTAATAAACGCATAAATGTAGTTCCTTGTGACTACGTAAGCTTGTAGAGAAACATTAGACGGTACAGACTTGTCGACGTAGAAATGAAGAAGGCGGTATAATCTTGTGAGGTTCTATTTAACCTTTTAAAGCCTAGCGGTAACTTTACATACGACCAGGTTTAACATTAAAAAATTCTACGTGGTGCCGACATTGTGTTTATGTGTTTTGTACGGATCTCAGAACAAACAGCAACTTTTGCCTTATAAAACATTAAGAGACTGGTTTTTGTAACCGAAGTGGAGAGTGTTTACAGCGCGGTACGCACTGAGTCCCTATATAAAACAGATACGCTTCGTCTTTAAAGGGCTAACATTGTCAGTTATACAGGATGTTGTGTTGGGCAGATTCTACAGTGTGTACTCGTGTAGACCACCGTGAATATGTCTGGCCTCATGTAGGTAGTGGAGACTTTGGTGCTCGTGCTTTCCTATCCCTGTGCTAGAGTCAGCTTCGCCTGTATTTATTTCTTCCCCCCCCCCATTATGTCAGTCTGCTTCATATGCATGGCACGGTGACCTGCTGAGGACTCTGAAGTTAGTTATTGAATGCCGTACAGCGGACACCATATGCCTGAATGCGTGCAGGTATTTTCATTGCAAAGGGAAGAAACGTAGCCGTAATTGGACTTGGTGGGGAGGGGGGTTAAGGGTTATGCGTGACAAGCAAGCACTAGGCATGCAACCTCACAGCGCCATTACATAATAAGGGTAACTACCCCCCACGTTTCCTGCTTTCCCTTGACCCCACTCAGACCAATCGCTGAGCATCACAGGACGCACATCCCGAACCTGCTCTGTGTGGTTCTCTTCAATCCGAGATGAAATCTCTGCTTACATCAGCGTTTCTCCATCAGTGTTATTGGGTCCATCTCAGTGCCTTCCTTAGTATGTTGAACCCGCAATCGGACTTACGTGAAGTATTAATCGTGTGTCAGGTAACGACACTTCTACCTAGAATTCAGTCTAATGTTTTGACATAACATGTTGTCAGAATGCCTGCATAAAAGTAATTCTGAACTTATAAAATTATATGCCTTAAAATGAAAGCAGCAGGGTAGGCTGGTCAGTGTAGCGACTGGGCTATCCCGCGTTCGAATCCTGGTAGGGTAAAGACATTTTTATAGAAGTAATGTTAACGTAGTCGTTCCGATATTTACGTTAGCTTGCAGTATGTAATCTGTTTGTGCTTACATACTTTGACATAGAGGCTTTGTTATATAACAAAGTTCAGATTTTATCTACCAGTCACCATTTCTTTTACAAGGGGCGTGATGGAGCTCGATTTTATTTCTATATCCAAGAGGTTTCTTGTCTTTCGTTCTGTAAAGGACTTACCGAGCTGAAACACAAGAACCGTTACTTCGTCCGACTTAACATTAAAGTGACGAGGGTTCGACCGACGCCTCAAATTGGTTACAGGGGCTTTGTCAGATTTTGAAAAGACTTAACGAAGAAGGGTGTTAGAAAATGGAAGTTCTCAAAGTGTCAACATAAGGGGATCACTTACAGTTTGTCTCATGTTTCAGGGGAGGAAAAATTCTGCTAAAGAAGGCAGAAAAAAAGTGTGAGATTCAAGGACGGTGCTGATTTTACCTTGTCGTCTTTATAACGAACCTAAGTAAGTAAGATAAGCAAGGGGGGGGGGGGCAGCTTAGCTGCTGTGTCCTTCTGTTGAGTTGTTAATGCAATCGCTTGTTGTATCTGAGCATTGTATAAAGCCGAGACACCGCACAGTTTGGTGTGGTAAGAACTTAGCCGTTTAAAGCCTAGCGGTAACTTTACATACCACCAGGTTTAACATTAAAAAATTCTACGTGGTGCCCACATTGCGTTTATGTGTTTTGTACGGATCTCAGAACAAACAGCAACTTTTGCCTTATCAAACATTAAGAGACTGGTTTTTTATAACCGAAGTGGAGAGTGTTTACAGCGCGGTACGCATTGAGTCTTATATAAAACAGATACGCTTCGTCTTTAAAGGGTTAAACGTGCACTAAATAAACACAGTGTTTTCGGGAGGCGTCCGTCTGGGGTGTTAACTTGTGTATTAATTTAAAATTCCGGCAGTTCTCTCAGTCTGCCGATCTCACTTGCCGCGTGATCTAAGACGTGGGTCTGCGGCCGTTCGCTTGCTGGGATTGTTAGTTCGAATCCCGCCGGAGGCATGAATGTCTGTCTCTTGTGACTGGTGTGTGTTGTCAGGTAGAGGCCTATGACGAGCTGATCACTCGTCCAGAGGAGTCGTACCGAGTGTGATGTGTCTGAGTGTGATCTAGAAACCTGAACAGTGAGCCCACAGCTGGTGTTGTAATTGTGATCGGTTGGCGCCACAGAAAGGATACAGTTTGTAAGGAGTCCTTATGTGACGTAACACAGGATTTTAGCCCACAAAATTATACGTAAGCACAGAATGCAAGTAATACTTTCGAGAAGGGAAAGACTTCTAGTCGGCATTGCCGAAGGATTGTCATACATTACTGGTTCATACATTTGCGAAACATTCAGGAAAGAGACCACTTTGAGCACCTAGGCGTGGATGGAAGGATAATACTAAAATGGATCTTAAATAAAATGGAAGGCTGTTGAGTGGATACACGAGCTGAGCATAAGGGCAAGTGGCTGCATCTTGTAAACGCGATAGTGAACCTCCCCTTTACAAAAAATGTATAGCATTTTGTGACTAACTGAGGAACTGTTAGCTTGTCAAGAGTAACTTTCCTCCATGGTTATTAAGCCGTTCATACATTTTTTCGTCGGCATATGTTACTTAAATTCGATGTAGATGAAAAAAAAAATATTTGCGACTTGTGAATACATGGGTTAATGAATGCGAAAGAGAATTTTTTTAACTGGTTTAAATTGTTTTACCAGCATTTGTTAGGAGGGTTACCGTGGAAGGTGTCAGTCAACAGCCCATATACGTGCCGAAAGTCAAAGTGATACCTCCCGGCAACAGTTCTGCCCTCATATTTAATGGTTCGATGATAAATCGGGAAACGTCAAACAACGTTTTGGAAGCTTTTGAAATAAATTTTCAATCTTTTGAGTGTATTCTGAGAATTCCTTGTCACCAGTGAAACGAAACTAGGTGTTACTACACGTACATAACCTTGCTAGGCAGGGACTTCTGGTGTAGTGAATTGATTACGTGTCTTTTGCACATACCTGTTCATCATTTTATCTTACAGCTCATTGGACTATAAGATGAGAATGCTTTGAATGAACAGCATCAAAAACACGTTGAAACATGCCAGTCCTTTGTGAAAGTCTAACCCTCAGGGCAGGGATCAAGGTCAGAATCAGCTACAGGCTTTGAAATGGCTTTTACAGGTATCTTCCCCTAGGGTTTTCATATTCACTCTACGTTTTAACGTGATCGCCTCCCCGTTCAATTAAATGATACGTGCTTTGATATAGTAGTAACTGTGGATACTCAGTTCTGTAACAGCAGTCTGTGTCAGGCCCCGCATCTCACTTTGCTGTGTAACCCCCAGGTCAACGGTGCAAATACCCGCCTAGCAGCTGGTAGCACCAACTGTGATTATAGCTGGTTATCGTAGTTAATTCTATATTCCTTGGTTATTTAACGACAGTCTCACTTTACTTAGTCGTTCCTCTTCTACCTACTTGTTCACAGTAGGTGTCGAGGTTGTTTATTTTCACTTGATCACACTCAGACACACACACCACATGCGGTAGGACTCCTCTGGACGAGGGATCGGCCCGACGCAGAAACCTCTATCTGACAACACAAACACTGTACAAGACAAACATCCATGCCCCCTGAGGGATTTGAACCCACGATCCCAGCAAGCGCTTGGCCGCAGACCTACGCCTTAGACCGCGCGGCCACTGGGTTCGGCATTTAATGACAGTCACCGGTCAAGTCTCCTGTCCTTTATACACTCAGAGTTAACAATAATTCACCAGTGGGATGTATCCTGAGACAGTCCATTCTTACATCTCATACACTATTTACTTAAGATCTATTTTAATATTATCTTCTCATGTATTCTATATATATATGTCTCGTTAAAAGTATGTACAGTTTGTGTATTCCGACCAAGATTTTGTACATATTTCTAATGTCCGGCACGCGTGTTCCATGTGTCGCCCGTCTCACTAGCCTTCATTATATCGCTCTAATAATATTTGACGAAGTACAAATTATGGAAGTTTTTTCTTTTTGACAAGCCGATGAATAGTTCTGATCTCGTAGGTCTTCGTGTAGAGTTCCCGTTATTCTTGTCAGATTTTAATGAACCTTGCATTTTTCTGTAGAGATTTTCGAAAAACCCTCATATCAAATTTTATGAAAATCCTTCAAGTGGGAGTCGAAATGTTCCATGCGGACGGACGGACGCACGGACGGACGGACGGACAGACAGACAGACAGACATGACGAATCTCATAATAATGGTTTTTCGCAATGATATGAACGCGCCTAAAACCCCTTCCAGTCCGGGCATCGCTTGGAATGTAAATCTCAGCGTCATGAAGGATTAAAGTCCAAAAAGCTGACTTATGCCCTTCTTTTGCCGTTAAGCAAACCCACATCAGAGTATCCTATTTCCAGATGGTAGCAGTTTCTAAAGAATTGCGCCATAAAAGTATACGTATGATATCTGTGGCAGAATGGGTTTTGGTCTGTATTCATGCACACTGCATGGAAGCCATCCTGAAATGTTAGGAATCTGTGCAGACCAGCGAGTTAGATTTGCAAGTGCGGTCGCCCTATTTTCCGTATCTTCAGTGGCCCTTCTCTATCCGTACTCTCAATCTTGTATAGTCTGCAGATATCAAAAGGACTGCCCCTCTCAAAACGTAATTTGTACAGGCTCTCGTATTTCCTTAGGCCTTTTGCATAGGCAGAACGCGCAACACAGAGTGATTAACTGCGTTTACGTGAGAAATCAGACTCCTTTTTGGTTTTGCACTAGGTCTACTGCTCGCAACTGTCGGAAACTCATTACTTTGGAATTACAGGCGACTAATCAGACGTCGGAGAAGAAGATACTGCAGAGAATGTTTGGGCCAATTAACCTTATAAAGCCTAGCGGTAACTTTACGTACCACCAGGTTTAACATTAAAAAATTCTACGTGGTGCCCACATTGCGTTTATGTGTTTTGTACGGATCTCAGAACAAACAGCAACTTTTGCCTTATAAAACATTAAGAGATTGGTTTTTATAACCGAAGTGGAGAGTGTTTACAGCGCGGTACGCACTGAGTCCTTATATAAAACAGATACGCTTCGTCTTTAAAGGGTTAATGGTGAAGTAATAAGGGATTGGAGGAAGGTTCATAAAGGTGAGCTGTATAGCGTTGTACAGACACTGTCCTCCTTCACAAAAAGTAGTAAGTTGCAGAAAAATATTGAATTACGTAATTGTTATAATTTGTTTTCTTTTTTAAGTCGGGCTATGAGATACAGACATGAAGTTAAAGAAATATGGGTTGTATAACGCTGTACACGTTAGGCTATTTTGCTCCACCACCAAAAGTTGTATTTGTCAGAAAAATATTGACGAGTTCCTTAAGATATTTGCCTATTTACTTTTCTCTTAATACCTATATTAAGAGATTGGTTTCTATAACCGAAGTGCAGAGTGTTTACAGCGCGGTACGAACTGGTTCCTCATATACAAAACAGATATGCTTCGTCTTTAAAGGGTTAAATAGGGTTGTCAGACATATTTCCTGCCGTTGAGCAAACCCCTTTCAGTCAATGCTTGTTTTCATACTGAATTGAAGTATTTCAGACTATGAAGTACTGACAAAGTCCTCGCTTTAAATGCCCTATAAAAATATCTTTCTGTGCTGTTAAGTCTATATAGATAATCTTTTTAATATTATCCAACAAATGCACTAAATGTCACAGCTTTGTAATAATATATTTAAAAAAAACTTTGCAGTGCTACATGTTTCGGCCACTGTCGGCCCATCATCAGGGAGAATATCGGATGTTATTGCGTAAGACAATTACATAATAATTCGTGTTATGTTGTGTGTGTAGACCTGCAAGTAGTAATTCGTATGGTGATTTGATTAAAAGTTAAAGTCTCGTATTTCTGTACTGCGTAAGCAGTGTGCGTGTAAGTGCAGATGAAGCCCGTCGTAACAAATCTAATCGTACTATACGTGACAATGCACGTGGTTTGTATCTTTAATTTTGTGTCGCTAAATGTGCACTGCGTTGACCTTTTACTCTAAATATCGTATTTATCGCCTCACGAGACTCTATAAATGATAAGACGCATACACTGAGGTGTTTTTTGTTTAATAGCTTTGAAATTCCTGTGTTAAGAATCAGGATGATTTTTTGGGACTTTTTGAAGGAAAAAGCATATTTTGTGAGGCGGTAAATAACGGTAAATTATGGATTTCGCGTACACATTTTGTTTGAAAAAATCTGAAGGAAAGGAATTACGTGGGAAACAGAAGCGCAGATTCAGTGCCAACACGCCAAATTAAAAATTAGATCTTAGTGACTGGATGGGATTTTGTTGATTGGTTCGATGTGGCTCAGGATTGTGACAAATGATGTAATGCGTGAAGTTTCTTGACTAGTTCAAGAATTGTTACTTTCTATTGAGGGTCACTGTTCGTTGAAATTGGTTAATTAAGAATTAAGAATGAGTTTGGGGAAGCGGCCGTGGCCTGTTTGAAGACCCCTTTGAAGTTTCTGCTCTCAATTTACTACGGACTATGACGGGTCTTAATAGGCCTTTTCAAACCATAGTCCCTCGTGATGCAGCAATAGAATACTGACACTGCACTAAGACGACAGGTCGGTTTGGAAAAAAGACCAGCTGGTATGAGAAGATGTAATTATCACTTATTAATTAATTAATTAGTTAATTAACATCCTTGAGTTTCCGTCCTGTCTCACAGTTGTTTCGCACGAATAATGAAACCGTTGGATTAACCTGCGTATTCACTTTGAGGCAACTGATGTGACCTGTTTTCAGTCTTCGTCTGCAGGGCTTCAGTATTCCGCCTACAGTGAGAGACGAACGTGTTACTAGACGTGCTGGGAAATTTCCATCTTGGATGGTAATAGCGAAGACTAGGAAGGTTTTGTATTGTTTGGAACACTGTCACGTGTAAGAGCGGCATTGTGCGTGTCAGCCCTAGAAGTTTGAGCGCTGTAAATGACAACAGTTGGAAACATAAAGCTTCTTCGTAAATGAAGTGTTGGTGGGGGGGGGGGGATTTGGGGGGGGTGGGTAAGCTACAAATGAATTCATCACGTTCAATGCATTTATCACAAGACAATGAATTGATCCCCAAGAGATGGGAAGCGAAAGGAGACGGGGTAGAGAGGAAGAAGAATGTAAGGACTAAGGAGACGGTGCCCTTTAAATCACCTAACAAAACGACTGAACTCCTATGAATTTCTTCCTTCACAATTATCTTATGGATGGGGAAAATTTCTGGAGCCAAAGCATTAAAGTATGAAAATTCGGGAGGTTAGAGTACGCTGTCTTTCAATAACGGTCCTGTAGTACTCTATAGATTGTTTCCCTTCATTCCTTCATTTCGAAAGTTCTAATTTCATTTATGTGTCTGTTCCATTTGTCGTTAGGAAATTATTCGAACTATTGCTGTGTTTTGATATGACCAGCAGGGTAGAGACTTCCAGCGAAGTGTGTGGGTGTATAATGAAACAAGGAAAAAACCAGACACCTAAAGGAGGAAGGGCGCGGGAAAGACAGAATGAAAGAAAGATATGTTATTGATGTTCTGGAGGGTATTATTCTGATGATGTGACAAGGGGGAAGTCTTATCGCACCTGTTTTTACGCAAACAACATTTCCCTCTAAGCTGCGCGGTTGCGCGGTCGCGCAGTGACTGAAATGCTCCCGCGCACACTGGATTATTGCCGCACGGCTCGGATTTTTCTATTGTCATTGTAAATATTCTTGTTATGCATATTACAGAATAAAAAAAGCTTTTAAAGTGCCGCGCAGTCGTCAGGTCGTGTAAAAATTTTCTGCTTGGAGCACTAGCTGGTCCGAGCAGCTGTAAAAAAAATTAGAAAGAACGTTTTAAGCAACACTCCTTGTTTTTTAAGTCTGGCTTCCGCTGCCATGTTGTTGAGATATGCGCTCTTCTGCGATATTACGCGGCGTCGAGTGGTAATCCGTTACTGACGTTTCGGGACAGCGTATCGGTCCCGTCTTCGAAGTGGGACCGATACGTTGTCCCGAAGCGTTGGTAAGCAATTACCACACAACGTCGCGTAATATCGCAAAAGAGCGCATATCTCAACATTCCGTGTTACTTAGCGGAAAGATGGATTGTGTTTCGTTTAGGACTATCTGTTTCTCCAAATAATTTGTCAAACTGTAGGCTGATTCCTATAAAACATGGCGTGAAACTCATCTTGATGGCACGTGGCTTCCTTGTCATGTGATGTAGTAACGCAGTGCAGTAATGCGGTGAGAGTAGACCTGTTTGTGTTGAAGTCAAGTAGTAACTTAGCAAACAACACTAAATCTCTATTTACCTGCATATTTCATTCCAGATATTAACGGAACTTACAAACCAGTGTGAATGTGGACAATAGACATGCAGTGTACGTACAGTCGTATGTTACAATTTCGGGCAACTGTAAAATAAAAGTGTAGGGATTGTGTAACTCTGTGGCACTGCGCCTGGGTAGATCTCGGTTCGGTGCTCGCTGCGATATAAAAAGGCGTTGGGGGTCAGACATTCTATGTATTTATATTTTGCTATTTTTTTTGGATCATTGATACCGTGTTTTCATTTTCCAAATGCTAAAAAAGTGTTGAATTATAAAAGTACTGATTTGTCATAGTTTGTTGCTCGTCATTGATAGGGCAAGTTTTTTTTTGCGACGTCACGATCTACTGAGTCACCGAACGGAACTTTTCAAGATACGCAATTTTAGGAAGCCTATGATTCAGCATTTATGGCAATTTCCTTCCCAAAAAAAATGTTTTAACAAAAATTTAACGTTAAAAATTGCCTCATGCGTAGGTTAGGTGGACGCTAATATGTTTCTTGTACTTCCCTTGGCCCCCGCTTTGGGCAGGACTGTTGATTTCAACGTTTTGTTCCTTATTTACACGTCCCATATGACCTGTTGGCGTCCGAAAGAAATTACCCAGCATCAAGCATTAATAAGTACAATGTTCAACTGTTTATTAATATTAAGACACTGTCATCTTTAATTAAATATTTTGCTCTTTATATTTGAGAAATATTCACACGAGTACAGCTACTAACATATGAAATGGGAAGTTTAGTTTGAACCATGGTGAAACGTGCTTCTTTTTTTTTACGTTATAATAAAACGGTTTGATGTTTCCGTTTCCTTGTATACAGGCCTTTTATGTCCCCAGGAGAGGAATATGATTGACTGAGCTGAGAGGCGGAAAGTTAGTATGTGCTGACGGTGTTAGCTAGTTTCACTGACAGCACACTTTCGACAGTTTTGAAGCCTGCTGTGCCTAGTGTAATACAAGCCTTTACCAGGTTGCCAGTTGACAAAAGGTGATTGGAATCTGTGGTTCTCGTAACATGTCAAAGTAACCTTTGATGCAAACCGTATCGTGGACGACAGCAGGGTGTTTACAGAACGACACAAGGGGAGGTTCGCTGCGAGTGAATTTATCTTGATATAGACCCTTGCGATCTGTGAGAGGGCGGTATAGCCTTAAATTAATGAAAAGCTATTGAATTTGTAAACTATTGAATTCAGTGGAGTAAACTGAAGGTAAATATTTGGAATGATTTTTATTACGTCAGCCAACTTATGCACTGAATCAAATACATTCGTTAGCTGTTATAAAGAAACCCCTACGTGTCTCTGTACCGAGGTGCCATCTTCAGGGGGCAGTTCAATACAAAAATGTAGATCCAACACGCCAGTCTAGTCATTAGGTCGCATTTGCAGAAGTTATTCATATTAAACATTAAAATTCTAAGATACGTAAAATTAATAACCATTAATTTACAGTGTTTTAATATTAATATTATTAAAAGTATTAAAATACGTCATACCAGGTGTTTCAGTTGTTTGAAACTGTCTGGATCATGCATGCAAAAATCTATGTCCATCGTACATACAGATCTTGCCCTGGTGGAGCGTATGCAGTGTGTCGTGTCGAGTGGTGAGTTCTGCTGATGGTGGCACCTCGGTGTTGAAATATGTAGGGGGTCTTCTTATAATAGCTTACGAATGTGTTTTTATTCAGTGCGTGAGATGGTTGATGTACTAATTGAAAGAAAATGCACGGTGTGAATAACGTAAAATTTGGAATAACGTTTTGGACTGCTGAGATTTAACATATCTTTATGCTATGCTCACAGTTGATTAAACTTGTTAACGTGGTAGAAATATTTATTACTGTTAGACGGGGAAGTACACCCTAATTCTGACATTATTTTGTCGTCGTTTGTGCATTGGGCGGTGAGAACAGCCTGTGTGCGACTCAGTCCAGTGAACTGCCTGCAGTTTAGCCACTCATGTTAGTCGTCAAGCCACTCGCAGCGTCGTACGACATCCCCTAGCTTAGATCACTTGCCGTCGGTTATATGCACGGGACGTATCCGTGTTTTTAAAGTAGATGTTGGGCAATTTCACCACTATTTGCTCTTTCATGTTGTTGGAATATCATACCCGCGTCTTTTCTCAGACTCTTGAATGAAAATCTTTGAACTTGCTAACGAAAATTCTCTATAAAGTCAAAATGTTTAATATTAAATATCTGAACTTTGTAGTCGTATAGGTGTGTGGGTTGTGTTATAAAAGTACGTATAACTGTCCGGAGCACGGCTTTGCACTGAATGTAACCTGAATGTGGATTTAAAAATATTCAGTTGATATTATCTGCTTTGTGAGATGCGAGATACCAACAAAGGTAGGCGTGAAGATTGTTTGTTCTGGTATTTGACATAATTGAGATTTGCAGGTACGTACTAACTTTTCGGAATAACCTGCTGCGTATCTACACTGTGTCATATCCCTGAAGAAGGCATCCTTCATCCTTTACTTCAATTTAATCGTGAATCTCCCATTGAGACTAATCTGTAACAAGGATATGGTTTATCGCAGTTAGTTTTTAGTTGAAAGTTAGGAGGGTTAAGGAAGTGGGACAATTGATACTGAATGGGATGCATCATTTTTTGTTCTCTTTAGTGATAACATTATTTCTGATTCAAGAAGACGGGTCTGTGTGTACTGTAATGGCATCGAGTACACATTTTATCAAGTCTGAAATTTTCTTAAGGTGGCAATGGATGTTCACTGCAGACAGTCTTTAAGCTAGCGTACAGCCTCATTGTCCGATATTTTGTCTTTAAGATTTTAATTTGTAGCTGAAGTATCTGAGACATAGATTATACCAATTCGCAGATTATATGTTCTCTTTTTAGTTTATCAGCCAGTGTTTAATATTTCAAGTATCCGTTTGCAAGTAAATAAGGATAGGTTTTCTAGCTATCAGCTAATATGCCGTATTTGTTTTCAGGTAAGCGAGTCAATGCTCTCACCTGTTGGGGTTTGTTACTGGCGGCACTGGTGTAAGTACTGCTGTTCACTTGTATTTTGCGTAGTAAATTAACTCATTTATTCGCTGTTTTAATGCATAAATAATTAAATATAGTGCGGTAAAGGGAAATAAATGAAACTTTGTCCAGGCCTGAAGACGTTTTGTTAAAATAAGAAGTTAATTGAGAGTTCAAATCTTTGTGAATAAACTAAGACGTAGAGAATTCGAAGAGAATATTAGCCTTTTGAAGCCCGGTGTTTGCTCTTACTTGCCACCTGCTGGGTACTTAAGCAGTGCTGTACTTTTCCACGCTGTGCATTTATGTGTCATGTGATTCTCGCAACACGTACCAGTCGTACCTGTAAACACCTGCAGTTCGGTTTTTTGTATTTGAGACGTCTGTTTCACGGCTATTTGTTTGCACCGTTGATCGCAGGATACGTTGAGTAGCTATTAGTCTTCTTAGGTTCGTTTCCGATTGAGATCTGTGACCATTCGGAAGAAGGACACCAAAAAAGTAAGTAACCGTTGTTTCTGTGAGTTGGAATCGAACCCGCAGTTCTATGTTTGGGTGACTTCAGTCTGTCTAATATTAGGCCGTACAGATAACACAGTCGGCAAAGTAGCATTTAAGTCTACATGCCAGGTTAAGTCGGCCATGTGACTGTACCGCACCGCAAGGGGGTATAGGAAGCGCTGAGGTAAAGTTCTGTACATTGGAGAGCTCTGAAGTAGACTGGTGTGAACAGAAAGCTTGACGTTCCGGCCGTTTTATCCGCGATGAACGAGCCCTAGATATAAGTTTAGGAGAAACGTGGATAAATCCCAGTGTGGGACTGAAAGAGGGTAGAGAAACCCGTGTTCCTGGTGGAATTCAAACTCCGGACGTCCAGTCTGTAGGCAGTCCCGTCACTGACTCTGCTCCTCTGGCTGAGGTTTGGAATTGTGATTTGAGGGCTCAATTGCGACCTGATGGTACCAAAGTTTAATTTCTTAATTTAGTATTGGGATTTGTGAAACACATCTGTATGTTTGAACGGAATTTTGTCGCACATTGAGTGGGAATTTTAAGAGAGACAGTTTAAACCTTAGGTTCTACGTTTGGAATATTCCTGGCGAGAAATAAGAAGCTATACATGTGCTACTGGTTCAGTATGTAATGAAGTGTAAGGTTGAAGGAAAATCATTTTTCCAAATCCGAGTTACCAAATTTCACTGCCCCATGTGTCCTTATGGCGTGCCTGTGGACTGCTTTACTTGTACACCGCCAACCACCTGACTGTGACCTTCTATGAAACATTCTTAATATTATCCAAATTCTTCTTACAAGGAACATTTCAAATTTCAAACTAAAACGTGGAAAAATATTAAAGCACGTTAAAATGCTAATCACGTTACACCTGCTGTTGCTCGATAAGATGAATAAGAAACGTGACCCAAATATACCAAGCAGAATGGCGATAGCCACGACATCTGTTGGGAATCCGAACTAAATATCTTGGGAATGTGGTGTGCACTGCAATTTCAGACGTAAGTGCTACGAAATATTACGTGAACTTAATCTAAATTCCTGTCGGTTGAATTTTGAAATCTATCGATGAATTCCACAAGAGACTTACATACTTTGAAACTTTTGTAGTACTTCGACTGAAATAATGCCGACAGACTTGCTGCTTTGCTTTTCGATTTAATTTTGTCTTAAGTTCCTACTTATATCTTGCAACTATGTAAATTACTGAGCTGTGTAGGAGTCCTGTTATACTAAACCCGTTACCAATGTATGGGGAAAGTTTCTGTAAAAGCTAAAATTTGTCAAAACCTTTCTTCGTGGCAGACAGCAAACTTGGTTTAAATTATAAAAATCTGTTGGTTAACAGTAGGGGCCGCGGTGGCGCAGTTGGTTGAGGTCGCGGGTTCGATTCCTGATGGTGTCAGTGGATTTTTTTAATTGACATAATCCTGTCGGTCGCACTATGGCCCTGGGATCGACTCAGCCTCTAACAGGAATATTTCCTGGGGGGTAAAGGCGGCCGGTGCGTATGGCTGACAACCTACCACCTTCATGTGCCGATTGTCTAGAAATATGGGAGCCTCGACCTCCTGGAACCCTCTGGGCCTGTCCAGGCCTGTTTTACCTTTTTTTTTTTTTACCTTTGTTGGTTAACAGTGTTTAGGTGCGTAGTCGAGGTTTAAACTGAAAATCATAGGAAGTCTATAAATGCTGTTTTTTTTACGAAGGTGCGTAGTGTTTTAAATGTTACACGTGACGATACGTACAGTAGTCAGTGCAGTTTACAGCTGAAAGTGGATGTTCGGTTAGTGACAGTGAAAGGGTCAAAGTTCATTCGAGAGGTAAGCTTTTGATACTGTAGCATTAATTGAGAGGTGTTTGAGTCATGTAGTGTGGAGGTAAATATTTCAGTTTTGTTGACAGGGGCGACGTATGACCAGCGCAATCCTTAACCTTTTTAAATCATTACTGAAGTTTGTATGTATCGAAGTTGAAGACACGAAACAGAATAACGAATGAACGACGTATTCCAGGATGCCTAGCGATACATGCCTTACTAGGAACCGCTGTATCAAATGCCTGTAAGGAAAAAAGACCCCTTTTTCTGTGCTGACGAGATATTTTCAAGGAGTGATGAGTTTTGAAAGAAAAACACGGCACATGATACAATTTTTAATGCATTTCATAATATTTCTGTATAAAATTATAGTTACTCAACTGTTGAATGCCCCACATTTTATGGAAACCAAAGCCTTTTTACCCTGAGTCCAGCAGTTCAACACGTGTCCCTACACAGTGCAACTTACGGTACGTCCTCACGTTCTGTTTCTTTAGGCTATATCATATGTATTCCGACAAGATATAATCTTTGCTGTTCACAGTGTTTTTAGTTAACACGCTTTGAAAAGATGAATTATAATATTGAACCGAACGGCATCTCAGGTTGGCTTTGTCTTCCAAATTCGGTATTAAAATTCTTCACGTATTTCTTGTATATCCAATTCATGTTACCTGCCATACCAATCTAATCTCAATTGATTTGGTAACACCAACAAAGCTTTATGAAGAATATTTGTGCGTTTTCTTCATTCTTATATTATTTTCTAACGTTGTTCAAAATACTCTTTTCAGGGCCCTACTGTCAAACACCCTTCAGTGTTGAATTTTTATCAGATAATGGACAATATGTAGTTGGAGATCCATAGTAATAAGATCCTGATTTATGTACTTCTACCAAAGCAGGGTGCCAAATATCGAATCATAACAAAACGTGTGATACAAATATTGTTCTGTATTACAAACTCACAATTATTCTTACAAAGCACAGTCTCTTTGAGCCGAAAAGTGGCTAGGGAGTGAACAGTAACCAACTGTCAGAGTCTATGTAAGTGCAGTCACTTTGCAGTGCTCACATTTTAACAAGGTTTCCGTATCATGTACACAATTTTAGTACTGGTTTAAGTGGGAAGTCACAACCAAACATGTGTAGGCTTCTTCAGATGATTTGAGTCTACAAGGAGTAGGGGACATTTCATGTATGTTCTTGAGTTCTGGTCCAGACGAGTACAGATGTCATGTCTGTACCGAATTTGTGCCTTCAATTTATTGTCAGTGACCCGCGTTTGAATTTCAAGCTTGTAAACTTAGTGGCAGTACACAATTTGTTACTAGCCAGGACACACGAGAAGTCAGCGGGCGGTTTTGAAGGAAAACAATATTTTTGAAACATTTTCAACATTTCTTGGAACTTCTTTGCTTAATTACTCGTATGACGCTGTGCGAGTTAGTGCAAATACTTTTAGGGGTACTTTGCTGTAAATTGCGATACACATTTCCACATATATTATTCTTACGGAGTACATCCACTCAGCGTACTGTACATCCATTTCATATATTGTACATCCGTTGAGTATATTATACATCCATTTCGTATATTGTACATCCATTTCGTATATTGTACATCCATTTCGTATATTGTACATCCATTGAGTATATTGTACATCCATTTCGTATATTGTACATCCATTTCGTGTATTGTACATCCATTTCGTATATTGCACATCCATTTCGTATATTGTACATCCATTTAGTATATTATACGCGCAAACTTTGTGCCATAGTAGTTTAATTCGGAGATCCTGTCATTTCGTGTGTACAAATTTTTTATATCCGAAAATACGGAGGACATTTAGACAAAGTGTGATACTGGGTGCTTATAGTGAAACTTGTTAGAATGTAATGCATAGTTTAGGCTACAATTAATAATTTAGATTAGCTGTGTTTTGAACCAGACCTTTTAGATTTTGCCAAAAAAAGCCTTATCGTAGGAAAATTTGGTACATGATAGAGAATAGAGGTAAACTTTCAAATTTTGTTTGAAGGATTTCGTGACAAGGTAAATAAGTAGTGAAGGCCAAAGAAACATGATACCTTTAGTGTGCACCATAACGGTTATAGTGCAATAAATGCTGTATTAGTAGATTAGACTTACTAATAAACGAGCACCCAGTGTGTGAAAAATACCAAATAATGGATTATAAAAATATTGAGTTCGGTGATGCGTCATCAGCCAGACAGGTCAACGTTACATGTAGTGGCGCCATAATCAGAGTCACTGAACCGTCGCGTTTTGTGTGATAAGGTGGTTAAGTGTTATAAATGGTGCAAGCTTTGTTCCGTGTTGGTTTGCAAATATGCTGTCATTAAGAGGACTGAACTAACTTGCATTCAGTGGCGTACGAAAAGGATTACTGTGGCATTGTGTAAGTTGCTCAGGTTGACGCACCGTTATCCTGTGCTAGAAGCATTTTCCTTTGTCACATTATTGCATTATGGACTAGAGATGTTATGCATGGCCAACCGTCTATCCCCTGTCCACTTCCGATTCATGGTTATATTTTTCCCCTCACATTCCTGTGTAAAGTCGTTCTTCACTCGTATCGTGTTATCTATCAAGCCTGTATTATCCTATCACACGAATTCATTTTATATCCCTTCTTCAAAACCAAATTTTTGACGTTTGGTTGCATTTAATGTACGTTATTGGAAAACGTTATTTTCTATTTAAGGATTTAAAATCCCTGATGAAAATTTAAAATTTAATGCAAATATATTTCACTGAATAAAACTTGTAAGATATATGTAGGCGGCAGGGAATAAATAAGAAATTTGTAGAAGATTGTGGTAGGAGGATAAGATTTTGGTTGGGAGGGGGGGGCTGTATGAGTAACTAGAATATCATATTACAGTAGATCTAAAATGACACACGAGGGTGTGTTCTGAATTCGCCTGACTCAGAATGAGGTCCAATAATGGTTTGGTGTGAAAATGATAATGAACTTCGACATATCTTATAAGCGGCGATTCTATTGGCCAATTGAGCAACTAGGAACATCCCAAGAAGGGTACTGCTTTTTGAGTGCCACGTTGAAATATCGTATCTCGAAACGAAAACAGTTATATCTTGTAATCTGTTAAAGAGTGGTTCACTGGGAGATTTCACTTGTCGCATTCTGAAGGAGTGAAGGTGGGAAACTGTGTATTCAGAGGTAGTCAGTTACTTAGCAGTAGCAGGTACGTCTGTGTAAATACCTTAACTCATGGCAGGGTCCCATAGCTGGCCTTTGTGGACGCGGTTTACTGCCCTCTTCATGAAAGGTACAGGATTCCTTGGTTAGATCACCGACTGCAAGCGTGTCAGGAAGAACTATACTTTATGTAGTCAGTTATTTGGTAGATTTTTTCCCCCATGGCGCAACAGCCCCTAGTAGTCCCCGGCCTCCTCATAATCGAGGCTTCACGATCACACTCAGACACATCACATTCAGTAAGAGTCCTCTGGACGAGTGATCAGCACGACGCAGAGACCTCTACCTGACAACACGCAACATTCACAATAGGCAGACATCCATGCCTCTGGCGGGATTCGAACTCACGATCCCAGCAAGCGAACAGCCGCAGACCCACGTCTTAGACCGCGCGGCCGCCGAGATCGGCTATTTAGTAGAATGTCGTATGAAATTTGTTTGTAAATAGACTTTATTATATGTTCCTTGCGTTCCTCGACCTGCTAACCTTATAGAACCAGGAAGTTCATCAACATACCTACAAAAGTTCGAATTAATACCATGTGGTAGGTCAGCTTAGTTCAGCTCACAAATCAACTTCAAATGCTTCAAGATCCATTTTAGTATTATTCTTCCATCTGCTTCTGTCTCTCGCAAATATTTTTTTCTTGAATTTTGCTTGCAGAAATTCCGTATGCGCTTTCCATCTGAAAGTGCAGATACATGCACCGGCGGTCTCATTCATCTTGATTTAATTGCCCTAACAAATATTAAGCCAGGGTCAGATCGTGAATCTCTGCAATATAAAATTTCCTCGATTTTTTTATTGGCCTGTGGTTTATAGGTACAAAAATGTTTTGCAGTTTTGTATTCTCAGACACCTTAGAGTTTTGCTCTTCTGTCAGACAGACCAAAAGACCAAGTCTTAGAAAAGCATGAAGAATTAGACTATAATAAATCGTTAAGTTTTTAGACACGACACGGAAATGTTTTGAACTGAGTGTCGGTGGAGATTTTCTGAAATTTGCCTCTTTATAGCGCCATCACAAACACAATTCACATCTAGCGTTTAACTAAACATGTCTAATTGTGGAAAATCTGGTTGAATTTATTGGCTTTGGGCACGCGGAAACATTTTAATTTTTTACGCCGAACTTTACTTCAAGTTTTCTGTATTTTAAGCCCTTAGTTTTACAGAAATCATGTCCTTTTTGTTATTTTACAAGGCCATGATTTGAAGAGTAATAAAATCGAAGGCGAGTATCATAATGTATTCAAAAACTCTTGGTACCCGCAGCTCAGAGTAAAAACCTTTGCTTCCGTAATCCGTGGGAATACAAACGAATGGTGACAGCTCATAGCAGTGGATTTCTAATTGCGCCTGTATAAGCCTATTATCTCTACCGGACGTTCAGCGGATACGGATTTGTTTCCACGGAATATTTAGCTGCACTTTGGAATCTGTCTCCCCTATTCGTGCGACTGCCAGCCTCCCTGTCAGGGGGGGGGGGGGGGGTTTGGGGGGGGGGGGGGGGGGGTATATGCTCCATGTTTGGCTTCTGCACTTAAACTGAATGAGTGCTAATTTAATAATATCCCGACCTTTTCGTAAGGTTAGGAGGACAACAAAGGCAAAAATGGGTAATCTTGTTATTTGTGTCTTATGAAGTGAATGAGATTAGGAACCGTTTCCAGCGCGCATGGATGGATGCAGTGTTACACGAAGATAGAAATGATAGCCATTCTACAACACGGGGGCACGTCAAGACCGTGGGAGGGCCTGGATCTAAATCGGGCTTAGAATCAAACGTTTGACGATTGTTTGGAGGGTGAATGGGAGACGAGGAGGTGTGGGTGGATAGCAGAAAGTACAAATTTGTTCTGCGACATCGAATGGCATCTTTTCTATCTTTTTTCTCTCTTTCTCTTCTATTTTCGCACTGTCATTGTTGTGTCTCTTTCCCACTCCACCAGCGCATAGGAAAGGACGGCAGCTGAATAATGCATGGCGTCGCTTCGCTGGCCCCCAAATCTCATCATCTGCCAGATCGCCCCGGGACGCGTCCCTTCTCCCTCGTCGTCCCCTAATCCTTCGTTCCTGCACCTCTCTACCCCCTTCACCCTCTCATTCGAATACACTTGGATGAACTATCAAGAACGGAGGGCACCAACTTGCGTTATTTTAGTTAAGATTGGGGCCGTTTATATCGCTTTGGAATGGTAACGTTGCTGAGGCAGTCGACAAGCTGTGATCAGATTAGCAACTGACATTCGAAGAGGCGTCTAAACTGAGTGGAGCTTCTGTTTCAAAAGGGGCAGGGAGGAAGAAAAATTCGTGTAACAAGTGTAGATGTTTTAATGTTCGTGTTTTAGAAACAGCTAACATGAAGCCAGGAAGTGAGATTGGCAGACAGTTTTATCTGCTATATAATTAGCTAGCCGATCCCAGTGGCCGCGCACTCTAAGGCACGGGTCTGCGGCTGCTCGCTTGCTGGGATTGTGGGTTCGAATCCCGCGGGGGGCATGCATGGCTGTCTCTTGTGAGTGTTGTGTGTTATCAGGTAGAGGTCTATGCGTCGGGCTGATCACTTGTCCAGGGGAGACATATTGAGTGTTGTGTGTCTAAGTGTGATGGTGAAGCCGCGATAATGAAGTGGTCCTGGCCCAATGGAGGCTGTTGCGTCGTGGGGGAAAAGTATAATTAAATAAATCAATTGTGCGGGTTTTTTTAATTAAAAACTTAATAGCTGCTTCTCTGGTTATTAACTCAGCCTGTTTTCGGAAATCGAAAGGGTCATTAGATATTTTCGGAAGCCTGCAATTGGGCCCTATCCTGGGCCAGTTTATTTTGCTCCTTACCTTTACATATTACTCCAGAAATTCATTTTTACATTATGGTTCTTGTAAATGATGAATGGGAAGAACGGAGCTTTAAGGCAGCACATGAGACCCTGCCTTTTTCAGTGCAGAAAATTACGAAATCTCCGAATAGTTGCTGTTTCACGAGCGAGTTAGTGGCGCAACGTCGTACGCTTGAAAAATAAAAAAAGTTTGTTTCTTTTCTATCCAGTGATCCCCCATTTATGAAAGAGCAGTACTTTTTGGAACGTTCCCTGGCTTCGCCCTTTGTCCTTTTGACAAAAGCAACATGTAGATCAAGACAGTATGGAGCATTGGTGGAATGATAGTGACGGGGAAAAAATAACATACTCGGAGGAAAACCTTTCTCAGTGTCACTTCATCCACCTCAAACCTCACATAGACTGATCTGAGATCGAACGCATGTCTGTGCGGTAAGAGGCCGGCGACTAACCGCCTGAGCCATGGCACGGTCTTTTAAGGGACAAAATTAACCTGAATTGTAAATAATTTAAAGTTTGTCGGTGACTCAGTTCAACAAAACGTCTTTATATTATTCACACCGTGCAGCCAAATGAACACCAACCAATGCACAGGAAGAATGTATAAATGCTACTACATACTATAACCGTCGTTCGTACGGTGCAGGTCTCACCAGTACACCGGGCGAGAGGATGGATTATTTTCGGTCAGGTATCACACCTTTATTATTTACCCCTAATACATTCACTAGTTGCACTGAGTTCACGCTTTATTAATCACCATTAATACATTAATAGCAACAGGTTCCACCTTTATTTAACCACCATTAATTCACGTACAGGTTGAAGTGTCCCACTTTATTTGGTCACCACCAATCAGTTCTTTCGTACCAACTTCAAAGTACATACCTCTTTCTTCTTATTCTCCTCAAGAACGACTGCCGCCAGTTCGGCAGACCTTCGTATATTCCCTTAACCTTTTAAAGCCTAGCGGTAACTTTACGTACCAACAGGTTTAACATTAAAAAATTCTACGTGGTGCCCACATTGTGTTTATGTGTTTTGTACGGATCTCAGAACAAACAGCAACTTTTGCCTTATAAAACATTAAGAGACTGGTTTTTATAACCGAAGTGGAGAGTGTTTACAGCGCGGTACGCACTGAGTCCTTATATAAAACAGATACGCTTCGTCTTTAAAGGGTTAATATCTACCCCCCCCCTCCCGCTGTTGTCCTCAACCTCACACCCTTTATGTTTTTATTTCCTTCCATCCTCTTACCCCTGTCATAGCGAAAACCCTAGGATGGAGGGTCAAAGGATCCTTCTTGGGGTGAGGCTGGACACACACAAACATTTCCAAATGTTCGGCTACAATACAGGAATATATATACACGTGAATCTTTCGACGAACCCCACACAAGTGAAGCGATATCTGCGTATTTTACATTTATTTTAAGAGTTCTAAATTTTGTCATGTAAACAGTGCTGTGTTCTCAAGTGGTAATATTTTAGTGTGTGTTTTTTACCTCATGGACGTTTAAGTGGATTTATGTACTAGTGATGATCTCCTGAAGATGACATGTCGAAACATATGTAGGGATCTATACACTGTTAATACAAACTGTTATACTTTCGTGAAGTGGTTGGTGTCCGTTAGCCTTCAATCAAATATCCTAGGGCTAGCAGCCGCGTCGGATGGTTGAGTGGTGAGTAAATCAACTGACTACTTCCGAAATCTTTCGTAGGTACTCAGTTCCCTGATAACGAGAACATAGATGGTTCTCGAAACGTCGGTTTACTCACCATTCAAACACCTGACGCGGCTAACCCGAGAATATTTTGATAAATTCTAAAAGGTTTTGACGATGGTGTATTATATTGTGTGGTGGTGGGTACACGGACTTTATCCGTCGTCCGAAGAGTAAAATATTAAAAATATTAAAAAATTAAAATCACAGCGTTTCGGAAGCTGGCTCTGCTTCCATCCTTAGGTGAATGGAGGGGCAGAAGAGAATAGATGTTCTTCTCTTCTCCCCCTCCATTCACCTGAGGATGGAAGCAGAGCCAGCTTCCGAAACGTTGTAATTTTAATTTTTTAATATTGTACTTTTCGGACGATGGATAAAGTCCATAAACCGATCACCACACGGGAATATTTTATTTACCTGAACTATATTTGAAGATCCATTTGGTACCCCACAGTAAACTCACCGCGTCTTGAAATAATGCCTGTTTGTTAAGAACCGAAACAGGACACAGGAATACCTTGTGGGAAAAAGGTATAATTTTTTAACGTTAAACCTGATGGCCCGTAAAGTAACCATTTGGCTTTAAAGGGAAACACTTATCTTCGATATTTGATGTAAAATCTAGAGATGACCACTCACTTGTTAAGGGAAATCAGGATGTGTTGTATAACAGTATACCTCGCCTTCATACAGCTAACAACTAACCTCAGCCCCAGTGTCGTTTCTTCTGCGTAATAGAGAAAACTGTGCGCTATATAAAGCTGCACTTGACAGTTGGTATTTCGCATTTCATGTGACTTTAAAGTTTATTTCTTTAAACAACACGTTTAAATGCTGTTTTTAGTCTGGCAAAACAAAATTATAACTTCAAATGTGAACCTTGCGTGCGTTTATATCAGTTTACATTTCTGCTGCTTCCCTCGACATATGATCGTGGCTAAATATACTTGCCGACTCTTTGCTTTTTTACACGAACCCCTTTAATGTAAAGCAACGTACGCCGCAGACTCCGTTGGTAGTAATTTCTTTAATGGCTTTATTTTATTCCATACCTGTCAATGATACCTGAAAACAAATACCTACGAGTGGTGTGTGTTAGACAGTAAATATAATTGTTATATAACGTAGCCTGAAGGTAATATACACAACTGTGCCAGTTTAATGCGCTGCGCCGGTTTCAATGCATGAACAGAATTAAGTGTAATTTAATTACTTGATTTTATAACAAAGTAATTTCTTGGAAGAATTTAAAAGGCTATTTGCTTTCGCGTGTGTAATATCTGTCTTGCGGCCGTAAGGAAATAAATGTCCGAAGTAGGTTTTTTTTAGCGCGTTCGCATCATTGCTGAAAGCGACCATTGAGTCATGTCTGTCCTTCCGAATAACCCGGCTCACACAGGACAGATTTTAATCAAATTTGGTATTTGAGGGATTTTCGAAAACGTGTTGAGAAATTTAGAGTCTTATTAAAATCTGACAAGAATAACGAGTACTTTACATCAAGACGTAAGTACTTTTATGACAAGATCTCGCTGATTTCTTCTTACAATGAGAAATGCTTAAGACAGAAGTTGAAGAGAAAAACAGAACGCACATTTCATGTTCAATAATTTTTTTTTCCGAAAATTGTGCTGTTCATGAGATAATGAGGATAAACACAGATTGCAGTTTGCGTTTTCTGTGGGATGGTTGCTAAGCGAACTCGCCGCAGTGTTACATTGTATGTACATTGCACTTTTTTTGGTGTTTTAAAATCTTACCTATTGCTGGGAACTGACTAAATTACGCTTTCCATTCTTTTTCATATTTCTCTGTTTTTAGCATGCGGCGAATTAATATACAGTTGCTACAGCTGTTTTACTTGTCTGTTCTTAGTCAGTTGTACCAAGAGCAAAGAATTGAAAAGTGAGGCAAATTTCTGTGAAGGTGAAAATGAAAGTGGGAAAGCAATTGGAAAAATAGGGGAAAGTTTAGATGAGGTGAGGGAGGAAGCATTGTAAACAGAAACACTTTGTTGTGCACGACAGTATAGGTTAGGGTAGTACCTTCCAAAACAGAAAGAATAGTAAGGTCATCGTTGGTTGTTATTAGCGAATATAGTGGATAAGCACTGCTAAAAGCACGTGGCGTTACGCAGTCACATCCGGAGAAATGTACTTGCAACTCGAAAACAAATTTGGGTTGCAAAAACACTAATCACCAACAAATGCACAAAGAGAGTTTTATCATCAATCGTAACACACTCCTACATGTTTCGACTCTGCTGGGCCATCTTCAGGGAGAACTTTTTTGTTATCGTTACACTAAGGTTGCACTTTACAGTTGAGTGAGAATTGGCTGTTGACTGTGTACTGCGTTGTTTTTGGAGGCGTGAACTCTCTGCTGTCCCGGCCTGCAGGCCGGGACAGCAGAGAGTTCACGCCTCCAGTACACAGTGCATTTGTGCATTTGTTGGTGATTAGTGTTTGTGTATAATATAGTGCATGGATATGGAACACATTAAATTTTGTTGTATATATCACTTGGTCTTCGGCGAATTGAAAGTTTTGAAACTCTTATAGAGTTGATCCAATAGAAAAGAGCCCGAAAAATGGAAGGAGTTCTGTAATTGCGCAACACGCGTTCTCTTACGTGACAGATTACTTAGGATCGTATCACTGTAATTCGTTTACGAATTCCTTTGCGAAAAAATAGAAAATTAGTATAGTTAAACATAATCGAAAGGACACATGCAGTTTGTAACCAGATTGCATTTTGAGATAAGCCTTTCAACGTATTTCGCGCTATAGTCTTAGCAACTGGCGGCGCCGTTAAATAAGACTCACGTTTCTTTCGACCTTTACCATCCTGAGAGAAATTGTATGTGAACTGTAAAATTACTATTTGCTAATTGCCTGAATGCCAGATAAATATCCAACAGTTGCTTTGCCTTTCACAAACTGTTTCCCCTAGCATGGGCAAAGTTGACCGAGACACGTCGGAATGTTTGTGTAAATAAACAGAGTGTTGTTAAAACCTGTGTGTAGGGCGTATGGCACCTGTTTTTAATATGGTTAATGGAAAAGTCTGCAGGCCCCTTTAAGGCCCAGTGTTTACGCACCACAATTTTACCTCCAGAAGTTCAACGTTCTGCCCACAAGGCATTTGTTTGTTTTTTTTTGTGTTTTCCAGAACGATTGTCTTCTTATACAGCATTAGCTGATTGTTTTTTATATAACATAGTCAGAGTGTGTTTACAGTGCGGTACGAACTGAATTTTTAAATACATATAATTCAGGTTAATTCTCTCCATTTAAAGGGATGGGTTGTTGATATTTCGTCTGTGAGTTATGGCTTATTTTCCTTTGGAAACAGAAAGATTAAAAATAAAGAAAAATCCAGCCATGGGAAAGTTTTCATTCACAAATAGCTTATTAGAACTTTAGTGATGACTCTTTGACAACGGCATCTGCAAAGCTGTGTTAGTAATCTTGAACGTGTGGTTCTATACAGTGAGCTACGCATCTCGGTAAGAACTGTCGTAGGCTTTCAGAAATCCCAGGCGTGGTACGAATTAACTCTTAATATATGTTTTACCCTCTGCGTACGTCCCGGTATGACATTAGCTGCCGTAGCTTGCACAATATTAATATGGTCTCTTAAATAAAAATACAGCTAGTTTGTCGGGCCATGCAATTGTTCCGCCTCAGTACAGCCTACCAATCGTTCCGGATACACCTGTCATTCAGAAATGTTCCAGCAGCGACTCTTAACGTGAGATGGATCGCCATCGAGCACGAGTCACATTCATGCTGTCCACTGTAGCAGGCCATCCTCTAATAGACGCGGAAGTCTGCTCTGTGATTCTCATGGTCAACGTCCCCTGTCAGCGTCTGTTGCAAGATAACAGGGCCTACCAATGTAACTTTCCACACATCCAGTTGAAATTGTTATTGCTGAGGCGACAGAGTGACTCCCTGTGAACTGACATCGCCCACGGTTGTTGACTGTGGGAAGTCCATTATGCTATCAGGAGTGAATCCTTTACCATCTGTGACTGTAATGAGGGATGGAAAAGTGATTAGTGACGCGGTGCTGGAGGAGTGACTGTTAGAATTCTCCTTTTCTTCTGTAATATTGTGGGCAGGTGTGTTGCATTCCTGCGGGTGGTAAGGGTACAAGAGTGTGTGACGAAGAATGCGTCAGACACTGGAATGGACTTGTCATGCCGCTGTGATCCTCCACTTGCTGGCACCTGAATGTTCAACAGCGTCACCCAGGATTCTGTCTTCCAGCTTCGATTTCCATAAATCTCCTGTGTTTTCCTTATTTTGATGCCCCGAAAACAAAAAAACACTCATTCCCTAAGGCGCCAAATATTACATTAACGGTATTTTTTCTCTTTGGATTTCGACTCGTGTCCAATTATCTACCTGAATCCATAAAGCCAAACCAGAGATTTACTGTAACGTGTTACTATTTCGTTGAAGGCTGCATGCCTTTATGAACAGCTCTTCTACTTTATTTGTTCGTTCAGTTTGTAAATTTTTCTTTTGGCGTTTGTTGTGATATTGTAATGCGTTTGCGTTTAGTTTCACTTATTACTCGATAGATGTCGACTAAAAGAGTCACGGATGTCGCTGTGATAAGCAGCGCAATTTGTATTCTTCGCCACATAGTATCATGTCTTAAATGTCAAGGAAGGTGACAAGCTGGTACAATACACTGCGTGGGACATACAGGTGTATGTGTAAAAATAATTTTAAAATGGATCGCAAAGGAATAGGGTGCGAGATTGTGGTTTTAATTCAGGTGGTGGACTGTTGTAAACACAAAATAAATTCTCCGTTCCTGTTTAAGTCGGAGAACTTTTTAACCAACGCTGCTCTGAATTTCTGGAGAAAGTCGCAGCGTTAGAAAGCGAATTAGTTTAATGGATTAACCCTTTAAAGACGAAGCGTATCTGTTTTATATAAGGACTCAGTGCGTACCGCGCTGTAAACACTCTCCACTTCGGTTATAAAAACCAGTCTCTTAATGTTTTATAAGGCAAAAGTTGCTGTTTGGTCTGAGATCCGTACAAAACACATAAACGCAATGTGGGCACCACGTAGAATTTTTTAATGTTAAACCTGGTGGTACGTAAAGTTACCGCTAGGCTTTAAAAGGTTAACATTCTAATTAAACTTCTTTTGCCGCTCTGTTTTGCGTTTATTCTGAACTCTGTTTATATTGAGGTCTTGACTTGTCGATTTTCCGTTGTGTATTTACTGTAACCGTAACAAAACAGTTCATCTAATCCGTTAAACGTCTCAGGAGACCGGTTTCATTTCAGTGAAAAATCACAGATGTAATTGCATTCTTTTTTATTTCATTTTACTAATGTTAGGGGTCATTTGTCGTGGAACACCTTGATGTGACCTGTGGGCGATGTGACCCCATAGGCTGGATAAGAAATTAGGGGCCCCGTCGGAGAATGACGGCAGTTAACTTTGTCATGCGGTAACGTACAGCAGCTTCCGAATATTAATCCAGCCCCAAAGAAGTGAAGACTTGTGATGCATAATGAGGAGGAGTTCAGAGAGTAAAAGAGAGAAGAAAACTTGTGGGAAGAGAATTTTGAGGTTGACGTTTCCAGTTTCAACGTCAAACCCGAAAGAAGGTTCTTAATTTTCGGTTCGCGGAACCTGTGTTACATATAAGGCTACTGGAGGGAAAGAAACGTGGTCGTATGTAAGCCCTCTGTAACACCTCACACATAGTGTTAAATCTCAGATTTTGTTTTGGCCTTTACTTGGCAACTCTTTAAATCTTCTTTAACCCTTTTCAACTCCTGCTGTTCATTGCGTTACACGCGTTTTATGCGTGACAAGTTGGCCTGCTTTCTAAGCACATTACTGACCGTATAATAGCGCAATAAATTATGGGTTGTCTGAAAATTTATCTGTTGTTTTTGGTGTCAGTCACACAGATTTCCTAAGGACAGCATTTATGTTCGTTTCCCCCCGTTAATAAATTATGTATTAATAAATCAATAGATTGCTACTTGAAAGAATTCAATCCGTCAGAGAGAATCTTGGAGTGCAAAGCATATTTTTGGACATAAGACAATACCAACGAGAGTGGCTACAGCACGTAGAGAGAATGGACAGAGACAGGATACCCAAACAGGCACTGAGATGTAGGCCGAAGGGGAAGAGGAGCATGGGACGCAGAAGTTGCTTCAACCGTTTAAAGACGGAACGTAATATGTTTTATATAAGGACTCTGCGCGTACCGCGCAGTAAACACTGTCCACCTCGGTTATAAAATCAGTTGATATTTTATAAGGTAACATTTGCTGTTTGTTCTGAGATCCGTACAAAACACATAAAACACAATGTCAGCCACATGTAGAATTTCTGCATGTTAAACCCGGTGGTACGTAAAGTTACCACTAGGTTTTGAAAGGTTAAAAGAGGCAATGGATCTGTCGCAAGACAGACTAAGCAATGAACTTAAGAACCTTTCCAGCTTTCGACGCTATTTAACCGGTTATGAATTAAGAAACCAAGAATATCTTCTAAGACGTTGATTCGGCTACAGGGCCTTTCAGGAATTGGAACTCACTGAAGGTAATTTCTTGCGACTGCCGTGTAGAAATCTGTCAAGTCTATTCGTTGCCAAACATTTTCTTTGCCTGTCACATTTGCTTGAATGAGGGTTTAAAATGCATCTTGTAAATTTAATGTGTTCCATGTCCGTGCACTAGATTATATAGAAAAACTTTAAACACCAACGAATGCACAAAGAGCTTTTTTCGTCAATTATAACACACTCGTACATGTTTCGACCCTCCTGGGTCATCTTCAGGGAGAAACTTTCCGTTGTCGTTACACTAGGTTGCACTATACAGTTAAGCGAGAATGTGCAGTTGACTGTGCACTGCGCCGTTTATGGAGGCGTGAACTCTTTGTGGTCTCGGCTTGTACAAGCCGAGAACTCTTTGTAGTCTCGGCTTGTACAAGCCGAGAACTCTTTGTAGACTCGGCTTGTACAAACCGAGAACTCTTTGTAGACTCGGCTTGTACAAGCCGAGAACTCTTTGTAGTCTCGGCTTGTACAAACCGAGAACTCTTTGTAGACTCGGCTTGTACAAGCCGAGAACTCCTTGTAGACTCGGCTTGTACAAGCCGAATCTACAAAGAGTTTACACCTCCATAAACGGCGCAGTGCACAGTCAACAGCACCTTCTTGCTTAACTGTATAGTGCAACCTAGTGAAACGACAATGGAAAGTTTCTCCCTGAAGATGACCCAGCAGGGTCGAAACATGTACGAGTGTGTTATAATTGACGAAAAAGCTCTTTGTGCGTTCGTTGGTGTTTAAAGTTTTTTCTATATGCGTCTTGTAAAGATAGTATGCTCTCTCGTACGCCTGTATGCGGTATATCCTGTTCGAATTTTGTCAGTGGTCTCACGTTTCATTACGTGGTGGTGGTGGGGGGGGGGGAATAAGTAGTATAATTTGTAGTGCCCCTCCCTGTCCCCTCTTAATTATGAGAGTGTAAATTACGGGATGGATTTTCGTCTCGTTACGTACGAGACCAGGGAGACAGATCGTAATGGAAACTGAAGACAATGAAATGTAACCCTTAATTTGGGACAAAACTTTGCATATATCATATACGCTCATTACGTAACCTTATCAACTGCACACTTTAATTCAAAAGAACTTGTAATACTGCTGGGAAATTTGTATTCCTGGCGATGAAACTGCGGCACGGAAAATAGAAAAGGCTGGGGAAAGAGACATTTTTAGTATGTAGTTGCTAATGACTTGGCGGTGGCCGGGTTACAAATTTTAATGCCTGCTCCCTCGTTAAGATGTGTTTAAAGTAAATGACCCTGACACCTGATATCTAGGGTGAAATGTTTCAGAAAAAATCCCCGAAGTCTCTTTTTAAAATATAACATTGTCGGTTCGACAAATTGTACGTATAGAGGGGAGGGATATAATAAGGTAATATAGGAAAACAGTACTGGATATGACTAGCAAAATGTGGGATATTTTTTTTCGATTCCTTGGAGGCGTAGGTGTATGGTAAAATGTCCGAGTTTTATCATATCATGTTTATGTGCAGCACGGTATGCCGAATACATATAAAGCCTTGATACGTGCGTGTTTTTAAGGCGCATGCATGAGGGTTTGTTTTGAAAGCACACAGAGTACTCTTACAGCAGTCGCATATGAGTTCGCAAGAGAAGTTGACGCTAATGCCGTAGCATTCCGAACTGAAGTCAGTTCTGATGTTCAGAGATCGACTTAGCAGAGAAGTACTTGTCGAATGAAATGACTGTTGATAGAACACTAAAGTTTGACAATGCTGTACAAATGCCCTCTACTGAACATGATTTTCGATCAGTTCCACCGACTTCATTCATCACAGTATGTCTCAAAATAAGCAGCCTGAATTTTCAGAAGACAAAATATTGTTTCAAAAACATACTTATAAATATCTAGTTTTAGTATAAATGTTCCAGGCATAAAATTAACTATGTAGTTGTGAATAAAAATTGCGCATTGCCTTGCAAAACAATGAGAAGAAATGCACGCCAATTTCAATTGCAGTATCTCACTGGGGCTATGAATAATGAAGCACGCAACCAAGAGAAGAAATATTTGTAGAAATAAAATTGAATTCCAGTGTCGCCTTTCTTACTTTAAAACCTCAAAAAGCTGGTGAGGCTCCTAGATTCCGTGCATGAAGGGTACTTATTTCGTTCAGAATCTACACAAAAATTTTGTGGATAATCACAGTACCTAATGACTAAGCACCCTTATTCACTTCAGATTGTTTTCATTTCATAACTTACAGCAATTCTAAAAATTATCATTGCTTGTCATATTAACCTTTTAAAGCCTAGCGGTAACTTTACGTAACCACCAGGTTTAACATTAACAAATTCTACGTGGTGCCCACATTGCGTTTATGTGTTTTGTACGGATCTCAGAACAAACAGCAACTTTTGCCTTATAAAACGTTAAGAGATTGGTTTTTATAACCGAAGTGGAGAGTGTTTACAGCGCGGTACGCACTGAGTCCTTATATAAAAAAGAGACACGCTTCGTCTCTAAAGGGTTAAACATTATCAGAGTTCTCTCACTGATTTTTGCCAAAATTGTTGGACTAAGGGAGATTAAAATAACATTCCAACCATGAAGATTATTGCAAATAAAACTGATTTTTTATCCTGTCACTGGCGATATAAACAGATACGGTCATTCATATGATAGAGATGTGTTACAAGCTGGTCATGAAAGTGCCCATTTATAGCTTATGATTCATATAATGTGCGGCGCCCCGTTATCTTCAATGTCCGTTCGATCCACGCATCCCACATGTCGCGAAACTGCTTTCACTTCGAAACGGAACGTCATTAAACGTATTAGGCATACAATCCAATGCACATTTTATTTCCTACCATTAAAGTGCTCGCTACTAATATATATACCAACAAAATATATTCCCAACAAGCGTTATACCACTTTTAATGGCAGAAATCGGTCCTAACCTTGTAGACAGTGGTACGATTATCAAAGAACTTTTACGTTTTGAAGAGTACGGGCATAAAATACAATAGAACTCGGTTATAACGTCATGAACGGGACTAAATATTTTGTGTCGTTTTAAACGCGTGTCGTTATAACCGAGGAGTTTAGTGTTATGGTTAACAATGACGAATTAATTGTTACCACAGAATATCTGACCCTGTAAGCGAGGTGTCGTATAAACCGATGTCGTTATAACCGGGTTCGACTGTATCTTGTGTTCCTTCATTTACTGAAGAAGTGACAGGGTTGACTGACTGACTGACTGACTGACTGACTGACTGACTGACTGACTAACTAACTAACTAACTAACTAACTAACTAACTAACTAACTAAGTAACTAACTAACTGACTGACTGACTGACTGACTGACTAACTAACTAACTAACTAACTAACTAACTAACTAACTAACTAACTAACTAACTAACTCCATGGAGCAGAGGTCTTCTTGAGAAGCGAACAGTTTATCAGCTAATCAAGTAATTCCCCGCATTTTATGGAACCCGGAGGTTCATTACCGCATTCACAAGAGCCCGCCACCTGTCCCTATCCTGAGCCAGCTCAATCCAGTTCATGCCCCCCATCCCACTTCCCGAAGATCCATCTTAATATTATCCTCCCATCTACGCCTGAGTCTCCCAAGTGGTCGCCTTCCTTCGGGTCTCCCCACCAAAATCCGGTATGCACCTCTCTCCTCCCCCATGCGTGCCACATGCCCCGCCCATCTCAGTCTTCTCGATTTGATTACCCGAATAATATTTGGTGATGAGTACAGGTCATTAAGTTCCTCGTTATGTAGTCTTCTCCACTCCCCTGTCGCCTCGTCCCTCTTAGGCCCAAATATCCTCCTCAGCACCCTATTCTCGAACACCCTCAGTCTTTGTTCCTCCCTGAGTGTGAGAGACTAAGTTTCACATCCATACAGAACAACAGGTAAAATTACAGTTCTGTATACCCTAATCTTTGTGTTTTTGGATAGCAACCTGGAAGACAAAAGATTCAGTGGCAGAGTTGACATATTTGGTAACAGATAGCAGCAAAGGTTCTGTAGGATCTTCAGCTTGTTTTAGGGCCCGTTACAGAGCAAGTCGCATTTTAGTTTTGTGTTTTGTAGGCAGGCTTATAAAACCCTTATGAAAAAGTGCGGTTACAAGTTAATGGTGTCTCTAAAGTGTGGTACAATGAAGAACTGTGGAGATTGTGTAAAGACCGTGAAGTGGGAGCATACACTCATGTTAACAGATGAAAGCGAGCTTTGTATACAGTAAGGATGCTCGGCCATAGAGTCCCTAAATCAATTATGGAAGGATGTCTCGGAGGAAGAAGGCCAGCGGGAAAGCCGAGCAATAGATGGGAAGATGAAGTGAGGAAGGATGTCGCCAAATTGCTCAATTCGAAAAACTGGCGTAGGAGTGATTGGAGGAAGAAAATGGGGGAGGCCATGGCCGGGGAGCGGACCGAAGAGCCACTAGAGGGAGGAAGGAAGTAAGAAGAGGGACCCATATGTTGGTTGAAGTTGAGTGTCATGTCTCTTTCCCATAAAGACAGCCATAACCAAACGCCATTAGCAATATCGCGGAAACCAGCTGGTCTGTCGTCAGTGCCTTGAGGCGTTACTGGATCAGAATCAATAACCATCTCGTCGACGGAGATTAAGTAAGTTCAGTTTCCCACCTTGTTGCTTTTGGCTACGGAACATCTGTTGGTACAGAAACCTTTCATTTACTGCATATCTGTATCAGTTGGATCCAGCCGTTGCTTTAAAGTTCCACAGAACGATTGAAATGTCGATGACGAAATACTTAGTATGGTGTGTACTGGTTCGGGTAACGTACTTATGGAAACGAGTTTCTTTAACCCTTTAAGGACGGGATGTACTCTGTTTTATATAAGGACTCAGTGCGTACCGCGCTGTAAACACTCTCCACTTCGGTTATAAAAACCAGTCTCTTTAATGTTTTATAAGGCAAAAGTTGCTGTTTGTTCTGAGATCCGTACAAAACACATAAACGCAATGTGGGCACCACGTAGAATTTTTTAATGTTAAACCTTGCGATAAGTAAGGTTACCGCTGGGCTTTAAAAGGTTAAATACGAGAGTAGGAGGTATCCAGAGTTGCGTTAGTGGATCACTGGACACAACACATAAGCTAATTGCCACGCGCATAGTTATTGGCTTTCTTCTGGAACGCTGATGGTTGTTATAAACAAAGTACCCACAAACCCCTGTTTTCCAATAACTGTTAATTTCTTTCTTTATGAATTTTTAATTGTAGGCCAAACGGTGACTCTCACATTGGGGGAGGAACGTGAAGGGCTGAAGATGTTTGACAGTGGCCATCCAGGGAACGTGTTTGTGCCTAAGCAGGACGAGGTCACAGGGGGTTGATTGGAGGAGATTACGTAATGTGGTCTTCGCGAGCAGTATTTCTCACCAAATGTTATAAGGATGATCAAATCAAGAATAGTTAGATGTGTGGGTCATGTGACACATATGGGGGAGAGGAAAGGCGAATACAGGGTTTTTGGGGGGCAACCCAAAGGAAGGAAGCCACTTGATAGACCTAGGCTTACTCTGGAGGGTAATATTAGAATTTATGTCCGAGGAATAGGATGGGATATGGACTGGATTGATCTGACTCACGATAGGTACAGGTGGCGGGCTTTTGTGAACGCGGTGATGAACTTTCGGTTTACGTAAATTGCGAGAAATGTCTTGACTAGCTTAGCAACTATTATCTTCTCAAAAACAACCCTGCTCCATGCGATTGGTAGGTAGGTAGGTAGGTAGGTAGGTGGGTGGGTGGGTAGGTGGGTGGGTGGGTGGGTAGGTGGGTGGGTAGGTAGGTGGGTGGGTAGGTAGGTGGGTAGGTAGGTGGGTAGGTAGTTGGGTGGGTAGGTGGGTGGGTAGGTAGGTGGGTAGGTAGGTGGGTAGATAGGTGGGTAGATAGGTGGGTGGGTAGGTAGGTGGTAGGTAGGTGGGTGGGTAGGTGGGTGGGTAGGTAGTTGGGTGGGTAGGTGGGTAGGTACAAACGTTGTCGTCACCGACTGCAGACACGAGTGTAATTTGAGTTGTAAAAGAAGAGACCAACACGTGCGCACTTTTTACATAAAATGTTTGTAAAAGATATAACACTGATTAATACACCAACAAAATGCACTACAGACGATACAATCACTTTTATTCGCTCACTCCATCTACTCCGACATATTTCGGTGCGTCATGACACCATCTTCAGGGGGATTTTTTTTGCACTTCAAAGACCTTTGTCACTCGGAGAGAAGCATACAGATTATGTAATATTGTTGCCAAACCACGTAACATATAAACACACACTGTGCCTTGTTGGATTGTTAAAAATTAAAACTGAGGATAAAAGTAAGGCGATAAAAACACTAGTGTTGATATCAATGACTACATCACATTTCACAGCTCATGTCACAACATCCTACTGAGAAGCCAGGTTGTGCAGTCGATAGGTATGGTTTACAACCATGTGAAAAGAATGGATGGCAAATGTAATGTATTCTAAAAAGAAAATCAATAATATAAAAAATATGTCGTCAATCTATACAATCTATACAATCAATACATCTACAAAACAATCAACAAAAAAGTGGGCCATCTTTAAATACTATAGCCTCCTGGTTAGAAAAGTGACAAACATTTTTAAGAACACCAACCTCAGAATAGCATTTCAGACTACCAACACCATTTGGCAGTTATTAAACATTAAAAAGAAACAACCGAACATATACACTAACAGTGGCGTGTACAGCATCAAGTGCTCTACATGTAACCGGTTTTATATAGGCCAGACAGGACAGCACATATACACAAAATTCAAGGAACACATTCGCTACATTCGCACAAACAATCCAAAATCGGCCTTTGCTGTTCATATCCTCGAAAACAATCATCAGTACGACACTATGGAAGAATCCTTACGGTTGATCACACCTTGCAACAAAGGAAATCGATTAAACCTTCTGGAGAATCTATACATACAACAGTTTCACAATCTAGGTTTACTAATGGACGAGCAGTGCACGTTTGAATATAACACCCTCTTTTCTCAGTTCAAAACCCGCGCGCCTCTCTATATCCATGATAGTGCCTTCTGAGGTAATGACACCACACCTGCAGACTCTAGACCCGGTTCAGTGACACTCGTAATACAGCCGGCCCACCACGTACACAACAGGAACTCAATACAGGTACGTCTCAACACAAAGCAACTATCTATCTTCATTACGACTTTTTCCAAAATATTGATGACATATTTTTTACATTATTGATTTTCTTTTCAGAATACATTACATTTGCCATCCGTTCTTTTCACATGGTTGTAAACCATACCTATCGACAGCACAACCTGGCTTCTCAGTAGGATGTTGTGACATGAGCTGTGAAATGTGATGTAGTCATTGATATCAACACTAGTGTTTTTATCGCCTTACTTTTATCCTCAGTTTTAATTTTTAACAATCCAACAAGGTACAGTGTGTGTTTATATGTTACGTGGTTTGGCAACAATATTACATAATCTGTATGCTTCTCTCCGAGTGACAAAAGTCTTTGAAGTGCAAAAAAATCCCCCTGAAGATGGTGTCATGACGCACCGAAACATGTCGGGGTAGATGGAGTGAGCGAATAAAAGTGATTGTATCGTCTGTAGTGCATTTTGTTGGTGTATTTATCACTGTTATATATAAAAAATGCACGGTGAAAACAAAGTGAAAATAATCAGTTTGTAAAAGATGTTTACTCACAAACCCGACACATGTCGGTACACATAGGTACCACGATCAGGGGTGGTACCTATGTGTACCGACACATGTCGCGTTTGTGAGTAAACATCTTTTACAAACATTTTATGTAAAAAGTGCGCACGTGTTGGTCTCTTGTTTTACAACACAAATGGCTACATGCTCGGTATGAGTAACAATACAAACGAGTGTAATCTCTTGGAAGTTCGAACCGCCTCCTACCTTATCGAAGATTTTGTCCTTGGTTTTGGAAAATTTGAAAAAGGTCTCTTTAGTCGAGGACTGTGGCCGACGTAATTTTCACTACAGGGCGGCAGTTTGAGTGGTAGTTTGTTTTAAGCCACAATGTTTTGCCTTCCACCGGGTTTATTATGTTAACTTTTTCAATACAAATTTTACATACACTTCTCATGTGCCTCCAGCACGTTACCTTTCTCTCCTGTATCGCCCTTAGTCTTCTACAGGTAGCTGAATTGCCCAAATTGCAGTATGCTGTAACGATCCTCTATTCCATTTCAATACGAATGCAAGTTTTTTTGAAATTCTTCCAAGCCACTGCGGTGCACCATCTATAACTGTTCATTTCTGTTTCCGGTCTTACCAGCATTTGTCGTAAATTGAGGACTACGTCCATCAGCGAGACGGTGTTACGCTACCGTTTCAAAGTGTTAATCTTTGTGCCCTTTGCTGAAGTAGGGCAGCTTTGGGGCGGTGGAAATGTCGGTAGGTGTGTTCCTGGAAACGGATGGTAGCCGTGCATTTAACAGGGCGTGTTCAGGGCAATCGTAAATTCGACGATCACTGAAAGCTTGCAGCCCCCCCCCCACCCCACCACCACCCGCAGTTTATAAAGGAATGAACTGGTGCTCGGATGTATTTTGATAGCGGAAAGTTTGGTTTGCTATGGCAAGCGGTCAGTTGGATGCTGTTAATTTAAATGCCTATGATTTTGTTTTGCATTTTCAAAGCTTTTCGAAAACTTATGGCTCACGTATGATTGATCGGTACCATTCATCATCTACTGACTGATGGATTTGAAGCCCAGCCAGAAGTGCTATTGGTCTGAAGCCGTAAAATGTCAAGAGAAACAACAGTGCAAAATTTAAGGTTAGACAGCCATGTTGATGTGGTTTGAAGTCTTCTGGGTATGACGCTATGCTGAGTCAAGTTGGCCTTTTGTACGCCATGAAGGCACATGGAGGGAGTGAAGGTATGGATACACTCATTCTTAACTTCAGATTCAACTGGATCTTTTGGTGCTCGAATCAAACACGGCGTCTCCAAAGATGTGACACAGAAGTGCCAGTCTCACAGATTTGATAGCTGTGTCCATGGAACAGTTGAGAAGCTAATGGACTTCAGCAAGTGAAGAATTCCCCACTTTTTTTTTGTAACCCTGTGGTTTGTTACCCTCCCACAAGAACACGCCACTCCTCCCTGTCCCGAGCCACATCAATCCAGTCAATGCCCTCTCATTCTGTTTCTTTAAGACCCACTTTAACATTATCTTGCCATCTGTGCTTAGGCCTTCCAAGTAGTCTTTTCCTTCAGGTTTCTGGATCTACACAATATATGCGTTTCCCCCCCCCCCAAACATGACACATGCGCTGCCCATTTCGTCTTCATGTTGATTACTCCAACAGTATATAATGAATGTAAATTGTGAAATTCCTCATTATGCAGTTTGATCCATCCCCCTGTTACTTCCCCCTTCTTAGGAGAAAATATTGAACAATCGCGATATGAAGTTAAAATCGGAGACTGCAGATTGCCTGCGCCAGACTCTACTCGGCCAACGAATATTTTGAAAGTTAAATTTTGCCTACGACAGGTTCTCAATTCATCATTCGTGCTCATTCTCCCACCCATCCAAGGCTTGTAACCTGTGTAATTGATGAAGTTACGTTAAAAAACAAAATATTGATGGTACTCTGTACCCTCACCTGCTCAGATATAAGATATTTTCCTTTCCTTTCCTTTCCTTTCCTTTCCTTTCCTTTCCTTTCCTTTCCTTTCCTTTCCTTTCCTTTCCTTTCCTTTCCTTTCCTTTCCTTTCCTTTCCTTTCCTTTCCTTTCCTTTCCTTTCCTTTCCTTTCCTTTCCTTTCCTTTCCTTTCCTTTCCTTTCCTTTCCTTTCCTTTCCTTTCCTTTCCTTTCCTTTCCTTTCCTTTCCTTTCCTTTCCTTTCCTTTCCTTTCCTTTCCTTTCCTTTATACTTAGTCCTTCCCTCTTCTACCTACTTGTTCACAGTAGGTGTCGAAGGGTTTGTGATTTCACACTCAAGGACACACCAAAGTCGGTAGGACTCCTCTGGACGAGGGATCGGCCCGTCGCAGAGACCTCTACCTGACAACACAAACACTCACAAGAGACAAACGTCCATGCCCCCGGTGGGATTCAAACCCACGATTACAGCAAGCGCTCGGCCGCAGACCTACACCTTAGACCGCGCGGCTACCGGCTTCCGTTTCGTTGCATATTGCAAATTATCTCTGTACGACTCTCACTTCGTCTCTTGTTACTCAGATTAGTGTTTCCAATTAATTTCAGAGCACTTCAAGCAGAGATACTGTGCTGCACACATTTCGTAGCCAAACAGTTACAGTACTGATGTCAGTGTGGGTGCCTACTCTTGTCTGCTGTCATAAACAAAAGCTTTACCATCTTTCATATGGAGTGTGCTCAAATTTGACTCCGTCTGGATGTGTTGATTTTAGCAGTCCAGTTTTCAGCTCTTTCGTTCAACGTATGTGATATGGCACGGTTTGAAATTGTGTGGGTCTTTTGACTACTGTTCGATCCAGCATCATCCGTCCTCCGGTTGCTTTGCAAAAGCATGAATATTGCGATATACCAAACTATAATTTTGCCTGTTGTTTTGTGTCTTTATGAAACTAGACATTTTACGTTAAGGGAAGAACATAGGGTGAGGGTATTCGGGAATAGGGTTATGAAGAATAAGTTTGGGACAAAGAGGAACGAGATGACAGAAGGTTGGAGAAAGTTTCATGGTGAAGATATTCGTGTTTTATTCGTGTCACCGAATATCAACTGGGTTATCAAGTCAAGGAACTTGAGATGGGCGGGGAAGTGGCACATGTGGGGGGAAGATAAATGCATTCAGGATTTTACTGTGGAAACCTGAAGGAAAGAGACCACTTGGAAGTCTTAGGCGTAGGAGGAAGGATAATATTAAATTTAACCTTAAGCAACTAGGGTGGGAGGTCGTGCACTGCATTTATTTCCATCATCGGAAGCGTTTCTTAGAATGGAACTGCAGTGCATGGTCCGTTCCAGCAGCGGTCGGTATCTTGTGACGTTGAACATTTTTACTGCAGTCAGAAATGGTAACCCACAAAATGATTGTAAATTAGTGAAAGATTTTAATCACTTTGGATTGATGAAGTGTAGTCGTTTGATAACATAGTTTCGCCACAAAACAGTAATTAAAAGCCTAAAACTATAGAATATGTTACCACTAATATATTTATAATTAGGCGCCTTGCACATGAGATGTATGAACGCTGCATCTTGTAGCCTACTTAATTGTTACATTTTAAATGCGTTACACAAACGTACGTGTTTCCCATATCTACCCTTCAACACTAGACCATCTGCTGTTTTAGTGACGAAGATAAGAAATAAAGTCTCTGTTGCTTTTCTGCGGCAACAGTGGTTAACGCCAGCGCGCCTTATTGTTAATGTTACAAGTATTTTGCCTCTCTTGTGAAATTTCTCGGTTCGTCTGCCATGCCTTACGTTGTAGAGTAGGATGTTAGGAAAAAGGTTACAAGAATTCTGGCCAAATCGTGTAGTAGAAGATACCTGAATTTTCGTATCAGTAATATGTACGTCGAGTGGGCCGGGATAGCTCAGTCAGTATAGCGACTCGCTACGGGCTGGACTGTCCGGTATCGAATCTCGTCGAGGGGGAGATTTTCCGCAGCCGTCCAGACCGGACCTGGGGCCCACCCAGCCTCCTGTACAATGGGCACCGGGTCTCTTCCGAGGGGTTCAAGCGGCCGGGGCTTGGAGCTAGCCACCGCACCCCCATCTAGCACCGACGCTAACGAAAGGGTAGAGCTATACCTCTACTCCCCCTTGGGCCTAATGGCACGTATAATGTTCCCTTGACTTTTTTAATATGTACGTCGAAGGAGGTACACGGAACACAGTTTGTATATGGTCAACGGCAAAGCGCGTAGTTTCACTGTGACACTACACATGTCGCAGAGACGGGCGTGGCGGTAGCAAAAGGGCCACTTACATTGCGACGGTGTGCCCTTAATCTTCCGCATTTATGATGCTAGATTTATCAAAGTGGTCAATGACTGCACTGGTGAATTGTGGGTAGTCAGTAACTGATTCTGTCTGTAATGTAAGTGGTAATTCACTGATTATAGGAAATCCAAGTTAAATCTCAAATGGTGTACTCATCAGAGAGACGTGAAATTTGAAAGGGAGATGGTTTCGAAGCTAAAGAAAGGCGCGAACATGCGGACGCAGCAATGGGCTGCAGAACCAAAGCATTTAATTATGGTGGGTCTCATTACAGTTGAGCCTAATCCCTTGAACATAGCCTATATCAGGGAGTTCATTCACATATATTAATTTATTTATAGTGTCCATCTATTCAGCCATTGTGAAAGGTAGACCAGTGCAGCTGGAGAGTCATTAAATCTGTTAACCAGAGAGCAGCACTTTTTCAATAATAATGAAGTCCACCCGCAACACATTTTACATGTGTCTGTCTGTCTGTCTGCCTGCCTGCCTGCCTGCCTGTCTGTCTGTCTGTATCTGTCATTAACCGCAAGGGCAGGGCCTGTCCCTGGGAACAGCTACCTCTATTTCAGTGTCTGTGTATGGTTCATCAGCTAGGACCCGCACAGCCCTCTATTCTCGTCTCTCTAACGCACACAACGTTTGCTGTCCAGGGCGTTAGGAAGGCTATTCATGAGATTACAGTGCCGATTTTGCGGAGTAATTCACCGCAGGGTAACCCAGTATTGCACCCCCTTCCACCACCCTAGTTTTTCCACATTTCTGTCTCTCATCATGCTGCTTCCTATAAGACAAGACCTGGGAAATGCCAGGTGGGTTTCACGTTTCCTTCGTACCTGATGATCGCTCGCGACTGTTTCATCCACGCATCCGCATTAATACGATGGTTCTTGCAGAGAACGACTCACTGTTCATTAAATATGCCATTCCGAAAGCATAATTGCGTGTATATTTAATTTATTAACCACTTGAGGGAATATGTATGACAAATCGTCAAGTACGTATTATTTGTATCTCTAAATATGTTTTTTATTACCAGCAGACTGTACAACAAATTTCATTCATCCACCTACATAGGAGAATACTCGAGCATGTTTCGGCTGTTTCGTACATCTGTATTTAGGGCGCTCTAGTGTTACGTTTCGCAGTCCTTCCCTCTTCTACCAACTCACAGCAGGTGTCGAGGTTGTTTATTTTCACTTGATCACACTCAGACACACACCACAGTCGGTAGGGCTCCTCTGGACGAGGGATCGGCCCGTCGCAGAGACCTCTACCTGACAGCACAAACACTGTACAAGAGACAAACATCCATGTACCCAGTTGGATTCGAACCCACGATCCCAGCAGTCGCTCGGCCGCAGACCTACGCCTTAGACCGCGCGGCCACTGAGATCGGCGAGCTCTAGTGTACGAAGGATATAGATGGAGTTAAAATTAACTTCGTCGGCAGTACATGGTACAGTTCCTTGTAAATATATGTATACAGAATATATATATATGCACATATATACACACACGGTATTTATTTATATATATTTAAATGGATTACTGGAATGTAATTTGTAAAGCAGTAGGTGTGACGCCTCCGTTTCGCATTTTTATTCTATTTTATATTATCTCACTTCACGTTTTCTCATTTTTATTTTATTCAACTCATTTCAAAACCTTATAAAAGATCAGCGGTTAATTATATGATTGTATATTGTCTTCCTCAATGTGCTTCTTAAAGTTTAAGAGCCTGAAGATGGCCTAATGTAGGTCGAAACATGTTGCTGTATTAGACACACAGACTGTGTTTTCTAATAAAGAAAACTGTGAGGAGACTGATGTTGATTTTACTTGTTCGCAATTGACACGCAACGGGGTGTCACGCGTTAAATTTTTTTTTTTTTTTTTGTATTTTGCGTGAGAAGACCCGTGTATTAAATTTAAAGACTCCTTTATGGCTTTTTGTTTTCATGTAAGAACTGGCGGTATTTTAAATGAGTTACTTAGTAAGACTTCACACAAAACTTTCTAAAAATGACTGTTTTACTGAGCGGCCTATTAAGTTTTGAATTCCTGAAAACGTATTCTTGCGCTGTGTGCGCACACCGGCCATGTGTTGGCTCATAGAAACAATACCATCCACTAGTTTATTCGAATTTCTCGTTCAGTATGTAAAACATATTAACGTTGACGTGTATTCTAGCATTCCCTAATCCTGCAAACTTAAACACATGAAACATTCAGGAATAGCTGCAATAAAGCTCTTTAAATGTGTCTGGTTTTCAACTGAATGGGACTGCATGAGACAGAACTTCGTTTCATAAACAGACGTCCCGCGAGGAATATTCACGTAACATGTAATTTGTGTGTAAAGCTGGATCGAGGTTTTCAGTCCCTGGTGACAGAGTCGGGTTATACTCTGTTTCCAAATCATCTTCGCTCTGCATCAGCTTTAGTCTTTCCGTCATTATTTTTGTCGTCAGTCACTGCGTCTCGTTCAGAGCTTCAGTGCATTATTTTTGTGGGATTGTACTAGCTTTGAACCCATATCAATAGGATGAGAAGAAGCTGGAAGAGGAAAGAAGCAGGTAGTGTAGAAAGAAGAGACAAAGAAGAGTGCGAAAGATAGAACGATAAAATGAAAATTATTTTTATATTTCTGTATAATATCCTTACGTGTGTTTTCCGGGAAATCATTACTGCTATGAATTTATTTTTTTACGGTGTCTTGGATGTGAAACATTATGTTGTTTTAAATGTTTATAGCGTACTTAAGTCTGTTTATACTCAGATATAAAGAGTTCAATACTGAACTTAATTAGAAATTATTTACGTATAATGGGCAAACTATTGAATTTTATCTGTTTATTGTATCGTTTACTTCACATTTGAGTGGCAGCTGCTTAGGCGTGGAATGGAATGTAGGTGAGCCACCTAGAGAGGGCCTGTAGTGATGGAAAGGGCTGAAAAATGTTGTAAACTTTATTCAAGTTGTTAAGAAATTGTGACTTACATTAATTTGTAAGTATTATCGGAAGATGATACATTTTTGTTGGACCACGCAGTCTGACGAAAACTGCTAGACAGACACCACATGATGTTGGAAGCTGCATATGCGAATCAAAGACTGAGTCGTAGTTATTTCTGTCAGGTAGGAGCTCTCCATATACGTGGTCTCAGTTTCTGACAGATCATATCTGTTAATTTCTTTCTTATTTATTAAGTCCTTGAAGCGCGGAATTAAGCTGTATAATATTTAAGAATTGAGTTGCATCTTCACAGAAAACAGACACTGCGACTCACAGCTGAGTCTGTTTCAGGTCATTGGTATTTATTCTGAAAAGAGCACGTGGGGAAAATGCAAACAAATCGTTGTACACGTAGAAATCACTGAGCTCTAGGTCACATATGTAAAGTGCGTATATAATATTTTGTACATTCCCTTAGCAGTAAGCCGTGATACATCAGTCGGCGTAGTGACTGGACTACGGAATGGGCGATCCAAGAATTATGCTTTGATTCCCGGTACGGGTAAAATGATTTATGTCTGTCCGAAATTGTCCGCACTGGCTGTGGGGCCCACTAAGCTTCCTATCCATTTTTTCCCTCGGAACTTTTCCCTGGGGGGGGGGGGGGGGGGGGGGGTTGATCCGTACATGAAGCTGACCAACCACCTCCATTTAGTGCCCAGGGTAAGAAGGACTGATAGCTCTCGCGTTTCCTCCTCCATACGCCTTCATGTTTGTATAACATTGAATATAACTACGGGGGGGGGGCGGCCGAATTATGCGGAGAGTGTTAACACTGTTTTTAAATTTGGTTGTTTATTTCTCAGTATGAGGATTGTGCTTTAGGTAGAGGCTGATGGGAAGGAAAAAGAACAGAGTTGACGGAAGACGATAAATAGAGAATGGAAGTGAAGTGCCTAAGAAAGATAAAAACGATTACACGAAGGAGCGGCATAAACCAATGTGATCGTAGGTGAAGAAAGAAGAAAGTACGTGAAGCCGAATTGAAATTAATGATGTCTCCTTCACATCGGTTTCTCGTTATGTGCGTTCTTACCTCATTTTTCAGACCCCCCCTCTAGTTGGGGAGGAAAGCAAGAATGAATTAAAAGCTAAATTTACGGTTTTTGGGAAGAGAACATTTTTAGTAATTACCTCCATTTTTGCTCGCCATTGTGACAGCACGAATACATGAACATCAGAAGTAAAGAGCCGAGGGTGACGAACACTTGAAGCTCCTGCACCACTCTACTTGGAGTTCGCAACGATTTCTCCTCTACGACTCTCTTAAATGGAACAATTTTTCTTCACGCCTTGCACCTCACCCCGCCCCTCCGCACTTCCGTCTGAATTTTTATTGCCACCAGGAAGCATTAGTGGAGGACAACTTTTCAAGCAGCTCAGTAGTGCTTCTTCAGAGGGACACCTGCTATGGCTGCAGATTCTGTACCGCCGGTTGTTAGTACATCTAATGATATTCTGCTCTTGTGTGTTTTTTTTCAATAACATCCACTAATACTCCACACTCGTACTGCAGTCATCACCACCGATGCTCTACAGTTTTAGTAATTGACAACTTCGTTAAACAAAGCTCCTCTACGTCTCCCCGTACGCTCTTTATTTCTGTGTGTACGCCAAACCCGGGAATCTTAAGACGAAGCTGTTGAACTGGAGTACTGGTGCTGATGATTTGTTACATGTCAAGATTAACCCTTTAAAGACGAAGCGTATCTGTTTTATATAAGGACTCAGTGCGTACCGCGCTGTAAACACTCTCCACTTCGGTTATAAAAACCAGTCTCTTAATGTTTTATAAGGCAAAAGTTACTGTTTGTTCTGAGATCCGTACAAAACACACAAACGCAATGTGGGCACCAGGTAGAATTTTTTAATGTTAAACCTGGTGGTATGTAAAGTTACCGCTAGGCTTTAAAAGGTTAAGAGGCGCGTCCTTGGGTGACTTAGTGTGCAGTTCGGGAAATCTCATTACTGTCGGTTCAGTTTTTCTATTAGAATATTAATTTAAAAGAAACAAAACACGGCATTGGTTTTATATTGTTTTCACCGTGCATTTTCACTATATGAGTAACTTCACTAACTAATGTACTTTTTTAATCACTGTTATTTTCCGACGTGTTTCGGCGTCCAATGACGCCGTCATGAGGGGGGGTATTCATTGTAACTAGCACAGGACACCATATGGCGTCCTGTGCTAGTTACAATGAATACCCCCTGATGATGGCGTCATTGGACGCCGAAACACGACGGGAAGTAACAGTGATTAAAAAAGTGCATTAGTTGGTGAATTTGCTCATAAAACTCACCGTTTTTTAAACGCAGAGGGGTAATGAAGATTATTCGAAGCGCACCCGGACTCTAGGCTTGCTGTTAGATTTAGATATGAATTGAATTAGCGGTAGCGCCATGTTTTTTATGGCCGTTCGGGGTACTCAGCTGTACAGTAGCTACTGCTCGAGCTGTGCTGTTGCTCGTGCCGCACGTCCACACTCACACTCCGCACAGGAATTTTGAAAGCATTCTGAGAATGAATTTGTTTCAATCCTGTTTATGCTTGTCCATTTTGAAGCAGGCAGTGTTCTGTTTCTGCGTTTGACCACTTATCTCCATCTAGCGGTGAGGTTAAGAATGAGTGGAGCTATACATCTGCTCCCCCCATATACCCTTATTGCGTGGACGGAGACAGCTTTGCCCTTTTTTGCTATCTTGGCATTTGCCTTGAAGGTTTGAAGAACAATAAAAACGTTTGGGGATAATCGCGGTTCCGAGGGTTGCATATCCGTCGAGAGCTGCGCTTGGTTACGATCTCATATTATTTCACTACTTTGATAATATTTCGTAACAAGTTAGGTAATTTATTTTAATTAGAGTAAATGACGCCGAAGTTAAGTAACGGTTTAAGACTACGAATTGTTACAAAACGGTACGGTATCACTTGGCAGACCGCTTCATAATGGAGTCTGGAATTCTGTTAATTTATTTTGTCTTACCAACCCACCCCCTCCCCTCCCTTTCCATTCCCGCTATAACTTCGACGGGTTAGTATTTAATGAAAGACTTTCCCTCGCAGCTTTCCTCCCTAATTAGGGTAACCAACTCTCGAAGTTACTGCTTAGAGTTTACAGCAACATTATGCCTGAATTAAGCTGAATGCGATGTAATTCTTTTCGCTGTCACGTAATTAATATCACATTTCGGTTTCTCACTAATCAGTGTACACAAAACACACACACACACATATCTCGTGTTAGCAGCAGATCATAGTGGAGTGAACAAACATAGGCTACTAAAAATACACAAGACTTAAGATGGGTTAAATAGGAAAGCGCATTTATTCTAACAGGTCTCAGGTCTTGATGTGACGAAAATGCGGGGACATGAAGGAAAACTTTAATTAACCGAAATCTGCTACAATATTTATTTTCTGTTTGTGTAGTTATGTTGGGTGCTGCGTGTTACCGACACCATAAACCTGCACGGAATAAATTAACAGATGAAGACGGAAAGAAGGGAAAAGCAAAACAGAAATGTGAAGTGTCTTTGCACGCCATGAAGGCGTGTGTGGGATAGAGGTATGGCTCCAATCTTTCTTAATTTCAGAACTAGAAGGACGTGAATTATCAGCTTCGCGCAGCGCCCGCTATACAATAGGCGAAAAGGCCTCCTATGTGTATTGAATAGGAGGCTGGGCGGGTCTCAAGTCGGTCTGGACTTTCTGGATTGAAGGGAAGTCACGAATCCTTCAGCCACTAGGCCGTAGTTCCAGTAAGTATACAGACTACGCTGTATGGGCTGACAGGGAATGGAAAAGATCATTAATTTGGGTAAAATATGAAACCAAAAGCACTTTTTCACTCAGTGGACATTACTTTTTTGGTGAATAAATTCCTTTTTGTTTACAAAACCTTGGTACGTATGTCAACTTGTTACTAAAGCTGTGAGTCAGGTTAAACAAATGTAAGTATGAAAGTAAAAATGCGCAAAATTTAGCAAGATTTGTAAATGACAAGGAATCTGTATGCCAATGAAGAAGGTATGTCGAATGAGTGAAAAAGTGCTTCTAGCTTAGCGTCAGCAAACACAACAGGATGCCACGCATCGATATTGCGGTATGAAGTATTTTTCATTAGCTGGCTATAATATGGATATGATATCAGTTTGGAAGTTAAAGCCGACAGACTTAACGTGGACGGAATCTGTATTTAAATAAGACGTTATATCAAACTAATAGTAATAATAATAATAATAATAATCTGCTATGTAATATGTTTAGTATAGTAAATAATAAAATTCTTCCCGCATTTTGTCGTTCTTATCCATGACCTGCACCTACATTTAAGGCGCTAGCGTGGAAGTAAAATTTAATTCTTTTGTCGCTTCTGTAAGTTACGTTTTTATGCAAACGTTGAAAAACGCAATAATTTTATGACTGAATTCTGCAACTGGAAAAATTACCCCTGTGATTTATCTCCGGAAGTCATTCTTCTTTGTTCCACTTGCCTTCAAGTTGCGTGTTCTGTGACTAGCAGGCGACAAAAATAGGTTCTACCGCCTGCAATTTGCTGGTACAAAACAAGGCAGATGTTTATCACGTAGGATGCGTGCTGCTTATATACGTCCTCAGTCTAGCAGGTTCAGAGGTAGGCATAAGTAACCAACCAACTGCCTGCCTGCCTGCCTGCCTGCTGCCTGCCTGACTACCCATGTGGAGCAGAGTCCTTCTTGAGAAGCTGATAGTTCCTCAGGTAGTCAAGAATTTCCCTATTTAATGGAATTCGATGGTTCATTACCGCATTCCCAGAGTTTTTCACAGGTTCCCTTCCTGAGCCAGATCAATCCAACCCACGCTCTCGTATTCCATTTCTTGAAGATCCACTTTAATATTATCCTCCCATCTACGCCTAGGTTCTTCAAGTAGCCTCTTTCCCTCACGTTTCCCCACCAAAATCCTGTATGCGCGTCTTCTTTCCCCGTTACAAGCTATGCCCTGCGCATACGCCTGTATTATTAACCCTTTAAAGACGAAGCGTGTCTGTTTTAGATAAGGACTCAGTGCGTACCGCGCTGTGAACACTCTCCACTTCGGTTATAAAAACCAGTCTCTTAATGTTTTATAAGGCAAAAGTTGCTGTTTGTTCTGAGATCCGTACAAAACACATAAACGCAATGTGGGCACCACGTAGAATTTTTTAATGTTAAACCTGGTGGTACGTAAAGTTACCGCTAGGCTTTAAAAGGTTAAATACTGTCGTAGAAAATGATGTCAAGGTTTTCGGCTCGATGAATGCAGTTTCCCAAATCCGCATGTCTTCACGTCTCACATTCCTTGTTCTTTCGTCTCTGCCCATGGCCACTGGTACTTAGACGCTGACCAATTTCACTCCATCATCGCAGTATCTGTCCCCTTTGTTTCCAGCATTGTCTGTGCCCTGCTACAGTACCGATAATCCCGACTTGATTCGAACATGGGTTGGGGGGGGCGGGTGTTTGGGGGGGAGACATGTGATCGATTGACCTTACTTGTCCTTGTCCAAAAGCATGCGGCAGGCATTACTAGCAAGAACAGGCGTCTTTCTGCTCGTGTCGCCGTCCTGACGTCTTGCTTTGCCCTCGCGTTCGCTACAGATATTCCATCCCCGACTACAGCCATCGCTGTTGCGACGTCCAGTGTCGCCCCGTCTCACAGACGACATGCACATACAAACACAGGGAAGAAACAGTAAATCCCTCAAATAGTATTTGCCTCATTGTTTTTGTATTAAAAGGCTTTGTGTTGAGGAGAGGAAACACACCAAATGCGTAACCCAGAAATTCCGAATTCCACCCTCCACAATCCTCAGTAAGACACTGCATCGGTAGACGCGTGTTCTGTGAGATATGGAGATCTTTGAGGGCGGGGGTGATTGCAGTTGGCTGGATTCTGAAACCAGAAGTGTAAAGTATGGCCAAGCGTAACGCAGAACGTGGTTGGAGTAAGGAAACCGAAACAATAGTTGAGCTGTAGTTCTTCCTTATGGGTAGGCTACCTCGACATCAGGAGTGCCTGAAGGTTCAGCTCTGATTTTTGTATGGCTTTGAATATTTGGCCCATTGCTTAACCTTTTAAAGCCTAGCGGTAACTTTACGTACCACCAGGTTTAACATTAAAAAATTCTACGTGGTGCCCACATTGCGTTTATGTGTTTTATGTGGATCTCAGAACAAACAGCAACTTCTGCCTTATAAAACATTAAGAGATTGGTTTTTATAACCGAAGCGGAGAGTGTTTACAGCGCGGTACGCACAGAGTCCGTATACAAAACAGATATGCTTTGTCTTTAAAGGGTTAGTAAGCATTCCTTTTTTGTAATAATAATAATAATAATAATAATAACTATGTGATTACAAAGTATGACGTGGCCATACGACATTGACTTGTGATGCGTATATGTACAAATGAATGTTGCAGTCACTCAACACAACACTGTATTCAGTAAGAATAAGCGTACATGTTTCGGCTACAAACGATTAACCATGATCAGGCCTAATTAGAAGAATGCAAAAGGAGGGCTATATTTTACAACCGTATTTCAGGATTGAGATCTCAGCTTTTACAAGCTAATACGTACATTTTGAAGTTTACAAAAAATTAGAGATATTAAATATAGTAATGTGACGTAGGAACTTAGAAATAAAGTTCGTGGAAGCGACGTGTGTCATCGAAATATAGAAAAAGTGCGTATAAAATAGGATTGGCTTCAATTATTTTTTGCGATGTTGAGTTTCCCTTGCTTGTTCTGTAATATATATATATATATATATATATACACACACACACACACACACACACACACACACACACATTAAGGAAGGAATATAAAACTGGTGTTAACAGTCACATCACGATTCTATTATGTGACTCAGCTCATAAATTATTATTATTATTATTATATTTCTTGTTAAATAATTAGTTGATATTAATAAGGTGATGACAATTACAGTCGCACCGGCAGAACAGTAACGACAGCAATGGCTAGTGTCGTGTTTACATTTGCAATCAGTACGTAAATGTGGCTTGACGCGGTTTCAATCATCCGAAACTGAACGCGAGTCCAGCAGGCTAGCGCGTAGGCTACATTGCCTTTTCTTGTTGCAGTGTAACTTTATGCTAGATAAATATGAGGTGTAACAACACAAAACTTAACACCATTGGGTGACTGCAGTAGGAAATCAGCGATTCATGAATTTCACTCGCGGCGCCTTGTTGTGTAGTAACATTAACGTTTTTGAAACAAATTGCCGTTTATAATTTGCTTCATGCAGTTTGAAACCCACATTCCCACATGTGTGTTTCGTTTCTAATTGCCACTTTGCCGGTAATTTCAGAACAAAGCCAGAGAAATTCCTCTTTTACACACCAATTGGTGAAATTAATTTTCAACTGTTGTGGAAGCCGCTCTAAATGGATACAGATTGATGAGGGATTAGTCATTCTGCTGTGTGACCCGGATTTGAACTGGGACCTGTTAATTGCGGCATGGATGTGTGCTGTCTGAGAGAATGACACTGTGCAAATTACGGGCACTCTCCTTCCATTCGTTGATGACGCCGGTAATCCACAATCCAGTTAGAATTCTCTGCGCAATAAATGTGACATTACTGAGATAAAATACTTCGTACTTAATTAAAGAACGTTTCTAAGAATTATGGGGCGGTTTTTAAAAAGTTGAAGGAAATTTAATATGATCTGTGCATAGTCATTTGCTTTTTTTTTTAAATTGTCTGTGAAGGTTAAAATGTTAAACCGATATTGTGAGAGTTTCGCGTTTTATATACCGTGCATTTTAACCTTTTTAAAGCCTAGCGGTAACTTTACATACCACCAAGTTTAACATTAAAAAATTCTACGTGGTGCCCACATTGTGTTTATGTGTTTTGTACGGATCTCAGAACAAACACCAACTTTTGCCTTCTAAAACATTAAGAGACTGGTTTTTATAACCGAAGTGGAGAGTGTTTACAGCGCGGTACGCACTGAGTCCTTATATAAAACAGATCCGCTTCGTCTTTAAAGGGCTGATATGGATGCCCTGCCCTTGTGGACTTTTCTTAATGTTCCTGTAGTTTTACAGGATTTTTTCCTGTTGGGCATTTGCGATTTTTATATTGTATAAATGTACCGTATTTTGTGTCTGCTCCTAGGTATTTTGTGAAAAATCTTTTTCTTTTGGCGCAAATATGTACGCAATTTTAATAATCCCGCCTTTTTTTCTGTTACACAATGTTTCAAATTTAGCTTTAATAAATGTTTATGTCATTTATGCTTTTATTTTGCGATCTGACACTTATTTCTCAGTATACCTTTTTGTGTTCTCGGCTAAGTGTCTTGGTCATTTGCGTTGTTTTACGCGTAAGTGACGCGACACGTTTTACATGTCTCCGGTTATCAAAGCAGCTTTCCGGCTGTCAGCCGGTTAACAAGGTCGAAGTGTTGCCAGTGATTTTCCTGGTCGTAGCGCGAACTCGTTGTTAGTAAGTCTCACGTCGGAGTTAACACCATTAATTATTTAAAGCCTAGCGGTTACTGCATGCATTGCCAGTTTTAACATTCCAAAATTCTGTATTCTGCAAACACTGTATTTACATGTTTTGCATGTATCTAAGAAAAAGAGTGAATTTTGCCCTATACAGCATTCAGTGATTCGTTTTTGTAAGCGAGATGGCAAGTGTTTACTGCGCGGTACGAACTGGGTCCTTAAATATGGATAACGGTTCGTCCTTAAAGGGTTAATGTCAGAACTGTAAGCCTACTGTCGTTTTGCACAGGCTATAGTCCCATTAATATTCTGCGACTAACACTTCCTGTGTTTAGATAATGTACTTTAGATATTGGCAATAACATTCAGTTGACTTCCTGGGAGAGGTGGCTGGAGTAGTGCCCAGAGGGACATTGGATTGAACGGCATCCGATGTTTTATTTTTTGCTTGCAATTGTTACTGTTTATACTCAGCGTTTGTGTTGTCGCTAGTAGATCTTGGAATTGTAGTAGTAGTAGTAGTAGTAGTAGTAGTAGTATCACGCCGACGCCGTGCTTCTCATAGTTAACCTATACGTTAAACAGACAGGATGAGCCTATAGAATGTGAGTTTTTCAAATAGATGTTGTGATAGATCGGGTGGGATGTAAAAACACAAAAATTACGGATTGTCACTAGTAAAATGCCATGTAAAGTATGCTGTTTATTTTTTTAAAATTCCGTCTCGTACGTTTGATGCCTGGCATGCAGTACAGTGACTGTGCCTTCAGTAATATAGTTGGCACTGCTGGGGACGTTAGGCGTGGCCGCTGACGAAGTTGATGAGCACTGGTTTCATCAAGACAGCGCCTTGACACACACAGTACGTGGATCAATGTGTTGTTTGAGACCCATGTTTTGGGGACGCATCATTTCACGGTTTGGTGACGTCGCCTGGCCATCCATGTCTCCTGACCTCTTTGCGCCCGACTACTTTCTCTGGGGACAGTTGACAGCCTAGGTGTGTGCGAATTACCCTCACACCGATGGGGAATTGAAAGACCACATTAGCTATTTATAGACGTCTGTTACGAGCAGTTATGGTTAGTTTCCGTTTACGATTACACGAATGTATTGCATGCCAGGGATACCATTTAACGAAATGTATTTTTTTAAATGAAGACCGCGTATTAAATGACATTGTATTACTGATTTTGCATAACCTTTTTTTTTTATTTTACATTCAGCCTGATTAATCGAAACAGCGATATGAAAATGTGCATGTTCTATTGGCCCATTCTGTGTATTATATTACACAGTTATGTAATATAGGCGGCCGCGGTGGCGCAGTTGGTTGAGGCACTGCGATACAAACTGGAAGGTCGCGGGTTCGATTCCCGATGGTGTCATTGGAATTTTTCATTGACATAATCTTTTCGGTCGCACTATGGCCCTGGGGTCGACTCAACCTCTAACGGAAATGATTACCAGGAATATTTCCTGGGGGGTAAAGGCGGCCGGTGCGTAGGGCTGACAACTTTACCACCTTCAAGTGCCTATTGTCTGGAAATATGGGAACCTCGACCTCCTGGAACCCTGTGGGCCTGTGCAGGCCTGTAATGGGACTGCTTTACCTTTACCTTAGTTATGTAATATAAATTTTATGAATGTTTACAAGCTTCCATCTTACCTAACTTTTTACTTGTATTCACAACTACAGTGGTCCATTGTGTAGTTCAGTCAAAACTGAAAGCTACGTTTAAAATTCCACAAAGTCACCTGCTTGTGTTACATATTATAACAGTTTATTTTCTGGCTGTTTTTTAAGGTCTGTGGGGAAATTGTCTTTGTACGATTGTGCGTTAACCGCTGCTGTCCTTTCTCTCATCCCAGTATTTTATGTCTCCGCCATATTGTTGTTGCTGATTGTAGGAAATTTAAAGTGATTATGAGGTTAAAGTGGCCACCAGCAACAGTATAAATGTCGTATTTCGTAAATCTATCCATTCGAAAGTTGAAAGGTCGACACACAACATTCATACGTCATAAACATGTTTATTTCTTCCTAAGAAAGAAAGATAAGGTACTAATACTGACAGAGGAAGCGTTGTAATTTATTTGTGATAGGTGAGAAGATGCAATATCTACCGTGGGTGGCGCCACTTAACCTTTTAAAGCCTGGCGGTAACTTTACATACGACCAGGTTTAACATTAAAAAATTCTACGTGGTGCCCACATTGCGTTTATGTGTTTTGTACGGATCTCAGAACAAACTGCAACTTTTGCCTTATAAAACATTAAGAGACTGGTTTTTATAACCGAAGTGGAGAGTGTTTACAACGCGGTACGCACTGAGTCCTTATATAAAACAGATACGCTTCGTCTTTAAAGGGTTAATATACACTATTTTTAAAACATAAAGAAGTCCTCGACGTGTGGGATAAATAAATGATGTTCGTTTATGTTGAAATGTAGTGTAATTGAATGTACATTAGAAAATGTAATTTTATATGTCCCTAAATCAGTTGGTACACTTCAGGTATTGCTAGATGCACTCTACAAATTTTGCGTCTAAATATTTGTTGGTCAGTTACGTTCAATGATGGGCCCATAATTGTGACCGAAAGATTTTAATGACAGTATATGAATACAGTGATGAAATGTTTAGCTCTAAGCACACAGTAAATTAGGTCAGTCATGCAGTGGGTTAGCAATAATCTGTCAATGACTGTCGATTGTTCTTGTGTCCTTGTGATACTGAACCGTTGTTAATGGTGCCCGAATTTCACAAAAGCCGCGTCCAATTAATAAGTGGATTTACCAAGTTTTGCGTATCATTAGTGTCAGTCTAATCACGTTTGGCTGTTGAATATTTCACGCGCATGTACCCATGTATTCTGCCAGTTCAATTATGTATTCGAACATAAACATTTGTGTAAGAATGACGACGTTAACACTCTGATTGTCGTGATTTTCGTGTTCGAAACCCCAACGAGTGCAAGGATAGTGTTTTGAATTTGGATATTTAACGAATATGGAGAGATGTGTAAGGAATTAGTCACGATCCAACTTAAGTTTGGCAAATATGAACAGCTGCAGCGGGCATCCCGTATTTTGGGCTGATACTGAACATGTCATGACTGTAATAAGTAGCCAACTGTGCCAGCCACTTAACAACGACACTAACTGTCGCTCCTTATTAACCCTTTAAAGACGAAGCGTATCTGTTTTATATAAGGACTCAGTACGTACCGCGCTGTAAACACTCTACACTTCGGTTATAAAAACCAGTCTCTTAACGTTTTATAAGGCAAAAGTTGCTGTTTGTTCTGAGATCCGTACAAAACACATAAACGCAGTGTGGGCGCCACGTAGAATTTTGTAATATTAAACCTGGTGATACGTAAAGTTACCGCTAGGCTTTACAAGGTTGAACATCGGTTTCGAAATTTGAGTAGATAATGATCCCTAAAAAGTCGAGGGCAGGATTGGATCAAGTCTTGGGAATATGAAATTAGAGCCTCGAGCAGATAGATTCTACAATGCCGATGTTTAGTCAACATTGATAAGAAGGCCTGCGTTTGTGGGTGGGGGGGGGACACGTTTTATGGGAATTTATATGATTGGGTGATTGCCAGAAATTTTCCTCACAATATAGTTCGTTCAAGGTTGTAACCATATCTCGAGGAACACGAAGAACACTGGCTTCCTGTTTTGTCTAACCGGCTTATATTCACTCGAGTAAAAACGAGTTTTTAAACTGTCTTTGTTTTTTTTAAATAATACCACTACATTTCGTTGAAAAACGTAACGGACATCCTAGTTCAAGTTTAATAACTTTCCCAAAGGCTTTTATGGCGTTCAATTTGTGATTATGTTCCGTTACTGTACATGGTCCAATTTGTGGTTTTACCAGCAATTAGCATTTTAATGTTCGGTGAATATTTCAATTGGCTGCAGTTGCCTTGTTCCTGTCCCAGTAGTTGCCACCATTAGAGCTGCTAAAACGACTTAGCTGGGAGAGGATTTCGCCCAACATTTGCTGCATTCTTTTTCTTCTGACAGTTATAGTGGGTGTATAACTGGCAGCGTTACTGGTCTGAGTCAGCGCGTCTTTTGCGCCCTGGTGCTGGTGTCCCAAAGCTATTCAGTATGCATAAAGGCTTCTCATGTTAAAAAAAAATTGTTAGGGAGAGGAACGAAAGGAGAAGATGAGAAATTTTTGATAATTTAGGGCTTTTTTTTTTGCATTCTCGTCACACCTTTTTTAATGCACATTCCCATTTTTGTCACTCATGCACCCCACCGCGTTCGCACATAATTAGCGGAACAGCGGAGCCAAATCAGAATTTAATTTTCTCTTAGCGGTGCCAGACAGCCTGACCCAGCCCCTTCATACACAGCAACCAGCTCTTCGTTCTTAGGCAGGTCGTCTTGTGCCTGTGATAAATGAACTTCCGGGGCTTTTTTTCCCCGCGGAAGGTAACTTCTAGTATTCTTCTTCTTCTAATAACACACTTCACGTGGAATGATTGGGAAACAGAGGCGAATGAAAATCGTTTAATGGCCACCATCTCGTAAGGAAGCCGGATTTTAGAAGATGACCTTAATGACTTTTAATGACTAAACCTATTTAGTTGTCTTTGTTTTAAAACTTTTTGTATGAGTTTGAGTAAAGGTTGCAAATTCGTGAGAAATGTCATCAAAGTCTGGAAGTGAAGGACGGAAATTGACTTGATTTACGGTCTTCCGGCGTACACAGTTGCACAGTAAGGAACCTTTATTTTGTCTTAAAAATCTACATTTTACTCGTGTGATTGGGGTATGCGGTGGCGCAGTTGGTTGAGGCACTACGCTACAAACCGGCAGGTCGCGGGTTCGATTTCCGATGGTGTCAGTGGATTTTTTCATTGCCATAATCCTGTCGGTTGCACTATATCCCTGGGGTCGACTCAGCCTCTAACAGAAATGAGTACCAGGAATATTTCCGG